>LR738710.1:337514349-337553592 GCA_902687465.1 Secale cereale | reverse complement strand
CCCCCCTTCCTTCCTCCCCCTCCCTCCCTCCCTCCTTCCCCTACCTGGCCAAGTTCGTCGACAAGGGCGTCCAGGTCAAGCTCACCGGCGGCCGCCAAGGTTGATTCCATTCGCACAGACCAAATCCCTTCTTATTCCTCTGTTCCTCTGCTATGCTCTACGTAGTCAGATCCATTAGATGCCCCCCCTGTCTGCTTGCGCTAGGCTCTATCGCCGCTGCAGTGTACGGTGACTCTTAGAGAATGCTACGAATGTTACTGACGGTATTACTCATTGGTTGACCTTTGTCTGATTTACTTGGTGCGTTTTGTGTTTCTAGTGTTGAAGGATGTCTCTGTTTGAGTTGTTGGCTGCTGTCATTCTAGCCAGCAAACAAATGCCTCTGTGCGAGCCTATCTTGTCTAGATATGTGCTAGGAGCTAGGATATGTATCTACAGTGAGGAAACAGGTTGGGTGGGAAAGCAAAATTAAACCTGGATCATGGTAATTCATCATGTGTTAGCGTGATGTATGGACTTTTATCGCAAATCATTTACAGGCTTGTGCTTGCTTGCACCTCTTTTTTGTTGGGCATGTTTGTCTATAGATTTTGACGGGTGTGGGTGTGAGGTGTCTCTTACCTTATTAGTTGAAATTTATTTAAGCTCCTATGGTGGCCAGCTCTTTGAAACCCATGCACTCCCTTCGTTCACAAATATAAGATGTTCCAACTTTTTTATACGAAATACAGATATGCACATGCTAGTTGGCACACACAGTAGGAAACACATTGTTTATACGAAACAAGCACCTCATACAGATCTGACATAGGAGTATTTCTCAAAGGAAGATGACCAACTCTTCATATTTGATAAATCCTCTCTTGCTCAACCACTCTCACGTATCTCACTCGTTTAGGTTAACTTCTATTTTTGTGTGTGGAAAGAAATCATCTTAATGGAGGCTCTGCCCTTATGAGGTCAAGGATAGCCACTGTTACTTAAATATGCCATATTGCTGCTGCTTTCTAATTAATACTGGCAGCAACATCAATTTTTGAGTTGTTGTCAGTTTGCTATCAAGCTGGGGTATTCACTGCTGTTGTTTTACAAGCTTCAAACTATTGTTTTACAAGCTTCAAACTATTGTTTTACACATCAATTTTCTGTGTGGAAAGGAATATGGTGGTCATGTATTCGGTTCCTTGTTGTAAATATTTGAACTTCAAACTATTGTTTTACAAGCTTCCGCAACTTTTTCTTAACTGTTCATGCTGCTGTTATGAATTCACTGCTGTTGCTACTGTACTTGTCATGATGTTGTACTTGTGATGATGCTACTTGTGATCTTCTGAAATGACCCATTGGCGACTTCATTAGGTGGGGATAATGATTTTGCAGGTACCCCGAGAGGCCCTTGAGTTTGCTGGAATGTTGATTAACTTCCGTTCCGGCAAATTCGGGTACTCCATATGTCCTATTTTCAGCAAAGGTCATGCTGAAATTTTCCGTGAATTTTAGCATGACTTTGCTAAAAATAGGACATATAGGGTACTTGTGACTAATGCATGGGCCGGGGTATCTTAGTGGTTAATTAGGTAGGATCAAGTGATTAGGCCCAACTTACAATTCTCCTTCCTAGCTTAGCTTTTAGGATGCCTCGGTGTTGACAAACCATAAATTATGAAACCTTGGCTTTTAGGGTCCCTCGGTGACGATAAAAAACGAAATGATGAAAGCTTAGGCTTTTAGGGTGCCTGGGCGTCGAAAAACCCTCAATTATAAAAGCTTAGCTTTTAGGATGCCTCGGTGTCGACAAACCCTAAATGATGAGACCATGATCTTGTTCCTTGACAATAACCAACTTTTTGACCAAACTTTGTTCCTATTTAGAGAGAAACATGGCCAAGAACGATGAGGCCGGCGGTTCGGGCGGGAAGGCATTCTGGGAGCTGTCCCAGGAGATGGAGGAACAACCTCACTTGTATGAGGACGCCGCCTTCCACACCGATCCTGAGACCACTGATGGTACCGCGGAGGATGACCCCACTGATGCCACCACTGATGGTGCCGCCGAGAATGCCACCACTGATGATGGCGGCGCACGCACAGATGGCAGCCAACCGAAGAGGCAACGGAAGGACCGGCGCCCGACCGTGCTCCGCACCCTCAAGGAGGAAGTTACTGAAGTGGACCCCGACGGGAATCCAACGGCGCCCGAACGAATAGTCAAGGGGTACTCGATTCAGCTCGGGTGCATTCTCCGGAGCACCGTCTCGATCAACAGCGAGAACCTGAGGCATCCTGACAACGCGAATTACCGCAACCTCCTCTTCACGAAGCTGCACGAATGATACAAGTTCCCCGCTCAATTTGATAACACAAGCCTCAAAGGGAATAAAGTGAACAATGCTGCCCTCACGAAGATGAGCAAGGCCCTGTCTACTTGGAAAACCAATGTGAAGATAATGATCAAGAAAGGTGAGAGTTATGAGACGATCAAGCAGAAACATCCTTCGATCACCGAAGATGACTACAACGAATTCAAGATCACTTGCTCGAGCGCCTCACACTCCGAATCAAGTCAGTGGGGGAAAGAAATGCGGGAGCTCAACTTAGGGGAACACACACTCGGTCCCGGCGGTTACAGAGTGGCGGAGCCTATATGGGACAAGGAGGAGGCGGACCGTGCCGAGCAAGGCCTACCGCCCCTCTTCGATAAATACGGTGACAAGCAGACCAGGAACTTTATCAGGGCCCGGTACAAGAAGGACCCGAAAACAAAGGAGCTGACCATGGATCCAAAGACCAGGGCGCTTGAGCTTGTTCTGGTAAGGAATACACCCCCGCGTAATTAGCTCCATATGGTTGCATTCTAATTAATGAAGCCAAATTTCTAAATGATTCACATTCCTTCCGCAGGCGACTGAAAGCAGTAGCGCGGGGTCGGCTAAGAGCGGCCCTTGGGACACGACTCTAAATAGGGCGTTGAATGTAATGAAGAACAAGGATAAGCTCGAGAAGCCGACGTCAGCTGGTCGTGTGGCCGGCAAAGGCTTGTCGACAAAATGGTCGTCATACTATAACGCTGGTGGGCGAAAGGAGAAAAAGACCAGCTCGGAAAGCCAGGCGCGCGAGGTTCAAGAACTCAAGGCACAGGTGGCGCGGATTCCGAAGATTGTCCAAGAGCAAGTGCAACAATAGCTCGGAGCGACGATCACCACCATTGTGCCTACCTTGATCGAGGGGTTGAGTGCGTGGATTGCTGGCGGCCAACAGGGGCCGCCCCCGATTCCCAGCTTCACGGCCAGCAACTCACAGAACGCGATGGCGGGGCCATTGGTGTCTCCGGCGGAGGCGGCATTGGTGTCTCCGACGCCGGCACGGGAGCTTAATGTACCCGTGTGTACGCAGGCCGGCACCTCTGCAGCAAGCGGCCCCTCCGTCAACTGCACGCCCGCCATTGGCGGTGCCTCGACATTAGCCGAGCTCGACGCCATCATCACGGTAACTAATTAAGCCTCTCTCGGCCGAGGACTTCATCTCCTTGCCTTTGACTAGGCATCCCTGACGCCCTACATGTTTTCGCAGGGCGCCGCCGACGTTCCGTGCACTCTCCTGCACTTCGTGAACAACGAGTTGGTCGATGTCGCCAAGGGCAAAATCGTTCAACCGGGCCAGCCCTTGTTCCACGGTACCCAGATGCCACCCAACTTGTTTAGGGTTCAACTGGTTCGGGTGCTGCCAGGCTGCGACGACGTGTTACCTCCGATTCGACCCGTCGGGGCCGACGATGATGACGTCATGACCCTCAGCGCCTGCCTGAGCTGGCCCCTGCTTTGGCCGAAGAGCCAGATTCGTTTGGGGGCGGGGGAAACCACACCAAAGACAACACCGCCATTCATGCCGGCACTAAGTCGTCCCCATGGCAAGTCCGCCGCAACGGTGCCGGACATCCCTATGCCACTGGATCCAAACATGCATATGGCACAGGATCAGAACGACGACGACGACGATACATTTGCCAACGTCGATCATTACTTTGCCGATCATGGGTACGGTGACGACTTCATGGGGTCTCCTTCTCAAGAACCCAACCCAACAAAAGACGTGCGCGATCAAGCCGGTACCACGGAGAAGCCAAGTTGCAATAGGCGTCGTCTGCCGTTCAGATCTCAGGAGACGCCTCCAGCTGCCGATTTCACCGAGCCTCAGATAGGCGAGGTGCGAAATATGATCAGTCCCAACACACTAAAGAAGGCGGTCTCTGAGCAGAACTCGGTCCCAATTCAGGAGATCAAGAAGAAGGCACGCAAAAGAAAAACTAACAAGGGTGCGAGCCAGCCGGCACCGAGTACGATCCATGCTCAGGACGGGCCACCTTCACCTGAGGATGTAATGAGGAGGGTGCATGTGGCGGGTAGGCCGATGCTACCGACAAATATGCTCGATGCTGCAATCGGTGCCATGCGGAGTCTGCATGACAGTGTTCTTTCTTTGGAGAAGCGGCGTCTCACACAGAAGGATGTGGCGTACCCGGTTTTCGCGACCAAGGTGCCGGAGGGCAAGGGCTTTGTGGATAACTCCATCGGGGGTACGATTGTGCTGCGATTTGATGACATCCACGCTATGTTGAACCTTCATCCGCTGCACTACACCTTCGTTCGGCTATTTTCGCTGAGTATGGAGATGCGGATCATTCGCGACAAGACCCCAGACATCGTGATAGTCGACCCCTTCTACATGCGTGCCAAGATCTTGGGCAGCGCTGGGGACCGGCAAGTCGCGAGTTCTTACCTCAGAGGCGTCATTCTGGCAAACCGAGATAAGGATAACTTCCTCTTGCCTTACTTTCCCGAGTAAGTCCTCCGCCTCAACCGCCCCGTAACATATGAATTCTTAGATTTCGATCGTTCTTCTTTTAACATTCCGTGTTTTCTGCAGTGACACACAGTGCACGCTCATCCTACTAAGCCCCAAATATTCCATGGCCACGTATTTCGACCCGGACCGTAAGTCGGCTGTAGACTACACAAATGTCAAGAAGGTTCTTGATGATGTTCTCGCCGGCTACGCCAAATCTGGAGGCACCTTCACCAGGACAACTCGTAAGTACGGCAAGCACGTGTTCTCCCACAACACGACGTTCTGCTGCGTCAAGCAGCCGCCTGGCAGTCAGAAGGGTGCCTACTATGCCATCCATCACATGCGGGCGATCATACGGGACCATCATCAACTTCTGCTACCGAGTAAGCTCAAAGATTGGGCCGCGCGCTTGTCGGCAATCCAGGACGCGGACATCAGACAAGATTTCTTTCGCATCCAGTCGGAGTTTGCGGAAATCATCCATCATGATGTCCTTCGTACCTCGGGGCTGTTCTACCTCAGGAATCAACCGTCGAACAGTGACATAGACACAATGCTACAAATGCAGGCTGACAACGCCCGTGATTTCATGACTCCCACGATAGACGGCGGCTTCATCCACGCTCCGGTGCATTGAGTCGAGTCGAAAGCAGTGATGCTGTGTCTAGTTCTGAAACATCGATTGGCTCTTGTTGTAATTAAACTTTAATGAACTTGTAGTATGTCTCTTTGGTTTCGAGAGTCGTTCAACTTAGATGTAATCGATGCTATTAATGTCTTGCTTTTCTCTTTCGATCGTTCTGTTGCATACTTATATATTGCTTATGAATTGTTTGTGAATTGATACTAACGTTTTGTTTGGCTAGTGCATATATATAGCGATGCCGTCGTATGTCGTGTACAAGGGTAAGGTTCCCGGAGTCTACGACGACTGGGAGGAGTGTCGGAGACAGGTTCACCGATTCAGCGGTAACAGTAACAAAGGGTACACCACTAGGGCCGAGGCCGAATCTAGATACGCCCGCTATCTAGCGGGAGAGGGGAGGGAGCGTTGGAGGAATCGGATGAAAACGAGTTTCATCGTGATGATGCTCATCATGACGACCGCAGCTCTCTTCTATGTGATGGTAGTTTAGATGATCGATATCGACTTGTAATGCGAAGACAAACTCGCTACTCGCGATCTCGAGACTTGTAATATATTGTTCTATCTTTGTTCGGTCTTTTCAATTTGGAGACTAATATGATCGATGAATTGTATTCGGAGACTAATATGATGAATTGTATTCGGAGACTAATATGATCGCACCATTAGTATGCCATAGCACCTGGCCCCTGGGAGGCATACTAATGGCGCACTAAGGTGCACACTAATGGCGCATCCGAGGTGCGCCATTAGTATACCAGATACTAATGGCGCACCTGAGGTGCGCCATTAGTATCAAATACTAATGGCGTGCTAGTAATGGCGCACCACTAATGCGCCATTAATGGCCAAATTAGGTGCGCCATTAATAGGCCTTTTCCTAGTAGTGCCCGACCCATTTTGCGTAGCCAACTACTATAGCATACATCTATCTACTCCCACCCACATAACCCTCATAGGAAGGTAGGGTCATGTTTGATGCAAGTATCAATAGTAAGTAACAAAGGTAGCAACCAAAGTGGTCTCCACCTCAACATGATTCCGATGCATTGATAATAAGGTGCTATGAGACATGCATAAAAAGGTTTCTTGAACATGGTCAAAGGGCTGCTTGCCTTATTCTTCCGAGTCTTCAAATCTTCTGGTCCATCTCCGAATACTCCGTTTATTACGTCAACTAACGATGGAAACAATCATAATAAGCAACACAATCAAAGCAAAAATAAAAGTGCTCTAAAAATAGGAGTTGGACTTTTCTGGGATACCTCTGGTCATATGAAAAATAACCAAGGTGGTTTCATAGGTGTTGGATCAACAGGTAGTTTGGAACATTTCAATGTGATGGAACCAAAGGGTTTATGGATTTGGAAGAAGTATACAGAAATATTTTCTTGAATGATGAGCAAAGGCACCCATCAACAAGTCATGATTTTTGAAGCATCTAGGAGTTGGTTTCACTGGATTTGGAATTCAAATGAATTTCCTAGGATTTTGCAAAGCTGGTAAATATGAAGAATTGGCTCAAAATTTGGTGGGGTACAGAAACTATTATTAAAAATGTTCCAAAACTAAGTTTGGACATGACAAGCATCTAGGAATTTGAATCACTGTATTTGGATCAAGATTGAGCTCTCTGTGATTTTCTAAAGTTCATCACAAAAAATGGAATATGGGCATTTGATAAATATTTGTGAAAGAAATGTTTCTGGAAAAGTGTGCATGTTGCATCATGTGATAGAGTATGATTTTAGAAGCTACCAGAAATTTGAATCATGCAATTTGGAGTTCATTTGAATATTTGGGAGATTTTTGAAGTTTACTGGAAACAGAAAATAAAAGGGAAAAAGGGGTTATACCCTTTTACTGCGCGCCGGGCGAGGGATAAATGATGGGCCGGCCCAGCTGCATGGCCACGAGCGCCCAGGTGCAACGTCGATAGCGCCTTCCAGGGAGTACGTCTCCGTTTGCCAGAAACGGTCTTCATGGAATACGTCTCCACTTAAACAGTGGGGCCAGGCCGTTGCGTCACTTACAGCCAGGGCCCACCGGGCTCTCTCCCTCTCTCATGCCCCCTTCTTCTTCCTCCCGACAGGAGACAGAGGAGGGTGCCGGCCTTGCTCGCCGCCGGCGCTGCTTAGCCTGCCGGCGTCGACCTGCGGTGGGGACAGAGCCGCGGGGCCTAGCCGCGTCCGCATGAGAGGTTGCAGGGAGGCGCGGCGTGCTCCTTGCGTCCGTGGAGGCCGACGGGTCCGGCGCTCGGTGGACTCCCGTGCCGGCGACTACGGCCATCCCCGACGACGCCCGGCGTACCGACGGATTCGTGAGGCCGAGCCGCGCCCATCTATAGCCCCCTCGCAGGTTGGGGAGGTCCAGGGCGACGGTGACCCTGACGCCGGCGGACGAGGCGTCGGGGGAAGAAGGTTGCGGCGCCACACGGCACCAGAGCAGGAGATAGAGGGTGGGGGAGCTCCGCCGGTCTGCTGCGGTTCTCCTGGTGGCCAAGGAAGAGGAGGCGAGGCTCTAGTTCATCAGTGCCGGGCAGAGGCCGACGGCGACCATGGTGGCCATGGCGAGGGAAAGAGAGCACTAGGGGAAGAGGGGGCATGTCTAGGAGATGCACGGGAGAGAGGAGGGTCCAGAAGAGGCGAAGGGCACTCGGGGGGAGGCTTTATGTAAGCGCAGCCGCGGTGCACCGTGAGCTTCGTCCATGGACGTGCTCGGGCAAGCTCGTGGAGAGGGGAGGAGGGCCGGGGAGGATAAGACCGACAGCCCGACAGGTTACGGACGTCGAGGGGACCTCGGGGGACACGAGGAGGAGGCCCGAGGTGGTCGGGGGCTCCTGGTTGGGCGAGGCTACAGTGCGCCAGGGCACTGTAGCGCGCTCCAGAGCACGCGTTTGGCTGGCATGGCCGTGCCCCCGCCGTGTTAGTCGTGTCCATCATGCCCAAAGCTGTCTGGGGGGTCGAGGGGGTAGTAAACAAATGTCCTGTGGCCTTGGATGCTCTAGGGAGCCACTGGAATAAGGAGGGAGGTGAAGAAGAGGGTGAAAGCTGCTGCCAGAATAGTGAATTTGCGGTTTTACCCCCCTCCAATAATTGAGCTGAGGCCATAGAGAGTTACTGGAGGGTAGAAGATGATCAGGAGAAGCTGTGGTAGAAATTTGAGGCAAAGGGATAAAGTAAAAGAGGTTCAAACACTGGTTTTGGCAATTGGACAGAAGGTGTTTGATCAGGTTTTGGGGAGGCAAATAACCTCCACTTGACATGGGACTTAACAGGATCAAATTTCACATATAAGTAGGCCCCTACACCAAATTTGAGCTCATTTGGGCAAAGTGGCCAATGCAACTTTGGTGAACCCTAGAAATCAACAGAAATGGTTTCACCATGTTTGAGTTAAGCAAATCATCTCCCCTTGATGCACCACTTGGTGTAGCATCATCATTTGGGGTATTGATCATGCCCACAAAGTTTGAGGCTCCAGATAAAAAGTTGATAATGTAAAGTTGTTCAAATTTGCATTTGAAAAGATAGGGTTTTGGGGTGATCTGATCAAGTTGCTCTATTCCAAATCTTGTGCCATTTGGCATAGATGCCTTATTAGGCCATTCTAGCATGTGCACCAAATTTGAGAGCATTTGGACAAGTTTGGCAATGTAAAGTTGCTCAAACTTCAAGTATGGACAGAATGGTTTTGAGGGGACTAAATGATGTTTCCTTGATCTTCAAGGCATGAGGCTTTGCAAGATCATCAAATATGTCATATATGACATGATAGAATTTCCCTGGAATTTTTGGAGAATATTTCCTTTGTAAATATTTCAAAAGCTTGAAATATCCAAAAAGGGTTTTGGAAGGATTTGTCCAATATTTTGAACATGACCATGTGTTGAAACACTTACATATGGACAATATATGTCCTATGAGTCTACCTCAATTTTGGCAAATATTTTTGAAATGATTAAATAATTTTTCCCTATTAAAGACCATTTCTGGCCTTAAGAAAAAACTTTTAAAATAAAATATAAAAATAACTTTTGAAATTATACTTTTGTGGTTTCTGGGAGTCCTATACCTAATAGGATTCAAATAAACTTTTTGAAAGATTTTTCACACCCTAAATAAGGTACTTGCAGTGCAAACCTCAATTCAGGGGTTTTTGGAAAACTAATTTTAGAAAATACTATTTGGCCAAAATATTTTTATAAGAAAATTCTATATTGGTCTATACACATGGCATGATCATTGGGAAAAGGTTTTGGGTCAAGGAGATGAAGTATAAGAGTGGGAGGATTTATTTGATTTTTAGAGCACTAGCAAACAGCAGACAAAAGTCAAATCAAGCAAAGTCAAAAACACTCAAAAGTTTTTGCAAATCCACATTTTTAACATGAGAATTAGCTTAAGCAAAGTGGTATGAAAATCAGGGTGTGACAGACCTACCCCCCTTACAAGAATCTCGTCCCCGAGATTCCCACACTAGGCGTGGAAAGAAAAGCGGAGTCTTGGATATGGGGTAGTCTTCACTTCTCCTTGTTGGTTCTGCTTCCGAGCGGTGCTCCTTGGAAATCCTGGAGTGCTTGATGGCATGGCTTCTTGCTTGATGCCTTCCTTGATGGAGGTTGCTGAGGGGTCTCTTGCATAGGTTAGGTTGGGTTAGCTGTCAAAGGCTCGGTGATCGATGTCCTTGCGGGCATCGGGCTAGCTAGGAGGTAAGAAGTACTTCCAGAGTGGGGGCTCGTGTAAGATTTGGTGCACGGAGGGTATCTCAGGTGGTAGATCTAGCTGGGGAGCCGTCTACTACATGACTTGGAGTGACCTCAAAGGGTCCAATGAACCTTGGTACGAGCTTCCCCTTGACGTGGAAACGCCTGGTTCCCTTCAGGGGAGTTACCCGCAGGTTCACATGGTCCCCATCATGGAAACTCATGTTCCGACGGTGAGTGTCAGCATAGCTCTTTTGCCTTGACTTGGCTGCCTTCAAACGTTCTCTGACTAGTTGGACTTGCTCTTCCGCTACGCGGAGAATATCCGGTCCAAAGACTCGCCCTTCTCCGGTCTCTGACAAGTTGAGGGGTGTGCGACATTAGCGTCCGTACAACACCTCAAATGGTGCCATCTGAAGGCTCGACTGGTAACTGTTGTTATAGGAGAACTCGGCAAAAGGGAGACAATCCTCCCACTTGGCTCCATATGCCAAGACACAGGCTCGGAGCCATGAATTCAAGAATCTGATTGACTCGTTCAGTCTGACCTCCGGTCTGTGGGTGGAGAGCCGTGCTGAAAGATAACTTGGTTCTCAAGGCTTCTTGGAACTTCTTCCAGAACCTTGAGGTGAACTGGGTTCCTCGATCTGACACAATCTCCTTGGGAAATGCCGTGAAGACTTACGATTCGGTCGATGTAGAGAGCTGCCAGCCGGTTGCCATCATAAGGGGTCTTGACAGGAATGAAATGGACCACCTTGGTCAAATGATCGACTATGACCCAGATAGAGTCATGTCCTCCATCCGACCTTGGTAAACCAGTGACGAAGTTCATTCCAGCTTTATCCCACTTCCACTCAGGAGCCTTGAGTGGTTGAAGCAATCCAGCGGGTCGCTGATATTCAGCCTTGACCCTATGGCGCACATCACACTTTGCAACATAGGTTGCAATATCTCTTTCATCATGTGCCACCGGAATCGTGCCTTCAAGTCTTGATACATCTTGGTGTGAGCGTTCCTTCGACACGGAAATGCTCAGCTCCTTTGAGAGGAGTGGTTTACAGATACGCCCGGTCTTCAACGCGGAAGTTTACTTCTTGATGACGGTGGTCGGTGTAGATCTTCCTTCTTGACAGGGCGGTCTTCAAATGTCTTCCATCCAGTTGTCCGTCTCTTCTTTGTCTTCGGGCAGACAAGTAGGCCATCAAACAATGATGTTACCCAACTTGTCCACTTACTCCATGAGGTCTATGGGGGTACGCAAGGTAGGCTGGGTATTGGTGGTGGTCTCGGTTGAGTATTTGCAGAGGCCTTCCTGACTCTGAGTCAAGGCCCGTGGTCAGAACCTGACCAGGTGGTGGCTCGGTGGGGGTTAAGGGTTTCAAGTATTCTAGTGAGTGAGTGAACTTATATCATCTTATCCTTAAGCACAGTTTCTGAGATGCCAATAGCTCAATCTAGTACTCCGATCGAAAAAACATCTTCTCGCATAGACCAACTTCAATCACCACTCATGCCATGCATATCCTCATGACTCTCAAGAGACGGTCTAACAAAATTGTACTTGTCTACGATCCCCAAATCCATATGTATGCCTACCTCTAAAATCCAAAGGTAGATCATACATGCTGCTGAGCTTAAATTAAGCTCCACAATCCAAGCGCTCAACCTAGCCTTGCAAGGCTCAAGGTAATGCCTCTCTATTCTAAGGAAACACGTCATATGCCACTCCAAGATTTGTTTCCTTCCTATAGATCACCTCCAATAGCCCGGTAATTCCCATCAATCACCACATAATCCAACAATCCTACAAATCCGATGTCTACGGTGTTTATCAAGATCTCAAGTCTCTATAATACCCAAATACTTGGAAGGACTATGCATCACGATAGTATGTCCACCAAATTCCCATCATCCGGGTCAAGTAAATTCCATGATCATGATTATATAGATCCCTAAATCAACTCCGACAAATAATCCAATCTCCTAGGTTATTGTCCACCGAGAAGCATGATATCATAATCAGGATCATAGGCCTAAATCCAATCTTACTCCGAATCATGCAGACATATCCAGCATTATACCAACCAGAATCACCTACCTAAATCCAAATCTTATGTCCAACGGGTACTTCTACCGGCTTTCCCAAAGTCATGATCCCACCAATATGAAAACCTCACAATCCATCAAGGTCTCAGATAATTCCTCGAAGTCACTGATATAAACCACCAAGTCATCTGTCCAATATCCTCGAACTGGTCTATCTATGGCATCGTCAGACCTCGTGCTATATTAGGATGAAAATGTGCTCACTCATCGTGTCCACTAGCTCCTTTACGAACCCAGTGTTGTGCAAGGTTACAAAGGCTTAACAGGTTCTCTCGCTTTACCATGGGTTAGGCACATGGTTAAGGATTCATGCTGGAGTGTCTTGTGAAGTCTCAAAGGGTCTAGGAAGAGGGTTACTGGTCTGGAGGGTTGAACATAACTCTACGGGGTTGCACTTGATCGCGGAGGTTGTAGCAGAAGTCTTCAGTGCCAGTTGGTTGCCGAGGTAGAATCCTTGGTGCATCTTATCTTGCGGGTCTTCAATTGGGAAGAGAGAGAATAGAGGGAAGAAGCAGTGTAGAGGAGGGAAAATGCCTAAAGGGGGTTCTATAGTGCAGGTGCAACAAACAGGTGCTAAAAGGCCGAAACAAAAGAAACAAGGCAATGAAGGTGATATAGCCATGCACTTGTTGCCTGGGGCAAAAGTGCGACTTATATCAAAACACAAGCAAACAAAAGCAAACAACACACAATCATGGCTCTATTCGAACCATCATATGGACTCGACTGCGCATAGGGGGTACACGACTCATCCTACCCTAGGGGTTCTCGGACTCAGTGTCGTGACTTGTGCCTCGTGCAGTCTTCTGGGCTGCCTCAGGTTTACTATGTCCCTTGTAGTTTCTTGATGAACAATCCAGGTTGAGCCTGAAGAATCTTCAACAGCTTCTCGCCTGATGAGGTGAGGCGGTGAAGGTGCCTCCTTGTAGCTGGTGTTGACTTGGTCTTCTCTTGTCTCTTTAATCATGACGATCCCTTGTGCCTTCTGGGGCGTCGAGGGTACCAGGTAGGCAATCCATATGCAATGACAATGAACAAGGCATAATAGAGGTCCACCATGTCGGGTTCGTTGATGAAAACATCGACACCAAGAGCGGGGGATGAAGAGAACCGTTTTCCTGCTCACTATAGTGAGGCGGACCAAATGGCGAGGTTCTCATCCACCGGTGGTTGCCGATACAACAACGGTAGTGACATGATTACTCTATTGGCGATGTATATCATGATTTTGCATAACCTATACCCTGGTCATCATAGGCCAACGTTGCATCTTCTTGGGACACTGTCAAGGGTACCACCATCTTCTGGGTCTTCATGTCCTCACTCATCGAGGTTGTAGTTTCTGTTGGTATCGTCTTGTCGTGGTGTCACCAATCTTGCGTGCAAAAGTGGTGGGTGAGTGTTCGGCAAGGTGCACTCCACGAGGATTACAGAAAATACAGTGGTCAGGGCATAAGGGTTTTAGCGACCAAGGTTTTGAAGGGGAAGAGATCAAGTATAGCCTAGTTTTTCGAAAAACTGAGAAGGGAAGAGAAGTATAGATAGTTTTGAAAACTAGTAGTAGTTTTGAAAATAGTTTTACCCTAACTAATGACCATGCTAACTAAGGCTTCCTACAGTCAGGATGGCTCTGATACCAGCTCTGTGGGGACCCCGACTCATAAGTCGTGATCACCGAATGCATGTGTACAGTGATCCCAGAGATCAATGCTCACTGAACACACAGAAGCTGAATAACAAGATTATTACATACACACATACCGTATTACACAAATAGGACCATAATGGTCAAGTCTTTAGTATATTGTCGCAGCGGAAAATCTTCAATGACAACATGGACCCATGCCATCTGCCTTAACCCTACAGGCATTCTGACTGGGAAGCGTCCTAGCTCGCATGCTCGTCACCAAGAAATCTTCATCATAACCTGTTCTCTCATGCGTGGCCAATAAAATAACCAGTGGCAAGCCAATGAGTACTTTGAATGTACTCGCAAGCAACCCAAGTGTGATAACAGAATAATTTATGCAAGGCTCTACTGCTAAATTGGTAGTTTTGCGGAAAGCTAGTTTTTCATATGCAAGTATGATCAACATATAACATGGATATGCATGTGTGTGTAACAAGTATCAGGAGGTCACAAACATCAATATCGAGAAAGAGTTGTAATCAACTCATGTTCAAGCTCATTGAAACTATCTCACAATCACATCAACAATATCTCTGAATCGTGTTGTTTCCTAGAAACTTATGGACATAGTCTAAGTAGCACCACCCAACTGTCCATGACCGTGGACACGGCTATTCGAATAGTTTGACACTCTGCAGAGGTTGCACACTTTACCCACAAGATCCGGGGAACTTCCGTGTCATCCACGACCCGCGGTACCTCAAGTACCCGGGGTAAGCACCCGATCACTATCTTTCCCTAGACAACACTAACATAGAGTCCACTCGATTGGTAACAGCCCCGTGCCCCACATTTCACATCTCAAGATTCTTGGAGCCTCGCTACCATATTCATCACATACCACAAGCACGGGGTACCAACGGTGTGTCCGGTTGTTGGGGAACGTAGTATTTTAAAATTTTCCTACGACCACGCAAGATCTATCTACCAGATTCATAGCAACGAGAGGGAAGAGTGTGTCTACGTACCCTCGTAGACCAGAAGCGGAAGCGTCAAGTGACGTGGTTGATGTAGTCGAACTTCTTCGCGATTCAACCGATCAAGCACCGAACGTACGGCACCTCCGCGTTCAGCACACGTTCAGCTTGATGATGTCCCACGAGCTCTTGATCCAGTTGAGCTTCACGGGAGAGTTTCGTCAGCACGACGGCGTGGTGACGGATATGATGTATCTACCGGCGCAGGGCTTTGACTAAGCACTGCAACGGTATGACCGAGGTGTGTTTCTGTGGAGGGGGGCACCGCACACGGCTGGAACAATTCAACTTGTGTCTTTGGGTGCCCCCCTGCCCCCGTATATAAAGGAGCAAGAGGGGAGGGCCGGTCGGCCTCCTATGGTGCGGCTAGGGCAATCCTACTAGGAATAGGATTGCAATCCTATTCCTAGTAGGAGTCCACCAAGAAGGAAGAGAGGGAAAGGAAAAGAGGGAGAGGTGGCGCCCCCCCAATCCTAGTCCAACTAGGATCCCTAGGTGGGGCGCCGGCCAGCCTCTATGGGCTGCCTCTCTCCTTTCCTCAAGGCCCACTATGGACCATCCCCCCTCGTAGGGGGTTCCGGTAACCCCCTCCGGCAATCCAGTTAAATCCGAAACTTTTCCGGAACACTTCCGGTGTCCGAATATAGTCGTCCAATATATCAATCTTTATGTCTCGGACATTCCGAGACTCCTCGTCATGTCCGTGATCTCATCCGGGACTCCGAACTACCTTCGGTACATCAAAACTCATAAACTCATAATACCGATCATCATCAAACGTTAAGCGTGCGGACCCTACGGGTTCGAGAACTATGTAGACATGACCGAGGCTCATCTCCTGTCAATAACCAATAGCGGAACCTGGATGTTCATATTGGTTCCTACATATTCTACGAAGATCTTTATCGGTCAAACCGCATAACAACATACGTTGTTCCTTTTGTAATCGGTATGTTACTTGCCCGAGATTCGATCGTCGGTATCTCTATACCTAGTTCAATCTCGTTACCGGCAAGTCTCTTTACTCATTCCGTAACACATCATCTCATGACTAACTCATTAGTCTTTTGCTTGCAAGGCTTATTATGATGTGTATTACCGAGAGGGCCCAGAGATACCTCTCCGACACTCGGAGTGACAAATCCTAATCTTGATCTATGCCAACACCACGAATACTTTTGAAGACACCTGTAGAGCATCTTTATGATCACCCAGTTACGTTGTGACGTTTGATAGCACACAAGGTGTTCCTACGGTATTCGGGAGTTGCATAATCTCATAGTCATAGGAACATGTATAAGTCATGAAGAAAGCAATAGCAGTAAAACTAAACGATCATAGTGCTATGCTAACGGATGGGTTTCGTCCATCACATCATTCTCCTAATGATGTGATCCCGTTGATCAAATGACAACTCATGTCTATGGCTAGGAAACATAACCATCTTTGATCAATGAGCTAGTCTAGTAGAGGCATACTAGGGACATACAGTTTTATCTATGTATCCACACATGTACTAAGTTTCCGGTTAATACAATTCTAGCATGAATAAAAGACATTTATCACGATATAAGGAAATACAAATAACATCTTTATTATTGCCTCTAGGGCATATTTCCTTCAGTCTCCCACTTGAACTAGAGTCAATAATCTAGCTCACATCGCCATGTGATTTAATACCAATAGTTCACATCGTTATGTGAATAACACCCATAGTTCACATCGCCATGTGACCAACACCCAAAGGGTTTACTAGAGTCAATAATCTAGTTCACATCGCTATGTGATTAATACCCAAGAGTAATAAGGTGTGATCATGTTTTGTTTGTGAGAGAAGTTTAGTCAACGGGTCTGTCACATTCAGATCTGTATGTATTTCGCAAATTTCTATGTCTACAATGCTCTGCATAGAGCTACTCTAGCTAATTGCTCCCACTTTCAATACGCATCCAGATTGATACTTTAGAGTCATCTGGATTTAGTGTCAAAGCTTGCATCGGCGTAACCCTTTACGACGAACTCTTTATCACCTCCATAATCGAGAAACATTTCCTTAGTCATCCAGTTACTAAGGATAATTTTGACCGATGTACAGTGATCTACTCCTGGATCACTATTGTACCCCTTTGACAAACTCATGGCAAGGTACACAACATGTTTGGTACACAGCATGACATACTTTATAGAACCTATGGCTGAGGCATAGGGAATGACTTTCATTCTCTCTATATTTTTCTGCCGTGGTCTCGCTTTGAGTCTTACTCAACTTCACACCTTACAAGTCAGGCAAGAACTCCTTCTTTGACCGATCCATTTTGAACTACTTCAAAATCTTATCAAGGTATGTACTAATCGAAAGTCTTATCAAGCGTCTTGATCTATCGCTATAGATCTTGATGCCCAATATGTAAGCAGCTTCACCAAGGTCTTTCTTTGAAAAACTCCTTTCAAACACTCCTTTATGCTTTCCAGAAAATTCGACATTATTTCCGATCGACAATATGTCATTCACATATACTTATCAGAAAGGTTGTAGTGCTCCCACTCACTTCTTGTAAATACAGGCTTCACCGCAAGTCTGTATAAATCTATATGATTTGATCAACTTATCAAAGCGTATATTCCAACTCCGAGATACTTGCACTAGTCCATAGATGGATTGCTGGAGCTTGCACAATTTGCTAGCACCTTTAGGATTGACAAAACCTTCTGGTTGCATCATGTACAACTCTTCTTTAATAAATCCATTAAAGAACGTAGTTTCGTTATCCATTTGCCAGATTTCATAAAATGTGGCAATTGCTAACATGATTCGGACAGACTTAAGCATCGCTACGGGTGAGAAAATCTCATCGTAGTCAACACCTTGAACTTGTTGAAAACCTTTCGCAACAAGTCGAGCTTTGTAGACAGTAACATTACCATCGGCGTCAGTCTTCCTCTTAAAGATCCATTTATTTTCAATGGCTTGCCGACCATCGGGCAAGTTAACCAAAGTCCATACTTTGTTCTCATACATGGATCCCATCTCAGATTTCATGGCCTCAAGCCATTTTGCGGAATCTGGGCTCATCATCGCTTCCTCATAGTTCGTAGGTTCATCATGGTCCAGTAACATGATTTCCAGAACCGGGTTGCCGTACCACTCTGATGCGGAACGAACTCTGGTTGATCTACGAAGTTCAGCAGAAACTTGATCTGAAGTTTCATTATTATCATCATTAGCTTCCTCACTAATTGGTGTAGGAATCACTAGAACTAGTTTCTGTGATGTTCCACTTTCCAATTCGGGAGAAGGTACAATTACCTCATCAAGTTCTACTTTCCTCCCACTCACTTCTTTCGAGAGAAACTCCTTCTCTAGAAAGGATCCATTCTTAGCAACGAATATCTTGCCTTCGGATATGTGATAGAAGGTGTACCCAACAGTCTCTTTTGGGTATCCTATGAAGACACATTTCTCCGACTTGGGTTCGAGCTTATCAGGTTGAAGCTTTTTCACATAAGCATCGCAGCCCCAAACTTTAAGAAACGACAACTTTGGTTTCTTGCCAAACCACACTTCATACGGTGTCATCTCCACGGATTTAGATGGTGCCCTATTTAACGTGAATGTAGCTGTCTCTAATGCATAACCCCAAAAGCGATAGTGTTAGATCGGTAAGAGACATCATCGATCGCACCATATCTAATAAAGTACGGTTATGACGTTCGGACACACCATTACACTGTGGTGTTCCAGGTGGCGTGAGTAGTGAAACTATTTCACATTATTTTTACTGAAGGCCAAACTCGCTAACTCAAATATTGTACCTCTACGATCATATCGTAGAAACTCATTTTCTTTTTACGATGATTCTCCACTTCACTCTGAAATTCTTTGAACTTTTCAAATGTTTCAGACTTGTGCTTCATTAAGTAGATATACCCATATCTGCTCAAATCATCAGTGAAGGTCAGAAAATAACGATACCCGCCGCGAGCTTCAACACTCATTGGCCCACATACATCAGTATGTATGATTTCCAACAAATCTGTTGCTCACTCCATAGTTCCGGAGAACGGAATTTTAGTCATCTTGCCCATGAGGGATGGTTAGCAAGCACCAAGTGATTCATAATCAAGTGATTCCAAAAGTCCATCACTATGGAGTTTCTTCATGCGCTTTACACCATTATGACCTAAACGGCAGTGCCACAAATAAGTTGCACTATCATTATTAACCTTGCATCTTTTGGCTTCAATATTATGAATATGTGTATCACACGATCGAGATCCAACAAACCATTTTCATTGGGTGTATGACCATAGAAGGTTTTATTCATGTAAACAGAACAACAATTATTCTCTAACTTACATGAATAATCGTATTGCAATAAACATGACCAAATCATATTCATGTTCAACACAAACACCAAATAACACTTATTTAGGTTCAACACTAATCCCGAAAGTATAGGGAGTGTGCGATGATGATCATATCAATCTTGGAACTACTTCCAATACACATCGTCACTTCATCCTTTAACTAGTTTCTGTTCATTATGCAACTCCCATTTCGAGTTACTACTCTTCAGCAACTAAACCAGTATCAAATACCGAGGGGTTGCTATGAACACTAGTAAAATACACAGCAATAATCTGTATATCAAATATACCTTTGTTCACTTTGCCATCCTTCTTATCCGCCAAGTATCTAGGGCAGTTCCACTTCCAACGACCATTTCCTTTGCAGTAGAAGCACTTAGTTTCAGGCTTGAGTTTAGCTTTGGGTTTCTTCATGGGAGTAGCAACTGTCTTGCTATTCTTCTTGAAGTTCCCCTTCTTTCCCTTTGCCCTTTACTTGAAACAAGTGGTCTTATTAACCATAAACACTTGATGCTCTTTCTTGATTTCTACCTTCGCTGATTTCAGCATCGCGAAGAGCTTGGGAATTACTTTCGTCATCCCTTGCATATTATAGTTCATCACGAAGTTTTACTAACTTGGTGACAGTGACTAGAGAACTTTGTCAATTACTATCTTATCTGGAAGATTAACTCCCACTTGATTCAAGTAATTGTAGTACCCAGACAATCTGAGCACATGCTCACTGGTTGAGCTATTCTCCTCCATCTTGTAGGCAAAGTACTGTCAGAAGTCTTATACCTCTCGACACGGGCATGAGTATGAAATACTAATTTCAACTCTTGGAACATCCTATATGCTCCGTGGCGTTCAAAACGTTTTTGAAGTCCCGGTTCTAAGCCGTAAAGCATGGTGTACTTAAACTATCGAGTAGTCATCATACCGAGCTTTTGTCAAAACGTTCGTAACGTCTACATCTGCTCCTGCAATAGGTCTGTCACCTGGCGGTGCATCAATGACATAATTCTCTGTGTAGCAATGACGATAATCCTCAGATCACGGAACAATTCCGCATCATTGCTACTAACATCTTTCAACTTAGTTTTCTCTAGGAACATATAAAAAAACGGGGAGCAACATCGTGAGCTATTGATCTACAACATAGATATGCTAATACTACGAGGACTAAGTTCATGATAAATTAAAGTTCAATTTAATCATATTAATTAAAGAACTCCCACTTAGATAGACATCCCTCCGGTCATCTAAATGATCACGTGATCCAAATCAACTAAACCATGTCCGATCATCACGTGAGATGGAGTAGTTTCAATGGTGAACATCTGATGTTGATCATATCTACTATATGATTCACGCTCGACCTTTCGGTCTCCAGTGTTCCGAGGCCATATCTGCATATGCTAGGCTCGTCAAGTTTAACCCGAGTATTCTGCGTGTGCAAAACTGGCTTACACCCGTTGTATTTGAACGTAGAGCTTATCACACCCGATCATCACGTGGTGTCTCGGCACGACGAACTTTCGCAACAGTGCATACTCAGGGAGAACACTTATACCTTGAAATTTAGTAAGGGATCATCTCATAATGCTACCGTCGTTCTAAGCAAAATAAGAAGCATAATAAGATAAACATCACATGCAATCAAAATATGTGACATGATATGGCCATCATCATCTTGTGCTTTTGATCTCCATCTCCAAAGCACCGTCATGATCACCTTCGTCACCGGCGCGACACCTTGATCTCCATCGTAGCATCGTTGTCGTCTCGCCAACTATTGCTTCTACGACTATCGCTACCGCTTAGTGATAAAGTAAAGCAATTACATGGTGATTGCATTTCATACAATAAAGCGACAACCATATGGCTCCTGCCAGTTGCCGATAACATTACAAAACATGATCATCTCATACAAAACCGTATAACTCATCATGTCTTGACCATATCACATCACAACATGCCCTGCAAAAACAAGTTAGACGTCCTCTACTTTGTTGTTGCAAGTTTTACGTGGCTGCTACGGGCTTAGCAAGAACCGTTCTTACCTACGCATACAAAACCACAACGATGTTTCATCAAGTATGTGCTGTTTTAACCTTCACAAGGACCGGGCGTAGCCACACTTGATTCAGCTAAAGTGAGAGAGACAGACACCCGCCAGTCACCTTTAAGCAACGAGTGCTCTTAACGGTGAAACCAGTCTCGCGTAAGCGTACGCGTAATGTCGGTCCGGGCCGCTTCATCTCACAATACCGCCGAAGCAAAGTATGACATGCTGGTAAGCAGTATGACTAGTATCGCCCACAACTCATTGTGTTCTACTCGTGCATATCATCTACGCATAGACCTGGCTCATGATGCCACCGTTGGGGAACGTAGTATTTTAAAATTTTCCTACGACCACGCAAGATCTATCTACCAGATGCATAGCAACGAGAGGGAAGAGTGTGTCTACGTACCCTCGTAGACCAGAAGCGGAAGCGTCAAGTGACGTGGTTGATGTAGTCGAACTTCTTCGCGATTCAACCGATCAAGCACCGAACGTACGGCACCTCCGCGTTCAGCACACGTTCAGCTTGATGATGTCCCACGAGCTCTTGATCCAGTTGAGCTTCACGGGAGAGTTTCGTCAGCACGACGGCGTGGTGACGGATATGATGTATCTACCGGCGCAGGGCTTCGACTAAGCACTGCAACGGTATGACCGAGGTGTGTTTCTGTGGAGGGGGGCACCGCACATGGCTGGAACAATTCAACTTGTGTCTTTGGGTGCCCCCCTGCCCCCGTATATAAAGGAGCAAGAGGGGAGGGCCGGCCGGCCTCCTATGGTGCGGCTAGGGCAATCCTACTAGGAATAGGATTGCAATCCTATTCCTAGTAGGAGTCCACCAAGAAGGAAGAGAGGGAAAGGAAAAGAGGGAGAGGTGGCGCCCCCCCAATCCTAGTCCAACTAGGATCCCTAGGTGGGACGCCGGCCAGCCTCTATGGGCTGCCTCTCTCCTTTCCTCAAGGCCCACTATGGACCATCCCCCCTCGTAGGGGGTTCCGGTAACCCCCTCCGGCAATCCAGTTAAATCCGAAACTTTTCCGGAACACTTCCGGTGTCCGAATATAGTCGTCCAATATATCAATCTTTATGTCTCGGACATTCCGAGACTCCTCGTCATGTCCGTGATCTCATCCGGGACTCCGAACTACCTTCGGTACATCAAAACTCATAAACTCATAATACCGATCATCATCAAACGTTAAGCGTGCGGACCCTACGGGTTCGAGAACTATGTAGACATGACCGAGACTCATCTCCTGTCAATAACCAATAGCGGAACCTGGATGTTCATATTGGTTCCTACATATTCTACGAAGATCTTTATCGGTCAAACCGCATAACAACATACGTTGTTCCTTTTGTAATCGGTATGTTACTTGCCCGAGATTCGATCGTCGGTATCTCTATACCTAGTTCAATCTCGTTACCGGCAAGTCTCTTTACTCGTTCCGTAACACATCATCTCGTGACTAACTCATTAGTCTTTTGCTTGCAAGGCTTATTATGATGTGTGTTACCGAGAGGGCCCAGAGATACCTCTCCGACACTCGGAGTGACAAATCCTAATCTTGATCTATGCCAACACCACGAATACTTTTGAAGACACCTGTAGAGCATCTTTATGATCACCCAGTTACGTTGTGACGTTTGATAGCACACAAGGTGTTCCTACGGTATTCGGGAGTTGCATAATCTCATAGTCATAGGAACATGTATAAGTCATGAAGAAAGCAATAGCAGTAAAACTAAACGATCATAGTGCTATGCTAACGGATGGGTCTCGTCCATCACATCATTCTCCTAATGATGTGATCCCGTTGATCAAATGACAACTCATGTCTATGGCTAGGAAACATAACCATCTTTGATCAATGAGCTAGTCTAGTAGAGGCATACTAGGGACATACAGTTTTATCTATGTATCCACACATGTACTAAGTTTTCGGTTAATACAATTCTAGCATGAATAAAAGACATTTATCATGATATAAGGAAATACAAATAACATCTTTATTATTGCCTCTAGGGCATATTTCCTTCACCGGTGCCCTGTGAAAACAGTCATGGCTGCCTATCCAAGCACGATCCCGTCCCGAGAGTGACCTCATGTCACCCCCGTCACTAGTAATGCGGGCACCATGCTAGTATCGACCTAGGTAATCAATAATGCCCTTTCCCATATAAGGGTAGAGTGGTTGCGCATGTTTGGTTGGGACGGTAGTCACACATAAATCTAATCCATCTCTGTAAACAACACTCTCATCAAGCCTCGGCACACTACTTCTCCACCAAGTAGTGCCCTAGTTTCTTATCAACTCCCTGTTGGAAATATGCCCTAGAGGCAATAATAAATTGGTTATTATTATATTTCCTTGTTCACGATAATCGTTTATTATCCATGCTAGAATTGTATTGATAGGAAACTCAGATACATGTGTGGATACATAGACAAACACCATGTCCCTAGTAAGCCTCTAGACGACTAGCTCGTTGATCAATAGATGGTTACGGTTTCCTAACCATGGACATTGGATGTCGTTGATAACAGGATCACATCATTAGGAGAATGATGTGATGGACAAGACCCAATCCTAAGCCTAGCACAGATCGTGTAGTTCGTATGCTAAAGCTTTTCTATATGTCAAGTATCTTTTCCTTAGACCATGAGATTGTGCAACTCCCAGATACCGTAGGAATGCTTTGGGTGTACCAAACGTCACAACGTAACTGGGTGGCTATAAAGGTGCACAACAGGTATCTCCGAAAGTGTCTGTTGGGTTGGCACGAATCAAGACTGGGATTTGTCACTCCGTATGACGGAGAGGTATCTCTGGGCCCACTCGGTAGGACATCATCATAATGTGCACAATATGTGATCAAGGAGTTGATCACGGGATGATGTGTTACGGAACGAGTAAAGAGACTTGCCGGCAACGAGATTGAGCAAGGTATCGGTATACCGACGATCGAATCTCGGGCAAGTGCTATACCGATAGACAAAGGGAATCGTATACGGGATTGATTGAATCCTTGACATCGTGGTTCATCCGATGAGATCATCGTGGAACATGTGGGAGCCAACATGGGTATCCAGATCCCGCTGTTGGTTATTGGCCGGAGAGTTGTCTCGGTCATGTCTACATGGTTCCCGAGCCCGTAGGGTCTACACACTTAAGGTTCGATGACGCTAGGGTTATAGGGAAAGTATGTACGCGGTTACCGAATGTTGTTCGGAGTCCCGGATGAGATCCCGGACGTCACGAGGAGTTCCGGAATGGTCCGGAGGTAAAGATTCATATATGGGAAGTCCTGTTTTGGTCACCGGAAAAGTTTCGGGCGATATCGGTAATGTACCGGGACCACCGGGAGGGTCCCGGGGGTCCACCAGGTGGGGCCACCAGCCCCAGAAGGCTATGTGGGCTAAGTGTGGGAGGGGACCAGCCCCAAGGGGGGCTGGTGCGCCCCCCCACCAAGTCCTAGGGCGCCTCCAAGAGGGGAGGGGGGCAAACCCTAATGCAGTTGGGCCCTAGGGCCCAATAGTGGTGCGCCTCCCCCTCTCTCCCCCTTGGCCGCCCCCCTAGATGGGATCTAGGGCTGGCCGCACCCTAGGGGAGGGAAACCCTAAAGGGGGGCGCAGCCCTCCCTTCCCCCTATATATATGTGAGGTTTTAGGGCTGTTGGACACACGAGAACGTCTCCCTCTTGGCGCAGCCCTACCCCTCTCCCTCCTCGTCTCTTGCAGCGCTTGGCGAAGCCCTGCTGGAGTCCCGCGCTCCTCCACCACCACCACGCCGTCGTGCTGCTGTTGGATGGAGTCTTCCCCAACCTCTCCCTCTCTCCTTGCTGGATCAAGGCGTGGGAGACGTCACCGGGCTGCACGTGTGAAGAACGCGGAGGCACCGTCCGTTCGGTGCTAGGATCTTCGGCGATCTGAATCGCGGCGAGTACGACTCCATCAACCGCGTTCTTGAACGCTTCCGCTTAGCGATCTACAAGGGTACGTGGATCCAACTCTCCTCTCGTAGATGCATCTCCTAGATTGATCTTGGTGAACGTAGGAAAATTTTTGTTTCCCATGCGACGTTCCCCAACAGTGGCATCATGAGCTAGGTTCTTGCGTAGATGCTTTCTCGAGTAGAACACAAAAGGGTTTGTGGGCGTTGATGTTTAAATTGCTGCCCTCCTTAGTCTTTCTTGATTCAGCGGTATTATGGGATGAAGCGGCCCGGACCAACTTTACATGTCCACGTACATGAGACCGGTTCCATCGACAGACATGTGACTTTTGTTGCATAAGATGGCTGGCGGGTGTCTGTCTCTCCTATCTTAGTTGAATCGGAATAGAACAAGGCGGTCCTTGTAGAAGGTTAAATAGCAACTTGAATATCACCGTTGTGGCTTTGCGTAGGTAAGAAGCGTTCTTGCTAGATACCCATAGCAGCCACGTAAAACATGCAACAACAAATTAGAGGACGTCTAACTTGTTTTTGCAGGGTATGTATGTGATATGATATGGCCAATGACATGATGAGATATATTTGATGTATGAGATGATCATGTTGTAATAGTTAATATCGACTTGCATGTCGATGCATACGGCAACCGGCAGGAGCCATATGGTTGTCTTTAATTTTTGTATGACCTGCGTGTCAATCATTAAGCGCTTTGTAATGCTTTACTTTATCGCTAAACGGTAGCAATAGTAGTAAGAGCATGGTGGGCGCGCGACAACCCCGATGGCGACACGATGATGGAGATCATGATGATGGGGATCATGGTGTTACGCCGGTGACGATGGAGATCATGCCGGTGCTCTGGAGATGGAGATCAAAAGCACGAGTTGATGGCCATATCATGTCACTTATGATTTGCATGTGATGTTAATCCTTTTATGCATCTTATTTTGCTTAGGACGACGGTAGCATTATAAGATGATCCTTCACTAAAATTTCAAGATAAAATTGTGTTCCCCCCGAGTGTGCGCCGTTGCGAAGGTTCGTCGTTTCGAAGCACCACGTGATGATCGGGTGTGATAGACTCTACGTTCGCATACAACGGGTGCAAGCCAGTTTTGCACATGCAGAACACTCGGGTTAGACTTGACGAGCCTAGCATGTACAGACATGGCCTCGGAACACGGAAGACCGAAAGGTCGAGCATGAGTCATATAGTAGATATGATCAACATGAAGATGTTCACCATTGACACCACCTCATCTCACGTGATGATCGGACTTGGGTTGGTGGATTTGGATCATGTCACGCTCGGATGACCAGAGGGATGTCAATTTGAGTGGGAGTTATAAGTAATTTGATTAGTTAAACTCACTTATCATGAACAATAGTCTAAGTTGACTTTGCAAATTATGTTGTAGACCAATAACTGCGTTGTAGCTCCCTGTTTAATACGATCCTAGAGAAAGACTAAGTTGAAAGATAATGTAAGCAAGGATGCGGACTGGGTTCGTAGTCCGAGGAGTGTCCTCACTGCTGCACAGAAAGCTTACGTCTTTGATGCACCGCTCGATGTGCAAACCCCTACAACGTTGTCTGTGGATGTTGTGAACACCTGACAGAGACGTCCTGATGACTACTTGATAGTTTAGTGCACCATACTTCACGGCTTAGAATCGGGATTCCAATGACGTTTTGAACGCCATAGAACATATGAGATGTTCTAAGAGCTGAAATTGGGATTTCAGGCTCATGCCCGTGCTGAGAGGTGTGAGACCTCTGACAAGTTCTTTTGCCAAAAAGATGGAGGAGAATGGCTCAACTAGTGAGCATGTGCTCAGAATGTCTGGGTGCTGAAATCACTTGAACCAAGTGGGAGTTAATCTTCCAGGTGAGATAGTGGTTGACAGAATTCTCTAGACACTATCACCAAGCTACTAGAACTTCGTGATGAACTATGACATGCAAAGGATGGAGATGATCCCGGTGCTGTTAGCGGTTCTTAGTACCGCAAAAGTAGAAATCAAGAAGGAGCATCAAGTGTTGATGGTTTAGCAAGACCACTGGTTTCAAAAGGGTAAGGGCTAGAAGGGAAACTTCTGAATGGCAAACCTGTTGTCACTCTGATGAAGGAACCCATGGTTGAACCCAAACCTCGAGACTAAGTGCTTCTATTGTAAGGGGAACGGTCACATGGTAGCGGAACCACCCCAAATACATGGTAGATATGATAGCTGGTAACTTCAACAAAGTATATTTGATATACGTGTTATTGATGTGTACCTTAGTAGTACTCATTGTAGCACCTGGGTATTGGATACCGGTTCAGTTGCTATTATTAGTGACTTGAAGCAAAAGCTACGGACTGAACGGAGACTAGCTAAGGGCGAGGTGACGATGTGTGTTGGAAGTGTTTCCAAGGTTGATGAGATCACCATCGCACACTTCCTCTATTTTCGAGATTAGTGTTGAACCTAGATAAATGTTATCAGGTGTCTACGTTGAGCATGAAAATGATTAGATCATGTTCATCGCAATACGGTTATTCATTTAAGTTAGAGAATAATGGTTATTCTGTTTACATGAATAATACCTTTATGGTCATGCACCCAATGGTTCGTTGAATCTCGATCATGGTAATACACATAATGATAATATTAATGCCAAAAGATGTAGAGTTAATAATGATAGTACCACTTTCTTGTGGCACTGCCGCTTGGGTCATTTTGGCAAAAAATGCATGAAGAAACTCCATGCTGATGGACGTTTGGAGTCACTTGATTTTGAATCGCTTGACACATGCGAGCCATGCCTCATGGGCAGGATGACTGAGATCCCGTTTTCAGGTACAATGAAACGGGCAAGTGACTTGTTGGAAATCATACATGCTGATGTATGTGATCCAATGAGAATTAAGGCGTGTGGTGGATATCGTTATTTTCTCATCTTCACTGACGATTTGAGTAGATATGGTATATTTACTTAATGAAGCAAAAGTCTGAAACGTTTGAAAGGTTCAAAAAATTTCAGAGTGAAGATTAAGAATCATCATAACAAGAAGATCATGTTCCTACGATCTGATCAAGGGGATATTATCTGAATTATGAGTTTGGCAATCACTTAAGACATTGTGGAATTGTTTCGCAGTTGAAGTCCCCTGGAACACCACAGCGTAATGGTGTGTCCGGACATCGTAATCGAACCTTATGAGATATGGTGCGATCTATGGTGTGTCTTACCGATCTACCGCTATTATTTTGAGGTTATGCATTAGAGACAGCTGCATTCACTTTATATAGGGCACCATCTAAGTCCGTTGAGACGACGCCGTATGAACTATGGTTTGGCAAGAAACCAAAGTTGTCGTTTTCTTGATGTTTGGGGCTGCGATGCTTATGGCTTCAGCCGGGAAAAGCTCGAACCCAAAGCGGACAAATACATCTTCATATGATACCCAAAGGTAACAGTTGGGTATACCTCCTATCTCAGATCCAAGGGAAAAAATGTTTGTCCCTAAGAACGGGTCCTTTCTCGAGAAGGAGTTTCTCTCGAAAGAATTGAGTGGGAGGAAGATAGAACTTGATGAGGTCGTCAAACCCTCACTTCAACCGGAAAGTAGTGCAACACAGAAAGATGTTTCTGTGGAACCTACGACATTGAAGAGGAAACTAATGATAGTGATCATGAAGCTCCAGATCAAGTTGCTATCGAACCTCGTAGGTCGACAAGGATATGTACTACTCCTGAGTGGTACGGTGATCCTGTCTTAGAGGTCATGTTGTTGGACAACGATGAACCTACAAACTATGGAGAAGCGATGGTGGGCCCATATTCCGACAAATGGTTAGAAGCCGATAAATCCGAGATAGGATCCATGTATCAAAACAAAGTATGGACTTTGGTGGACTTGCCCTAAGATCGGCAAGCCATTGAGACAAATGGATTTTTAAGACTAAGACGGACGTGGACGGTAATGTCACCGTCTATGAAGCTCGACTTGTGGCGAAGAGTTTTCCACAAGTTCAAGGAGTTGACTACGATGAGATTTTCTCACCCGTAGTGATGCTTAAGTCCGTCGGAATCATGTTAGCATTAGCTGCATTTATGAAATCTGCCAGATGGATAACAAAACAAGTTTCCTTACCAGTTTTCGTAAGGAAAGGTTGTATGTGATACAATCAGAAAGGTTTTGTCGATCCTAAGGATGCTAAAAGATATGCTAGCTCCAACGATCCTTCCATGGACTAGAGCAAGCATCTCGGAGTCGGAATATACACTTTGATGGAGTAATCAAAGTTTTTGGGTATACAAAGTTTGGTGGAAACTTGTATTTGCAATAAAGTGAGTGGGAGCACTACAACATTTCTGATAAGTATATGTGAATGACATATTGTTGATCCGAAATGATGTAGAATTTCTGGAAAGCATAAAGGGTTGTTTGAAATGAGTTTTTCAAAGGAAGACCTGGATAAAGCTGCTTACATATTGGGCATCAAGATCTATACAGATAGATCAAGACGCCTGATGATACTTTCAAAAGATCACACACCTTGGCATGATTTTGAAGAAGTTCAAAATAGATCAGTCAAAGAAGGAGTTCTTACCTGAGTTGTAAGGTGTGAAGTTGAGTAAGACTCAAAGCTTGACCACGGCAGAAGAAAGAGGAAGGACGAAGGTCGTCCCCTATGGTTTTGTCATAGGCTCTATACGATATGCCACGCTAAGTACCGCACCTGATGTGTGCCTTGCCACATGTCTGGCAAGAGGGTACAAAGGTGATCCAGGAGTGGATTACTAGATAGTGGTCAAAATTATCCTTAGAGGAATAAGGAAATGTTTCTCGGTTATGGAGGTGATAAAGAGTTCGACGTAAAGAGTTACGTCGATGCAAGCTTAACACCTATCCGGATAACTCTAAGTGGAGATACCAGATACGTATAATGGAGCAACAGTTTGGAATAGCTCCAAGTGGAACGTGGTAGCAGCATCTACGATATGACATAAAGTTTTGCGAAGTACATAGGGATCTGAATGTTGCAGACCCGTTGACTACAACCTCTCTCACAAGCATAACATGATCAAACCCAGAACTCATTGAGTGTTAATCACATATTGATGTGAACTAGATTACTGACTCTAGTGAACTCTTTGGATGTTAGTCACATGGCGATGTGACCTATGAGTGTTAATCACATGGCGATGTGAACTAGATTATTGACTCTAGTGCAAGTGGGAGACTGTTGGAAATATGCCCTAGAGGCAATAATAAATTGGTTATTATTATATTTCCTTGTTCATGATAATTGTTTATTATCCATGCTAGAATTGTATTGATAGGAAACTCAGATACATGTGTGGATACATAGACAAACACCATGTCCCTAGTAAGCCTCTAGATGACTAGCTCGTTGATCAATAGATGGTTACGGTTTCCTGACCATGGACATTGGATGTCATTGATAACGGGATCAAATCATTAGGAGAATGATGTGATGGACAAGACCCAATCCTAAGCCTAGCACAGATCGTGTAGTTCGTATGCTAAAGCTTTTCTATATGTCAAGTATCTTTTCCTTAGACCATGAGATTGTGCAACTCTCGGATACCGTAGGAATGCTTTGGGTGTACCAAACGTCACAACGTAACTGGGTGGCTATAAAGGTGCACTACAGGTATCTCCGAAAGTGTCTGTTGGGTTGGCACAAATCGAGACTGGGATTTGTCACTCCGTATGACGGAGAGGTATCTCTGGGCCCACTCGGTAGGACATCATCATAATGTGCACAATATGTGATCAAGGAGTTGATCACGGGATGATGTGTTACGGAACGAGTAAAGAGACTTGCCGGTAACGAGATTGAGCAAGGTATCGGTATACCGACGATCGAATCTCGGGCAAGTGCTATACCGATAGACAAAGGGAATCGTATACGGGGTTGATTGAATCCTTGACATCGTGGTTCATCCGATGAGATCATCGTGGAACATGTGGGAGCCAACATGGGTATCCAGATCCCGCTGTTGGTTATTGGCCGGAGAGTTGTCTCGGTCATGTCTACATGGTTCCCGAGCCCGTAGGGTCTACACACTTAAGGTTCGATGACGCTAGGGTTATAGGGAAAGTATGTACGCGGTTACCGAATGTTGTTCGGAGTCCCGGATGAGATCCCGGACGTCACGAGGAGTTCCGGAATGGTCCGGAGGTAAAGATTCATATATGGGAAGTCCTGTTTTGGTCACCGGAAAAGTTTCGGGCGATATCGGTAATGTACCGGGACCACCGGGAGGGTCCCGGGGGTCCACCAGGTGGGGCCACCAGCCCCAGAAGGCTATGTGGGCTAAGTGTGGGAGGGGACCAGCCCCAAGGGGGGCTGGTGCGCCCCCCCACCAAGTCCTAGGGCGCCTCCAAGAGGGGAGGGGGGCAAACCCTAATGCAGTTGGGCCCTAGGGCCCAATAGTGGTGCGCCTCCCCCTCTCTCCCCCTTGGCCGCCCCCCTAGATGGGATCTAGGGCTGGCCGCACCCTAGGGGAGGGAAACCCTAAAGGGGGGCGCAGCCCTCCCTTCCCCCTATATATATGTGAGGTTTTAGGGCTGTTGGACACACGAGAACGTCTCCCTCTTGGCGCAGCCCTACCCCTCTCCCTCCTCGTCTCTTGCAGCGCTTGGCGAAGCCCTGCTGGAGTCCCGCGCTCCTCCACCACCACCACGCCGTCGTGCTGCTGTTGGATGGAGTCTTCCCCAACCTCTCCCTCTCTCCTTGCTGGATCAAGGCGTGGGAGACGTCACCGGGCTGCACGTGTGAAGAACGCGGAGGCACCGTCCGTTCGGTGCTAGGATCTTCGGCGATCTGAATCGCGGCGAGTACGACTCCATCAACCGCGTTCTTGAACGCTTCCGCTTAGCGATCTACAAGGGTACGTGGATCCAACTCTCCTCTCGTAGATGCATCTCCTAGATTGATCTTGGTGAACGTAGGAAAATTTTTGTTTCCCATGCGACGTTCCCCAACACTCCCAGGGGCATTAGTGGCACCCACCGGGTCATTTGCAAGTATGTCAGACCACACTTGTTTTACTCAATGCATAACCTCGACCCATTTTGCGTAGCCAACTACTATAGCATACATCTATCTACTCCCACCCACATAACCCTCATAGGAAGGTAGGGTCATGTTTGATGCAAGTATCAATAGTAAGTAACAAAGGTAGCAACCAAAGTGGTCTCCACCTCAACATGATTCCGATGCATTGATAATAAGGTGCTATGAGACATGCATAAAAAGGTTTCTTGAACATGGTCAAAGGGCTGCTTGCCTTATTCTTCCGAGTCTTCAAATCTTCTGGTCCATCTCTGAATACTCCGTTTATTACGTCAACTAACGATGGAAACAATCATAATAAGCAACACAATCAAAGCAAAAATAAAAGTGCTCTAAAAATAGGAGTTGGACTTTTCTGGGATACCTCTGGTCATATGAAAAATAACCAAGGTGGTTTCATAGGTGTTGGATCAACAGGTAGTTTGGAACATTTCAATGTGATGGAACCAAAGGGTTTATGGATTTGGAAGAAGTATACAGAAATATTTTCTTAAATGATGAGCAAAGGCACCCATCAACAAGTCATGATTTTTGAAGCATCTAGGAGTTGGTTTCACTGGATTTGGAATTCAAATGAATTTCCTAGGATTTTTCAAAGCTGGTAAATATGAAGAATTAGCTCAATATTTGGTGGGGTACAGAAACTATTATTAAAAATGTTCCAAAACTAAGTTTGGACATGACAAGCATCTAGGAATTTGAATCACTGTATTTGGATCAAGATTGAGCTCTCTGTGATTTTCTAAAGTTCATCACAGAAAATGGAATATGGGCATTTGATAAATATTTGTGAAAGAAATGTTTCTGGAAAAGTGTGCATGTTGCATCATGTGATAGAGTATGATTTTAGAAGCTACCAGAAATTTGAATCATGCAATTTGGAGTTCATTTGAATATTTTGGAGATTTTTGAAGTTTACTGGAAACGGAAAATAAAAGGGAAAAAGGGGTTATACCCTTTTACTGCGCGCCGGGCGAGGGATAGATGATGGGCCGGCCCAGCTGCATGGCCACGAGCGCCCAGGTGCAACGTCGATAGCGCCTTCGAGGGAGTACGTCTCCGTTTGCCAGAAATGGTCTTCATGGAATACGTCTCCACTTAAACAGTGGGGCCAGGCCGTTGGGTCACTTACAGCCAGGGCCCACCGGGCTCTCTCCCTCTCTCATGTCCCCTTCTTCTTCCTCCTGATGGGAGACAGAGGAGGGCGCCGGCCTTGCTTGCCGCCGGTGCTGCTCAGCCTGCCAGCGTCGACCTGCGGTGGGGACAGAGCCGTGGGGCCTAGCCGCGTCCGCATGAGAGGTTGCAGGGAGGCGCGGCGTGCTCCTTGCGTCCGTGGAGGCCGACGGGTCCGGCGCTCGGTGGACTCCCGTGCCGGCGACTACGGCCATCCCCGACGACGCCCGGCGTACCGGCGGATTCGTGAGGCCGAGCCGCGCCCATCTATGGCCCCCTCGCAGGCTGGGGAGGTCCAGGGCGACGGTGACCCTGACACCGACGGACGAGGCGTCGGGGGAAGAAGGTTGCGGCGCCACACGGCACCAGAGCAGGAGATAGAGGGTGCGGGAGCTCCGCCGGTCTGCTGCGGTTCTCCTGGTGGGCAAGGAAGAGGAGGAGAGGCTCTAGTTCATTAGTGCCAGGCAGAGGCCGACGGCGACCATGGTGGCCATGGCGAGGGAAAGAGAGCACTAGGGGAAGAGGGGGCATGTCTAGGAGATGCACGGGAGAGAGGAGGGTCCAGAAGAGGCGAAGGGCGCTCGGGGGGAGGCTTTATATAAGCGCAGTCGCGGTGCACCGTGAGCTTCGTCCATGGACGTGCTCGGGCAAGCTCGTGGAGAGGGGAGGAGGGCCGGGGAGGATAAGACCGACAGCCCGGCAGGTTACGGACCTCGAGGGGACCTCAGGGGACACGAGGAGGAGGCCCGAGGTGATCGGGGGCTCCTGGTTGGGCGAGGCTACAGTGCGCCATGGCACTGTAGCGCGCTCCAGAGCACGCGTTTGGCTGGCATGGCCGTGCCCCCGCCGTGTTGGTCGTGTCCATCATGCCCAAAGCTGTCTGGGGGGTCGAGGGGGTAGTAAACAAATGTCCTGTGGCCTTGGATGCTCTAGGGAGCCACTGGAATGACGAGGGAGGTGAAGAAGAGGGTGAAAGCTGCTGCCAGAATAGTTAATTTGGGATTTTACCCCCCCCCCTCCAATAATTGAGCTGAGGCCATAGAGAGTTACTGGAGGGTAGAAGATGATCAGGAGAAACTGTGGTAAAAATTTGAGGCAAAGGGAAAAAGTAAAAGAGGTTCAAACACTGGTTTTGGCAATTGGACAGAAGGTGTTTGATCAGGTTTTGGGGAGGCAAATGACCTCCACTTGACATGGGACTAACAGGATCAAATGTCACATATAATTAGGCCCCTACACCAAATTTGAGCTCATTTGGGCAAAGTGGCCAATGTAACTTTGGTGAACCCTAGAAATGAACAGAAATGGTTTCACCATGTTTGAGTTAAGCAAATCATCTCCCCTTGATGCACCACTTGGTGTAGCATCATCATTTGGGGTATTGATCATGCCCACAAAGTTTGAGGCTCCAGATAAAAAGTTGATAATGTAAAGTTGTTCAAATTTGCATTTGAACAGAAAGGGTTTTGGAGTGATATGATCAAGTTGCTATATTCCAAATCTTGTGCCATTTGGCATAGATGCCTTATTAGGCCATTCTAGCATGTGCACCAAATTTGAGAGCATTTGGAAAAGTTTGGCAATGTAAAGTTGCTCAAACTTCAAATATGGACAGAATGGTTTTGAGGGGACTAAATGATGTTTCCTTGATCTTCAAGGCATGAGGCTTTGCAAGATCATCAAATATGTCATATATGACATGATAGAATTTCCCTGGAATTTTTGGAGAATATTTCCTTTGTAAATATTTCAAAAGCTTGAAATATCCTGAAAGGGTTTTGGAAGGATTTGTCCAATATTTTGAACATGACCATGTGTTGAAACTCTTATATATGGACAATATATGTCCTATAAGTCTCCCTGAATTTTGGCAAATATTTTTGAAATGATTAAATAATTTTTCCCTATTAAAGACCATTTCCGGCCTTAAGAAAAAGCTTTTAAAATAAAATATAAAAATAACTTTTGAAATTATACTTTTGTGGTTTCTGGGAGTCCTATACCTAATAGGATTCAAATAAACTTTTTGAAAGATTTTTCACACCCTTAATAAGGTACTTGCAGTGCAAACCTCAATTCAGGGGTTTTTGGAAAACTAATTTTATAAAATACTATTTGGCCAAAATATTTTTATAAGAAAATTCTATATTGGTCTATACACATGGCATGATCATTGGGAAAAGGTTTTGGGTCAAGGAGATGAAGTATAAGAGTGGGAGGATTTATTTGATTTTAAGAGCACTAGCAAACAGCAGACAAAAGTCAAATCAAGCAAAGTCAAAAACACTCAAAAGTTTTTGCAAATCCACATTTTTAACATGAGAATTAGCTTAAGCAAAGTGGTATGAAAATCAGGGTGTGACACTGAACCCCTTTCATCTGCATGACCTGTCATTGCCAAAGTAAATAGTTGAAACCCACTAGCATGCGTAGCGCTGACCCTAGGGGTGTGCTATGATGCGGTAGATACACCATGGCCCGGTGTACTGAGATGCCCATTTTGTGCCTCAGGAACCCTACACACATCGTTTGGGGTCAAAGTGGAAACCTTGGCCAGACTCCCAGCGGATGGAACATGAATATGCGATAAACCTGGACTAGAGGCTTGTGTGGTTATTCAGGTCATGGTCTACACCCACGTCGGCTTTCGCTTGAATTCTTCCGAGCACATGTCATGTGCAGACGCTAATTGGTGGAAACATGTGTGAAGAAGTACACCCCTACAGGGTTCTGAATGATCTATTCGAATAGCCGCGTCTGCGGTAATGGACTACTTGGTTGCTTATGCAGTTCATAGACAAGTGAAAGGGGATACTCTAAAATGCGCGAGATACGAGTGACTACTATGGATGGCCTTCTCGTAGCGAGTCGGGAGCGAATCCATAGTGGTGTATTGATATGATGAATACGTGGACTCATGTGCGCCACCTCAAAAGAGGTACTAACAGTAGTAGTACAGGATAGCCACTGAGTCAAGGTTGGCTTAATGCAGTTAAACTCCACTACCCCTTTCTTGATATTGATGCATATGTAGCTAGTTCTGATGTAAGTCTTGCTCAATACATTTGTACTGCAGTCTCACTAGTGGTTATGCGTGGACTTCGACGTTTAGCTTGTGACCTCAGCTACGATCTTGTACCCTTGGCAGGGTCTTGTAGATAGTCAGACTTGATAGCCTTCCTTCTTTTCAGATGTCTGTAGCCAGACATGCTTATGCTTCCGTTGCTTGTATGACTTTGTATGTTTGGTCATGTGACCCCTGTTTGTAATAAATGCGACGATGGCTCTTCCAGGACTTTATCTATATGATTTGTTGAGTTATGTTGTGATGCCATGTTGTATCTACACATATCGTGCATGTTATGCGTACATGTAATGTGTATTGGTATGTGTGGGATCCGACACCTAGTTGTTTATTCTTGGTAGCCTTCCCTATGGGAAAATGCCTCCTGGTGCTTCCACTGAGCCTTGGTAGCTTGCTACTACTCCGAAACACATGGATTGACTCCGAGGCGTACCGTTGATCATCCGAGGACCAAGCAATCCCACAAGCACGCCACCGAGATTTGTTAACGAGGTTCACCGATATGCCTACATCCCCGAGGCCTGACTATGGGTGCTCCTAACCATGAGACCGCTACAATACCGCACCAGGTCGCCTTGGACGCCGGCACACGCCGCGGGCTTCCCCTATGTTCCTGTGCTATTATGTTGGCATAGGTTACATCATGTGTCTACCCTTGCTATATAAGAGAGGCCTAGGATACAAGTGTCCCACTTGGACACGACTCCATATCCTATGTAAACACAATACTACTCAGAGTCCAACTGCAACCTGCCTTGTACACAATATTCGACACAACTCTAACAAACTCCACATTGGCGAATATTCTCTACCACCTTGAATTCATCAATGCGTCAAACTTCCATGTACATTGGACTTGAGCTTATCCCATGAGTACCGCTGCCACTCCAAAGACTCCATGTGACTCCACCTGCAACTTGTAGTCCCTCCTTTTCTTGACCACATTCAACACTCGAGCAAAATTAAGTTCCTTGTTACCCTAGTTTGTGCTCCCAACTTCCAGAGTATCCATTCAACACCACCACACATTGATCACTAACCTACGTGAAAGTGAACAACTCACATATTGGGTGTCACACATCAGAGTTACCTGAACTCAACATCACCGCTCCTTTCTTGTCCGCCTATCTGAAACTTGAAACAATTTCACAATTGCTTGTAGTCATCCCGAGTCAAATTCGCAGTTGTCTCACCACATGTTTGACCACCAGATCCCTGGCCCGTCTCCATGCCCCGTGCATACCGCACGCCTCGTCTCTATTACCGCCTTGAGTCTCCACTGTCCCGGTCGAGTCTCAAGGGTCGCAAACCAACACCACTCAACCCCCACTGTAGAGTACCCACTGTAGACTACCATCGGTCATCACAGACTGATGACGAGTTTCACACTTCCATTAGACCGCTAGCTCCAGTACGAACTGTGTGTCACTCACTTTTCCCATTGAAATAGGCTTCGACTCTCTGACTTCTTACACCGTAGCCCCTCAATCAGCACCGAGTGAAGCCTTCCTCAAGACTCCAGCTCCACCTTCAACATGACTCCATGGTAGAGGATCAGTCCGCCCCTGCGCCTCATCGACTTCAAGCTCCGTGCATACACCACCTAGATTTAGTCTGCCACTGCGCCATAGTCTTGTCGAAGCCACACAAGCCTCGGGCCTGCGCCATATTTTACCACACCCAGAAGTCGGTCACCATCAGCATCACGGTCCTATGTCGTCGTCGCTGATCCCACCATCGTCTTCTGTATCAACCAACTTGTGTCAATCTGTCAGAGTGTCTAGTCCGACCAAGCCGAACATGTTCGACTGCACTTCATGCTCCAGGCTCCTCAAACATCTTCTGAGAGTTTCCATCCATCACATGATATTTCCATCTTAGCTGGCTTGACATCCTGCAACGCTTTCAAGTATCTCTGTTGTGTCAATCTGAGATCTCTTGTGATGTCCAAGTACATAAGCAAAACCTGACGTGGTACACCCTCATGTACTAATAGCAAAAGCCAAAACAAGGATTCCTTTTGACCTTCATGTGTTTGCTCTTCATTGACTCAACTCAGGACGCAAGCTTTGCTTTCCCTTAGCCTCATGCTATTCCTATAGATGAATATCGCTTGATGGATTTTCCTTTTCGCTCAAAGCAGTATGTTGCCTTGCGTCGTATACATGAGGACTCGGTCCTTTTTTTTTCTCCAAACAAATCTCACGAGTGCAGCCAGCCTACCAGCACCCGCACCTATGCCGAGCTTGGTGGTACGTCTCCAATGTATCTATAATTTTTTATTGTTCCATGCTATTATATTATCCTTCTAGGATGTTTTATGGGCTTTTATATACACTTTTATATGATTTTTGGGACTAACCTAGTAACACAGAGCCCAGTGCCAGATTATGCTTTTCCCTTGTTTTAGAGTATCGCATAAAAGGAATATCAAACTGAGCCCAATTGACATGAAACTTAACGGAGGACGTTTTTGGACCAGAAGAAGCCTAGAAAGTACCAGAGGAGGACCATAAGGTTCCAGGGCTGCCCACGAGGGTAG
>LR738710.1:337471548-337514278 GCA_902687465.1 Secale cereale | reverse complement strand
CCCCCCTGGGCGCACCCCCTACCTCGTGGACAGCCTGGAGACCACCTTTACTTCCCCCGACTCCAACACCCTCTAGTATTCTTGGCAGGGCCGCTGTTGTTGGATTCCTCTACAATGAGTACAACATTTCCTTTCCGCTTCCTGTTGAGCTTGCGGCCCCTCTTCTTCGTGGTTGCAGCAGTATCATCATCTTCCAAATATGATCCCGAGCCAAGATCTTCCCTGGTAAGTTACCTCCCCTCTTCAGCACGTGCACATTTGTTAGTCAGTGTGTAAATATCGGCGACATCCCTCACCTCGGTAATGGCCATCTCTTCTCACATCTTGTGATTCCTCACATTCTGACGGGACCCGAAAGTGTTGGCTCTAGGGTGGATATAGAGAATGTTGCATTGCACATGGCTGTATCTTTGTATTTACTTGTGGAGCGGCTCATCTTCTATCTGTCGGATCATTTGAACAACTTTACATTACCAACTTTTTATCTGGAGCTTCAAACTTTGTGGGCATGATCATAACCCCAAATGATGAAACTACACCAAGTGGTGCATCAAGGGGAGATGATTAGCTTGACTTAAACATGATGAAGCCATTTCTGTTGATTTCTAGGGTTCACCAAAGTTACATTGGCTAGTTTCTTCAAATGAGCCCAAATTTGGTGAAACACCCTAATTCCATATGACATTCAATCCTGTTAAGTGTCATGGCTAGTGGAAATCATTTGCTTGCCCAAAACTTGATCAAACACCTTCTGCCATTTTACCAAAACCATCATCTTGACCTCTTTTACTATTTACTTTTGCTTCAACTTTCTACCACAGCTTCACCTAGTTACATTCTACCTCCAGTAACTCCCCCATGACCACAACTCCATGATTGAGGGGTGAAAACCCTAAGTTACCTTGCTAGACAGCCAAATTCTACCCATCTACCAGCTTCACTCCTCTCTCACTAATCTCCCAGAGCATCCAAAGCCACAGCTGGGTTGTTCACTCTATGCTGGACCCCCCCAGACACGGCGGACGCGACCAGTGAGCCAACGGCATTCCGTGGCATGCAATTAGCACGCTCCAGAGGATGCTACAGTGCGCACCCGCACTGTAGCTTCGCCCAATCCCTCGCCTCCGACCACCTCGTGCTCCCCCCTCGCGCCAACCGATGTGCCTCGGCGTCCGCGACTCCCCCCGGCGCTGTCCCCCTCCTCCTTCTCCCTCCAGTGGCCGCCCTCGCATGCGCGCTGGCCGCCCGCGAGCTCCAACCTCTGGCCTCACACGCGCGCGCCCTCTGGAGCATTCCCCGCTCCTCCTCTTCCCTCCACTAGGCGTAGACCTCATCCATGATCGTCCCCGACTTGAACACGAGCGCCTGCACGGCCTCTGTCCTCGCCCGTAACCTCCCCGGCGCACGAGTCCACGGTGGACAGGGGCTCGGCTATATAAGCACGCCCCGAGCCTCTCTAGCAGCACCCATCTCCTCCCCGTACTCCCAGAAGCACACAAGCACCACCCACTCGCCCTCAGAGAGCCTCAGTGCTCGGGATCGACCGGAGCTTTGCCGCCTCGGGCGACCGGAGATCTCGCGGTACAGCCTCCCTCCGCCCCAACTCTTGCTCGATCTGGAGCTACCGGACCTCACTGACCCATTCCCCTCCTTCTCCCACTCCTATTGCAGCCCGGAGTGAGCCAGCCAGGATCTTCCCGACGCTCCTCCGCCGCAAGTCCTCGCCGCCGGCGAACCAGGCCCCTACGGCGAGCCGCACCACCACCACTGGAACGGCGACTCTCTGCTGGGTCCATTCCTGCCCATAGCTTGCCCTGCCGTGCACCGTGTCGCCGCCGGTGAGCTCGCCGCCCCTCTGGCCGCGAGGTTGAAGATGATAGGCGGGACCCGCCTGTCATCCTCACTCCCCTCTCGCTCCCCTCTCTGTCACTGACCGCCGGGCCCCGCCCGTCAGGTTCAAAAACCTAGCGCGCGCGCGCTGGAGCCCGTGCGGTGGGCTATTCGCCCTGGGCCGTGCACTGTGGCCGTTCTGGCCCAGTGGCACATGGCTTTTTCTCTTTTGTTCTGTGGTTATTTCAAATAATTTCACAGAAATAAATATTTGTCCAAATGAATTAATTCCAACTCCTAAAAACTTGTAAAATTCCAACCTATTTAATGGTGTCACTTTCACACATATCCATGAACCTTTTCTATTCTGTTCAAATTTAAATTCATATTTGAACATTAAAACTTCTGTTCAAAAATCCTTAGATCCCATTCTACCACTCCAAAACTCAAACTAAGAATTTTTGCCATCTTAGTTTTCCCTCTAGTATTTAATGAAAATAAGTTGACATTTTCCTGAGCACTTTGATTTTTCTGTTTTTATTATGATCTTATTTTCCCGTTGTTATTTTGCGACGATTAGATATCGTATTTGACGAGGTTGCTGAAGAAGAAGGTGGGGAAGGATTTGAAGACTTTGAAGACCAAGCCAATCCAGGCAAGCAGCCCTTTGACCATGATACACTTGTGTTCTTCGGAACCTGTCTGTTTCCAGATACATGATGATAAGAGTTATGGTGGTAACCTAGTTTAAAACCACCACATGATGCATGCTTTACTCTTGATCTTGCTATGTGCTAGATGCAATGCAAATGGTTAGTAGTGATGCTAGTGATGCATGTGTGCCGTGAAACCTTCATGGTTGCATTCTTTTCAAAGAAAACCACATCGGGTGCCCCTAATGCCCGAGGGTGATGTTGAGTTAGGTCATCACTTGAGGAAGAAGTGATGTGCCAAATAAAGATCTTGTGCATGGGTGAAATGATGGATTATATTTATGTGTGACTACCGTCCCAACCATATATGTGCAACCACTCTATCCCTTATGGGACGGGGCGTTATTGATTACTTAGGCCGATACTAGCATGGTGCCCGCATTACTAGTGACGGGAAGACTTGAGGTCTTTCCCAGGACGGGGTCGTGCTTGGATAGACGACCATGACTGTTTTCACAGGGCACCGGACACACCGTTGGTCCCTTCGTGTACGCGTGACATTGAAAATAGGGCAAGTCCGACGATCTATTGTTTGTACTCGAGGGCTGTGCACCAACGAGTGGACTCTATGTTAGTGTCGTCTAAGGAAAGATAATGACCGGGTGCTTCCCCCGAGTACTTGAGGTACTGTGGGATCGTGGGTGACACGAAAGCTTCCCGGATCTTGTGGGTAAAGAGCGCAACCTCTGCAGAGTGTAAAACTATTCGAATAGCCGTGTCCACGGTCATGGACAGTTGGGTGGTGCTACTTAAACTATGTCCAGAATTTTACTACATTGGTGAAAGTATGTGTGTGTGATGAGTCAAGGTGGTGACTCGACTCGTTGAGTTGAATCCTATTCATGTTGATATCGGTAACCTGTCTTCGAGGTTACGTGAATTTATTGATGCATATACTTGATGGTAGAATATTCATTCTAGCTCGTAGCTAGATTGCTCATTGTTGTTCAATTGCATTGTTACTTTGAACCAAATCATGGGTTGCTTGCGAGCACATTCAAAGTACTCATTGGCTTGCCACTGGTTATTTAATTGGCCAGGCATGGAGGAACAGGAATATGAAGAAGAGTTCTATGGAGACGAACATGCGAACTAGGACGCTATCCCAGTCAGAATGCGTGTAGGGTTAAGGCAGATGGCATGGGTTCTACTTATCTTCGAAGACTTCCGCTATTCGAGTTATTTGCTATTCAACCCTTGAGGCTTTATCTATGTAAGACTTGGCCATAATGGCCATAATTTTTGTAAGACGATATGTATGGATGTAAGACTCTTGTTATTCAGCTTCTGTGTGTTCAGTGAGCATTGATCTCTGGGATCACTGTACACGTGCATTCGGTGATCTCGACTTCTAAGTCGGGGTCCCCAAAGAGCTGGTATCAGAGCCATCCTGACTTTAGGAAGCCTTAGTTAGCATGGGCGTTATTTAGATGAGACCCCTTTTTCAAAAACCTTCTGAACCTCTCTTCTTTTCTAAACCTTACCAACCTGAGATATCATCAGCTTATTAACCTCTCCTATTCAACCTTTGTAGATGGCCGATGTACCTGAAGAGCACCTAACCACTGGGTTTCCCTTACTTCTCGAGGATAGCCTCCAGGAGTGCCAGTTCCACCGAGCGCCCATCCTCACCTACCTTGAGCATTGGGTTAGCGACACTGAGGTGGAGTACCATGTGGAAGTGATCGTGAAGGCAAATGATCCTCCCACAAGTTGGTTCATTGAGGGACCCCAGATGGCAACACTACCTCTCGCTGTCGAGGCTGCTGCACTCAAGGCGCTAACCCGTCTCCGCGAGCTTCTTCCGGAGATGGCAGCCAAGATGACAACCCGCTTCTTGCCTTGCCGGAAGGAAGGTGAAGATGAATGCAGCGCACTAGCCCCTCCATTCAAGGAAGAACTCCCACTTTGAATGCAGACCTACTTCAGTCTATGTGCCGACAGCTTGGCACAAGATTTGGCCTTGGAATCAATGAAGCTCCGAGAAGAACTTCACAAGACCAAGGCACTTCTTTGTCGAGCACAAGAGAAGACGGATAGGATCAAGAAGGAAGGTGCGCCTCCAGGACAATCCGCTATCGCATAACGAGGCGGAAGGCCCTCAGGAGATTTATCTTCCAAGGATGAAGAACCACCTCGGCGACGCCGTATGACAGCAAGGGAATATTGCAAGCTTTTCTCGGCACCACCGACAAAACACCGTCGTATCCAACTCCTCCACTCCCCCACACCCTCAAGTGACAAGGGGGCCCAGACAGATGAAGACAAGGAGGAAGACCCAGAAGAGCCAGAATACGCGACCGAGCATTCCGCCGCTTAGGCATCATTCGCAACTCGGATATGCCAGTTCGTGACCTCTACGGTCGGATAGGTCGTGTAACCCCTATGCGTAGTCGAGTCCTTGTATGGTTCATATGAAACCATCTAGTGTATGCTTTTGTTGTGTTTGGATGTATGTCGTATTTTTCCTTCGGGAATATGTAAGCGACTACATCAACCATTTGAATTTAAATGAATGTGTTTGGCCCTTTCGGCCCTTGCATGATTTGATGAGTGTCACACCCACCCCCTTACTAGGCACCCATCTATCTTGCTTTCCCTCTTCCAAGTGATGAGACCTTTTACCGCTCCAACAAGATGCCTGTTGTAACTCGTACTGGTACCTCTACCAAGCAGCCTGAAGCCGGAGCATCCGCTCAATCAGAGGCAGGCCATGACCAAACCAACAAAAAAGCTCCACCACCACCTCCTCCGAACATGGACATGGCTCAGCTTCTCCAAGCTTTCCGAGAGGAACGCCAAGCCAACACTGCAGCCCTTCAGTTGATTGCTCAAGCTGTCACCAACAACCGCCAGCCGGCGGGGAATGGCAATGGACGTTTGTGGGGACCCTGACTTAGAAGAAGAGATCACTGAATGCACGTGTACAGTGATCCCAGAGATCAATGCTCATTGAACACACAGAAGCTGAATAACAAGAGTCTTACATCCATACATATCGTCTTACACAAATTATGGCCATTATGGCCAAGTCTTACATAGATAAAGCCTCACGGGCTGAATAGCAAATAACTCAAATAGCGGAAGTCTTCGATAATAGGTAGAACCCATGCCATCTGCCTTAACCCTACAGGCATTCTGACTGGGATAGCGTCCTAGTTCGCATGTTCGTCTCCAAAGAACTCTTCATCATATTCCTGTTCCTCCATGCCTGGTCAATTAAATAACCAGTGGCAAGCCAATGAGTACTTTGAATGTACTCGCAAGCAACCCATGATGTGGTTTAAAGTAAAAGTGCAATTGGACAATAATGAGCAATCTAGCAAAGGGCTAGAATAAATATTCTACCATCAAGCTTATGCATCAATAAACTCGCGTAACCTCGAAGTCGGTTACCGATATCAACATGAATATGATGCAACTCATCGAGTTAAGTCACCATATTGACTCATAACACACATACTTTTACTGATGAAGCAAAATTCTGGACATAGTTTAAGTAGCACCACCCAACTGTCCATGACCGTGGACACGGCTATTCGAATAGTTTTACACTCTGCAGAGGTTGCGCACTTTACCCACAAGATCCGGGAAGCTTTCGTGTCATCCACGATCCCGCAGTACCTCAAGTACTCGGGGGAAGCACCCGGTCATTATCTTTCCTTAGACGACACTAACATAGAGTCCACTCGTTGGTACACGGCCCTCGGGGACAAACAATAGATTACGGGACTTGCCCTAATTTCAATGTCACGCGTACACGAAGGGAGCAATGGTGTGTCCGGTGCCCTGTGAAAACAGTCATGGTCGTCTATCCAAGCACGACCCCGTCCCGGGAAAGAACTCAAGTCTTCCCGTCACAGTAATGCGGGCACCATGCTAGTATCGACCTAAGTAATCAATAAAGCCCCGTCCCATAAGGGGTAGTGTGCTTGCACATGTTTGGGTTGGGACGGTAGTCACACATAAATCTAATCCATCATTCCACCCATGCACACGATTTACCGGCACATCACTTCTTCCTCAAGTGATGACCTAACTCAACATCACCCTCGGGCATTAGGGGCACCCGATGTGTTCATGCAAAGATTTCAACCACGAAGGTTCAAATCACACATGCATCACTAAGCATCATTACTAACTATTAGCATGTCATCTAGCACATAGCAAGATCAAGAGTAAAGCATGCATCATGTGGTGGTTTCAACTAGGTCACCATCGTAACCCTATCATCATGCATCGGAAACAAACGGGTTCCGAAGAACAAGTGTATCAAGGTCAAAGGGCTGCTTGCCTGGATTGGCTTGGTCTTCAAAGTCTTCAAATCCTTCTCCTTCTCCTTCTTCAGCAACTTCGTCAAATACGGTATCTATACGTCGCATAATAACAACGGAAAAATAAGACCACAACTAAAACAGAAAAATCAAAGTGCTCAGAAAAATGTCAAGTTATTTTTGTTAAATACTAGAGGGATTTCTAAGATGGGGAAAATTCTTAGTTGGAGTTTTGGAGTTACAGAATGGAATCTAATGATTTTTGAACAGGAGTTTTATTGCTCAAACTTGAATTTAAATTTGAACAGAACAGAAAGGTTTCATGGATGTGTGTGAAAGTGACACCATTAAATAGGTTGGAATATTACAAGAATTTAGGAGTTGGAATCATTTCATTTAGACCAATATTCATTTCTGTAAAAATGTTTGAAATAATTACAGAAAAGAAAAACGAGAAAATTCTCTGTGCAACTGGGCCAGAGGGGCCACAGTGCACGGCCCAGGGCATCCAGCCCGGCCGTTCGGGCGCCAGCGCGCGCACGTCAGGTTTTCAAACCTGACGGGCGGGGCCCAGCGGTCAGCGGTTGTGAGGAGGGGGAGAGAGGGGTGAGGAGGGGGAGAGAGGGGTGAGGATGACAGGCGGGGCCCGCCTGTCATCTCCAACCTCACGGCCACGCCGACGGCGAGCTCACAGGCGTTGATTCCGGCCACGGCGACGGCAACGGAGGGCAGGAAAGGACTCAGCGTCGTGTTGCGGAGGTAGGGGTGGTGGTGCGGCACGCCGGGGAGGTCGGGTTCGCCGGCGGCGAGGTGGGACGGCGGAGGAGCTTCGCGTGGATGTCGCTCCGGCCGATTCCAACTGCCACAGAGAGGGGAAAGCGAGGGGAAAGAGTCAGTGGTGTGTGTTGGTTCCAAATCGGGCAAAAGGAAGGGCGGAGGAGGCCTGTACTGCGAGATCACCAGCGGCCCGACGCGACGGAGCTCCGGTCGATCCCGAGCACTGAAGCTCTTCAGGGATGAACTGGTGGTGCTGGGGTGATGCCGGGGATGAGGAGAAGCTGCTGGTGCTGTTGGAGAGGCTAGGGGGGGGTCCTATTTATAGGGGAACGGCGGGGTCCCGTGGACCGGTGCACCGACGAGCTCCTGCTCGATGCTACAGCGCATGGGAGGCGACGGGGGCGTGTCTGCGGCGTTGCTGGATGAGCCCCACGTCCATTAGAGGAGAGAGGAGGAGCGGGGAAGCTTCCAGGCCGAGCGCGCGTGTGAGGCCGAGGAGTGGGTGTTGCGGGCGGCCGGTGCGGTGCGGCGATGGCCACTGGAGGGCGCAGGAGGAGGGGGGACAGCGTCGGGGTGGTTGCGGACGTCGAGGGGCATCGACTGGCGCGAGGGGGGAGCCCGAGGCTGTCGGGGGCAGTCGATTGGCCGAGGCTATAGTGCGTGGGTGCACTGTAGCGCGCTCTGGAGCGCCCTTATCGCATGCCAGGGCATGCCATTGGGCCTCTGGACGCGTCCACCGTGTCTGGGGGGTCCAGGGTGATGCAAGCAACACGGCTAAAGCTTTGGATGCTCTGGAGAGTCAAGGAGAGAGAGAGAGGAAGCTGGTGACTTGGTAAGAAATGGCTGTCCAGCAGGGTGAACTAGGGTTTTTACCCCTCAATCATGGAGCTGGGGTCCTGGGGAAGTTACTGGAGGTAGCTAGTAACTGGATGAACATGTGGTAGAAAGTTGAGGCCAAGGTAAAAGGTAAAAGTGATCAAGAAGAGGGTTTTTGTAATTCTGCAGAAGGTGTTTGATCAGTGTTTGGTCAAGCAAATGATCTCCACTTGCCATGACACTTAACAGGATTGAATGTCATGGGAAAATAGGGTGTTTCACCAAATTTGGGCTCATTTGAAGAAACTAGCCAATGTAACTTTGGTGAACCCTAGAAATCAACAGAAATGGCTTCATCTTGTTTGAGTCAAGCTAATCATCTCCCCTTGATGCACCACTTGGTGTAGTTTCATCATTTGGGGTATTGATCATGCCCACAAAGTTTGAAGCTCCAGGTAAAAAGTTGGTAATGTAAAGTTGTTCAAATTTGCATTTGAACAGAAAGGGTTTTGGGGTGTTCTGATCAAGTTGCTCTATTCCAAATCTTGTGCCATTTGGTCTAGATGCCTTTTTAGGCATTTCTAGCATGTGCACCAAGTTTGAGAGCTTTTGGACAAGTTTGGCAATGTAGAGTTGCTCAAACTTCAAATATGGACAGAATGGTTATGAAGGGTTTTGATGATGTTTTCTTGCTTCCCAAGGCATGGGACTTGGCAAGATCATCAAATATGTTATATATGACATGATAGAATTTCCCTGGAATTTTTGGAGAATATTTCCTTTGTAAATATTTCAAAAGCTTGAAATATCCAGAAAGGGTTTTAGAGGGATTAGTCCATTATTTTGAACATGACCAAGTGTTGAAACTTATATATGGACAATATATGTCCTATGAGTCTCCCTGAATTTTGGCAAATATTTTTGAAATAGTTAAATAATTTTTCCCTATTAAAGACCATTTCTGGCCTTAAGAAAAAGCTTTTAAATAAAATAGGAAAATAACTTTTAAAATTGTACTTTTGTGGTTTCTGGGAGTCCTATGACTACTAGGTCTCAAATATACTTTTTGAAATAATTTTCTCACCCTAAATCAAGCACTTGCAGTGCAAATCTCAATTCAGGGGTTTTTGGAAAACTAAATTTATAAAATACATTTTGGCCAAATTAATTTTGTAAGAAAATACTACACTGTTATATAACACTTGGCATGATCATTGGGCAGAAGTTTTGGGTATGGAGAAGAATTCTACAAGAGGTAATAGTTGACTTTAATGAGCATATGAAAAAGCACATGAAGAAAAACTCAACTCCAAATAAAAGCCAAATGATGCTAAAAAAATTTGCTGGTCCAAATTTTCATGCTTCATTGATGCAAATAACATGTTACAAAATGCAGGGTGTGACAGACCTACCCCCCTTACAAGAATCTCGTCCCCGAGATTCCTAAACTAGGTCTTAAAAGAGATCGGGAAACTCGGATCTAAGATAGTCTTCACGTTCCCAGGTTGCTTCTGCTTCGGTGTGGTTGCTCCACTGGACCTTGAAGTACTTGATGGTACGGCTTCGCGTCCGTCGTTCTGCTTCGTCCAGAATGCGAATGGGCTTCTCGCGGTAGGTCAAATCAGGCTGCAGATCAATAGCTTGGTGATCAACATCCTTGTAGAGATTGGGCTTGTCTGGAACTTGGAGACATTTCCGGAGTTGTGACACATGGAACACATTGTGCACATCGGATAGCTCAGGTGGTAGTTCCAACTGGTAAGCCACTTCTCCTCGTCGTGCAGTGATCTCAAAGGGTCCAATGAACCTTGGTGCGAGCTTCCCCTTGACGTGGAAACGCTTGGTTCCCTTCAGAGGAGTTACCCGCAGGTACACATGGTCCCCGACATGGAAACTCATGTTCCGACGGTGAGTGTCAGCATAGCTCTTTTGCCTTGACTTGGCTGCCTTCAATCGCACTCTGACTAGTCGGACTTGCTCTTCTGCTACGCGGAGAATATCCGGTCCAAAGACAAGTCCTTCTCCAGTCTCTGACCAGTTGAGGGGTGTGCAGCATCTGCGCCCGTAAAACACCTCAAATGGTGCCATCTGAAGGCTCGACTGGTAACTGTTGTTATAGGAGAACTCGGCAAAAGGGAGACAATCTTCCCACTTGGCTCCATATGCCAAGACACAGGCTCGGAGCATGTCTTCGAGAATCTGATTGACTCGTTCTGTCTGACCTTTGGTTTGTGGGTGGAAAGCCGTGCTGAAAGATAACTTGGTTCCCAAGGCTTCTTGGAACTTCTTCCAGAACCTCGAGGTGAACTGGGTTCCTCGATCTGACACAATCTCCTTGGAACGGCGTGGAGACTTACGATTCGGTCGATGTAGAGAGCTGCCAGCCGGTTGCCATCATAAGTGGTCTTGACAGGAATGAAATGGGCCACCTTGGTCAAATGATCGACTATGACCCAGATAGAGTCATGTCCTCTATTCGACCTTGGTAATCCAGTGATAAAGTCCATTCCGACTTTATCCCACTTCCACTCAGGAACTTTGAGTGGTTGAAGCAATCCAGCAGGTCGCTGATATTCAGCCTTGACCCTTTGGCACACATCACATTTTGCAACATAGGTTGCAATATCTCTTTTCATCCCGTGCCACCAGAATCGTGCCTTCAAGTCTTGGTACATCTTGGTTCCTCCGGGGTGGATGGAATACGGAGTGTCGTGGGCTTCTTGCAGAATCAGGTTCTTCAGCTCTGTGTTGTTTGGTACGCAGATGCGGCCTTTGTACCAAACAATCCCGTGCTCGTCTTCAGAGAATCCTGGGGTCTTGCCTAGCTTCATCTTCTTCTTGATGCCTTCAATGCTTGCGTGTCCATCTTGTGCCTTCTTGACTTCGTCCATCAGGGTCGGTCTGACTTCCAAATGATCCAGAAATCCAGGGGTGACCAATTCCAAGCTGAATTGTTCGAGCTCCTTAAACAAGGCTGGCTGCCTTTCTTGAATAACGGTATTCAAAGAGCAAGCCTTCCTGCTTAAGGCATCGGCCACCACGTTAGCCTTCCCGGGGTGATATTGAACACTGAGGTCATAGTCTTTGATGAGTTCCAACCATCTTCGATGCCTCATGTTTAATTCCTTTTGGGTAAAAATGTACTTCAGACTTTTGTGGTCTGTGTAGATCTCACACCGTTTCCCTAGGAGGTAATGCCGCCATGTCTTCAAAGCATGAACTACTGCCGCTAACTCAAGATCGTGAGTAGCGTAGTTCTCCTCATGGGGTCGTAGCTGCCTGGAGAGGTATGCTATGACTCGGCCTTCTTGCATCAGAACGCTTCCCAATCCGGTTCGAGAGGCATCACAATATATCACGAACTCCTTGTGAATATCAGGTGTTGCCAGAACTGGGGCGGTGGTCAATCTCTTTTTGAGCTCTTGGAAGCTCTCTTCGCATTTTGGGGTCCACTCGAACTTCTTGTCCTTCTTGAGGAGCTGAGTCATTGGCCGTGCAATGCTAGAGAATCCTTCCACGAATTTGCGGTAATAGCCCGCAAGTCCGAGGAAGCTTCTGACTTCCTTGACGGTCGTTGGAGATTGCCATTGGGTCACAGCTTCGATCTTCACGGGATCAAGTGATATCCTTCTTCGGTCAAGACATGACCTAAGAATCCAACTTTATGCAGCCAGAACTCACACTTGCTGAATTTGGCATATAGTTGGTGCTCCCGAAGCTTGTCTAGGACCATCCTCAAATGTTGCTCGTGCTCTTCCTCCGACTTCGAAAAGACAAGAATGTCGTCGATGAAGACAACAATGAACTTGTCCAAATATTCCATGAAGACTTTATTCATGAGATATATGAAGTAAGCTGGGGCATTGGTTGACCCAAAGGACATGACCGTGGGCCATATCTGGTTACGAATGTCGTCTTCGGAATAACTTGGGGTCTGATCTTCAGTTGGTAGTACCGAGATCTGAGGTCGATCTTGGAGAACACCTTGGCTCCGTTGAGCTGATCAAACAGATCTTCGATCTTGGGAAGTGGATATTTGTTCTTGATTGTAACTTCATTGAGGGAACGATAGTTAATGCATAAGCGGATGGTACCGTCCCTCTTTGCCACAAACAGAACAGGAGATCCCCAAGGGGAGGCACTTGGGCGAATAAATCCCTTCCTCAGCTGCTCTTCCAGCTGCTTCTTCAACTCGGCTAATTCTTCCGTCCCCATTCTATAAGGCTTCTTATAGATGGGTCCTGCTCCGGGCACGAGCTCGATGATGAACTCAATGTCACGGTCAGGGGGCATTCCCGGTAGTTCATCCGGAAAGACATCAGGATACTCACATACCACCGGTACTTGCTCTAGCTCAACTTCAGACAGACAGTTGACTTGAGCGGCTTGAGCGGAAGAGGAGTTGGAAGCAAACTTGACTTCGACTCCTTGGTCATTGGTCACAGTGACTGTTCGATTGGCACAGTCTAAAAAGCCTTGGTGCTTACTGAGACAATCCATCCCTAAGATCACATCCAAGTATTGCGATCTCAGGATGATAAGGTTTGCTAGGAAATCTACACCGTGAATGGTAATACCGACTCCTTTGCAGCCTATCTTGGCTCTCATCTCGGCTCCGGGGGTTCGTACCACCATAGGGTTATTCAGGGGTGTAGGGGTCATGCCACTTTTTAATGCAAATCTTTGAGTGACAAATGAATGTGTTGCTCCAGAATCAAACAAGACAGTTGCAGGTGCTGAGTTGACAAGGAACGTACCCAGCACGACGTCCGGGTCTTCATGGGCTTCTTCAGCAGTGATGTGATTCAGACGCCCCTTCCCATGGTTAGGTGGATTGCGAGGAGCTGGGTTCCTTGGTGGCATCCCGCGGCCTTGTCCCTGGTTCTGCGCATTGGGGCGCGGGGCATCAGTCTTCTTGTTGGGGCACACCCTTGAGATGTGTCCGGACTGACCACATCCAAAGCAAGTGACTTGGTTTGGATTGATCTTGTTGCCACCACTGGTATTGGGGTTGAAAGCTGGCCTTGGGTTGGCATACTGCTGAGGCCGAGGGTTGGTGCGAGGTGCAGGAGCTCTTGGTTGCTGATAGGTTGGCTTGGCCGGGGCTGACTGCCACGGACGATGCTTCTGGTTGCTGGAACTTCCCTTACTGACCATCTAGCGCTTGCGAGTGTCTTCCAAAGCACGCCGCTTGTCTTCAAGCATAAGTGCTTTGTTCACTAGGTCAGGGAAGGATGGGCAGTCGCACACGACAAGCGAGTATTGCAAAGTCTGATTGAGGCCTTCCATGAAGCGCTCCCTCTTTGCAGCATCAGTGCTGACATCTTCAGGGGCATACCTTGACAGAACACTGAACTTCTGCATGTACTCCTTGACTGTGCCACTTCCTTGCTTCAGGGCTCGGAACTCACGCTTTTTGATAGCCATGATTCCGGAAGGAATGTGGGCCTTGCGGAATTCTGCCTTGAAGTTGACCCAAGTGATGTCTTCTTCAGCATGCATGACCTTGAATCCATCCCACCAAGCTCTAGCAGTCCCCCCAAGGCAGTGGGCTGCATAAGCCACCTTCTCACGGTCTTCGGTGCATCCAACTAGTTCCAGTATTTCCTCAATGGAGCGGATCCAGTCATCTGCATCCAGGGGTTCAGCAGTCTCGATAAAGGTTGGCAGTGCATGCTTCTTGAACTCTGCCAACGTGGAACGTCCATTGCCATTCCCCGCCGGCTGGCGGTTGTTGGTGACAGCTTGAGCAATCAGCTGAAGGGCTGCAATGTTGGCTTGGCGTTCCTCTCGGAAGGCTGGGAGAAGCTGAGCCATGTCCATGTTCGGAGGAGGTGGTGGTGGAGCTTGGTCGTTGGTTTGGTCGTGGCCTGCCTCTGACTGAGCGGATGCTCCGGCTTCAGGCTGCTGGGTAGAGGTACCAGTACGAGTTACAACAGGCATCCTGTTGGAGCGGTAATAGGTCTCATGACTTGGAAGAGGGGAAGCAAGATAGATGGGTGCCTAGTAAGGGGGTGGGTGTGACACTAATCAAATCATGCAAGGGCCGAAAGGCCAAAACACATTCATTAAAATCCAAATGGGTGATGTAGTCGTTTACACATTCCCGAAGGAAGAATACGACATACATCCAGACACAACAAAAGCAAACACTAGATGGTTTCATATGAACCATACAAGGACTCGACTGCGCATAGGGGTTACACGACCTATCCTACCGTAGAGGTTACAACTGGCATATCTTAGTAGCGAATAATGCCTAAGCGACGGAATGCTCGGTCGCGTATTCCGGCTCTTCTGGGTCTTCCTCCTTGTCTTCGTCTGTCTGGGCCCCCTTGTCACTTGAAGGTGTGGGGGAGTGGAGGAGTTGGATACTACGGTGCTTCGTCGGTGGTGCAGGGAAAAGCTTGCGATATTCCCTTGCCGTCATCCGGCGTCGCCGAGGTGGTTCTTTATTCTTGGAAGATACATGCTCGGAGGGCCTTCCGCCTCGATATGCGATAGCGGACTGTCCAGAAGGCGCTCCTTCCTTCTTGATCCTATTTGTCTTCTCTTGAGCTCGACGAAGAAGTGCCTTGGTCTTGTGAAGTTCTTCTCTAAGCTTCATTGATTCCGAGGCCAAGTCTTGTGCCAAGCTGTCGGCACATAGACTGAAGTAGGTCTGGAACCGAAGCGAGAGTCCTTCCTTCAGTGGAGGGGCTAGTGCGCTGCTTTCTTCTTCACCTTCCTTCCGGTAAGGTAAGAAGCGAGTTGTCATCTTGGCTGCCATCTCCGGAAGAAGCTCGCGGAGACGGGTTAGTGCCTTGAGTGCAGTAGCCTCGACAGCGAGAGGTAGTGTTGCCATCTGGGGTCCCTCGAAGAACCAACTTGTGGGAGGATCATTTGCCTTCACGATCACTTCCACATGGTACTCCACCTCAGTGTCGCTAACCCAATGCTCAAGGTAGGTGAGGAGGGGCGCTCGGTGGAACTGACACTCCTGGAGGCTATCCTCGAGAAGCAAGGGAAACCCAGTGGTCAGGTGCTTTTCGGGTACAGCGGCCATCTACAAAGGTGGAATAGGAGCGGTTAATAAGCTGATGAAATCTCGGGTTTAGAAAAGAAGAGAGGTTCAGAAGGTTTTTTGAAAAAAGGTCTCATCTAACTAACGCCCATGCTAACTAAGGCTTCCTACAGTCAGGATGGCTCTGATACCAACTCTGTGGGGACCCCGACTTAGAAGTCGAGATCACCGAATGCACGTGTACAGTGATCCCAGAGATCAATGCTCACTGAACACACAGAAGCTGAATAACAAGATTCTTACATCCATACATATCGTCTTACACAAATTATGGCCATTATGGCCAAGTCTTACATAGATAAAGCCTCACGGGCTGAACAGCAAATAACTCAAATAGCGGAAGTCTGCGATGTACTCGCAAGCAACCCATGATGTGGTTTAAAGTAACAGTGCAATTGGACAATAATGAGCAATCTAGGAAAGGGCTAGAATAAATATTCTACCATCAAGCTTATGCATCAATAAACTCGCGTAACCTCGAAGACGGTTACCGATATCAACATGAATATGATTCAACTCATCGAGCCAAGTCACCATCTTGACTCATCACACACATACTTTTACTGATGAAGCAAAATTCTGGACATAGTTTAAGTAGCACCACCCAACTGTCCATGACCGTGGACACGGCTATTCGAATAGTTTTACACTCTGCAGAGGTTGCGCACTTTACCCACAAGATCTGGGAAGCTTTCGTGTCATCCACGATCCCGCAGTACCTCATGTACTCGGGGGAAGCACCCGGCCATTATCTTTCCTTAGACGACACTAACATAGAGTCCACTCGTTGGTACACGGCCCTCGGGTACAAACAATAGATTACGGGACTTGTCCTAATTTCAATGTCACGCGTACCCGAAGGGACCAACGGTGTGTCCGGTGCCCTGTGAAAACAGTCATGGTCGTCTATCCAAGCACGACCCCATCCCGGGAAAGACCTCAAGGCTTCCCGTCACTAGTAATGCGGGCACAATGCTAGTATCAACCTAAGTAATCAATAAAGCCCCGTCCCATAAGGGGTAGTGTGGTTGCACATGTTTGGGTTGGGACGGTAGTCACACATAAATCTAATCCATCATTCCACCCATGCACACAATTTACCGGCACATCACTTCTTCCTCAAGTGATGACCTAACTCAACATCACCCTCGGGCATTAGGGGCACCCGATGGGTTCATGCAAAGATTTCAACCACGAAGGTTCAAATCGCACATGCATCACTAAGCATCATTACTAACTATTAGCATGTCATCTAGCACATAGCAAGATCAAGAGTAAAGCATGCATCATGTGGTGGTTTCAACTAGGTCACCATCTTAACCCTATCATCATGCATCGGAAACAAACGGGTTCTGAAGAACAAGTGTATCATGGTCAAAGGGTTGCTTGCCTGGATTGGCTTGGTCTTCAAAGTCTTCAAATCCTTCTCCTTCTCCTTCTTCAGAAACTTCGTCAAATACGGTATCTATACGTCGCATAATAACAACGGAAAAATAAGACAACAACTAAAACAGAAAAATCAAAGTGCTCAGAAAAATGTCAACTTATTTTTGTTAAATACTAGAGGGATTTCTCAGACGGGGAAAATTCTTAGTTGGAGTTTTGGAGTTACAGAATGGAATCTAATGATGTTTGAACAGGAGTTTTATTGCTCAAATTTGAATTTAAATTTGAACAGAGCAGAAAAGTTTCATGGATGTGTGTGAAAGTGACACCATTAAATAGGTTGGAATATTACAAGAATTTAGGAGTTGGAATCATTTCATTTAGACCAATATTCATTTCTGTAAAAATGTTTGAAATAATTACAGAAAAGAAAAAGGAGAAAATGCCTTGTGCAACTAGGCCAGAGGGGCCACAGTGCACGGCCCAGGGCATCCAGCCCGGCCGTTCGGGCGCCAGCGCGCGCACGTCAGGTTTTCAAACTTGACGAGCGGGGCCCGGCGGTCAGCGGCTGTGAGGAGGGGGAGAGAGGGGTGAGGATGACAGGCGGGGCCCGCCTGTCGTCTCCAACCTCACGGCCACGGCGACGGCGAGCTCACCGGCGTTGATTCCGGCCACGGCGACGGCAACGGAGGGCAGGAACGGGCTCAGCGTCGTGTTGCAGAGGTAGGGGTGGTGGTGCGGCACGCCGGGGAGGTCGGGTTCGCCGGCGGCGAGGTGGGACGGCGGAGGAGCTTCGGGAGGTCGTCGCTCCGGCCGATTCCAACTGCCACAGAGAGGGGAAAGCGAGGGGAAAGAGTCAGTGGTGTCTGGTGGTTCCAAATCGGGCAAAAGGAAGGGCGGAGGAGGCCTGTACTGCGAGATCACCGGCGGCCCGACGCGGCGGAGCTCCGGTCGATCCCGAGCACTGAAGCTCTTCGGGGATGAACTGGTGGTGCTGGGGTGATGCTAGGGATGAGGAGAAGCTGCTGGTGCTGTTGGAGAGGCTCGGGGGGTCCTATTTATAGGGGAACGGCGGGGTCCCGTGGACCGGTGCGCCGGCGAGCTCCTGCTGGATGCTACAGCGCACGGGAGGCGACAGGGGCGTGTCTGCGGCGTTGCTGGACGAGCCCCACGTCCATTAGAGGAGAGAGGAGGAGCGGGGAAGCTTCCAGGCCGTGCGCGCATGTGAGGCCGAGGAGTGGGTGTTGCGGGCGGCCGGTGCGCGTGCGGCGACGGCCACTGGAGGGCGCAGGAGGAGGGGGGACAGAACCGGGGTGGTTGCGGACGTCGAGGGGCATCGACTGGCGCGAGGGGGGAGCCCGAGGCTGTCGGGGGCAGTCGATTGGCCGAGGCCACAGTGCGTGGGCGCACTGTAGCGTGCTCTGGAGCGCCCTTATCGCATGCCACGACATGCCATTGGGTCTCTGGACGCGTCCACCGTGTCTGGGGGGTCCAAGGTGATGCAAGCAACACGGCTAAAGTTTTGGATGCTCTGGAGAGTTAAGGAGAGAGAGAGGAAGCTGGTGACTTGGTAAGAAATGGCTTTCCAGCAGGGTGAACTAGGGTTTTTACCCCTCAATCATGGAGCTGGGGTCCTGGTGAAGTTACTGGAGGTAGATAGTAACTGGATGAACATGTGGTAGAAAGTTGAGGCCAAGGTAAAAGGTAAAAGTGATCAAGAAGAGGGTTTTTGTAATTCTGCAGAAGGTGTTTGATCAGTGTTTGGTCAAGCAAATGATCTCCACTTGCCATGACATTTAACAGGATTGAATTTCATGTAAAAATAGGGTGTTTCACCAAATTTGGGCTCATTTGAAGAAACTAGCAAATGTAACTTTGGTGAACCCTAGAAATCAATAGAAATGGCTTCATCTTCTTTGAGTCAAGCGAATCATCTCCCCTTGATGCACCACTTGGTGTAGTTTCATCATTTGGGGTATTGATCATGCCCACAAAGTTTGAAGCTCCAGGTAAAAAGTTGGTTATTTAAAGTTGTTCAAATTTGCATTTGAACAGAAACTGTTTTGGGGTGTTCTGATCAAGTTGCTCTATTCCAAATATTGTGCCATTTGGTCTAGATGCCTTTTTAGGCATTTCTAGCATGTGCACCAAGTTTGAGAGCATTTGGACGAGTTTGGCAATGTAGAGCTGCTCAAACTTCAAATATGGACAGAATGGTTATGAAGGGTTTTGTTGATGTTTTCTTGCTTCCCAAGGCATGGGACTTGGCAAGATCATCAAATATGTCATATATGACATGATAGAATTTCCCTGGAATTTTTGGAGAATATTTCCTTTGTAAATATTTCAAAAGCTTGAAATATCCAGAAAGGGTTTTAGAGGGATTAGTCCATTATTTTGAATATGACCAAGTGTTGAAACTCTTATATATGGACAATATATGTCCTATGAGTCTCCCTGAATTTTGGCAAATATTTTTGAAATAGTTAAATAATTTTTCCCTATTAAAGACCATTTATGGCCTTAAGAAAAAACTTTTAAATAAAATAGGAAAATAACTTTTAAAATTATACTTTTGTGGTTTCTAGGAGTCCTATGACTACTAGGTCTCAAATATACTTTTTGAAATAATTTTCTCACCCTAAATCAAGCACTTGCAGTGCAAATCTCAATTCAGGGGTTTTTGGAAAACTAAATTTATAAAATACATTTTGGCCAAATTAATTTTGTAAGAAAATACTATACTGTTATATAACACTTGGCATGATCATTGGGCAGAAGTTTTGGGTATGGAGAAGAATTCTACAAGAGGTAATAGTTGACTTTAATGAGCATATGAAAAAGCACATGAAGAAAAACTCAACTCCAAATAAAAGCCAAATGATGCTAAAAAAATTTACTGGTCCAAATTTTCATGCTGCAAATAACATGTTACAAAATGCACGGTGTGACAATGTTCCACGTTGGCAGAGTTCAAGAAGCATGCACCGCCAACTTTCATCGAGACTGTTGAACCCCTGGATGCAGACGACTGGGTCCACACCATTGAGGACTTGCTGGAACTAGTCGGATGCACCGAAGACCGCGAGAAGGTGGCTTATGCAGCCCACTGCCTCGGGGGGACTGCTAGAGCTTGGTGGGATGGATTCAAGGTCATGCATGCTGGACAAGACATCACTTGGGACAACTTCAAGGCAGAATTCCGCAGAGCCCACATTCCTTCCGGAATCATGGCTATCAAAAAGCGTGAATTCCGGGCCCTGAAGCAAGGAAGTGGCACTGTCAAGGAGTACATGCAGAAGTTCAGTGTTCTGTCAAGGTATGCCCCTGAAGATGTCAGCACTGATGCTGCAAAAAGGGAGCGCTTCATCGAAGGCCTCAATCAGACTCTGCAGTACTCGCTTGTCGTGTGCGACTACCCGACCTTCCCTGACCTGGTGAACAAAGCACTCATGCTTGAAGACAAGCGGCGTCCTCTGGAAGACAGTCGCAAGCGCAAGATGGTCAGCAAGGGAAGTTCCAGCAACCAAAAGCCTCGCCCGTGGCAGTCAGCCCCGGCCAAGCCAACCTATCAGCAACCAAGAGCTCCTGCACCTCGCACCAACTATCAGCCTCAGCAGTATGCCAACCCAAGGCCAGCATTCAACCCCAATAACAGTGGTGGCAACAAGATCAACAATCCAAACCAACTCACTTGCTTTGGATGTGGTCAGTCAGGACACATCTCAAGGGTGTGCCCCAACAAGAAGCCTGATGCCCCACACCCCAATGCGCAGAACCCAGGACAAGGCCGCGGGATGCCACCAAGGAACCCATCTCCTCGCAACCAGCCTAACCATGGGAAGGGGCGTGTAAATCACGTCACTGCTGAAGAAGCCCAGGAAGACCCGGACGTCGTGCTGGGTACGTTCCTTGTCAACTCAGCACCTGTAACTGTCTTGTTTGATTCTGGAGCCACGCATTCATTTGTCACTCAAAGATTTGCATTAAAAAGTGGCATGACGCCTACACCCCTGAATAACCCCATGGTGGTACAAACCCCCGGAGCAGAGATGAGAGCCAAGATAGGCTGTAAAGGAGTCAGTATTAACATTAACGGTGTAGATTTCCTAGCAGACCTTATCATCCTGAGATCACAAGGCTTGGATGTGATCCTAGGCATGAATTGGCTCAGCAAGCACCAAGGCTTGTTAGACTGTGCCAATCAGACTGTCACTGTGACCAATGACCAAGGAGTCGAAGTTAAGTTTGCTTCCAACTCCTCTTCCGCTCAAGCCGCTCAAGTCAACTGTTTGTCTGAAGTTGGGCTAGAGCAAGTACCGGTGGTATGCGAGTATCCCGATGTCTTTTCGGATGAGCTACCGCGAATGCCCCCTGACCATGATATTGAGTTCATCATCGAGCTCGTGCCCGGAGCAGGACCCATCTATAAGAAGCCTTATAGAATGGGGACGGAAGAATTAGCCGAGTTGAAGAAGCAATTGGAAGAGCAGCTGAGGAAGGGATTTATCCGCCCAAGTGCCTCCCCTTGGGGATCACCTGTTCTGTTTGTGGAAAAAAGGGACGGTACCATCCGCTTATGCATTGTTTATCGCTCCCTCAATGAAGTTACAATCAAGAATAAATATCCACTTCCCAAGATTGAAGATTTGTTTGATCAGATCAGCGGAGCCAAGGTGTTCTCCAAGATCGACCTCAGATCTGGGTACTACCAACTGAAGATCAGACCCCAAGATATTCCGAAGACGACATTCGTAACCAGATATGGCCTGTATGAGTGCACGGTCCTGTCCTTTGGGTTAACCAATGCCCCAGCTTACTTCATGTATCTCATGAATAAAATCTTCATGGAATATTTGGACAAGTTTGTTGTTGTCTTCATTGATGACATTCTTGTCTTCTCGAAGACGAAGGAAGAGCACGAGCAACATTTGAGGATGGTCCTAGATAAGCTTCGGGAGCACCAACTATACGCCAAATTCAGCAAGTGTGAGTTCTGGCTGCATAAAGTTGGATTCTTAGGTCATGTCTTGACCGAAGAAGGATTGGCAGTTGATCCCGCGAAGATCGAAGAAGTGACCCAATGGCAATCTCCAACGACCGTCAAGGAAGTCAGAAGCTTCCTCGGACTTGCGGGCTATTACAGCAAATTCGTGGAAGGATTCTCTAGCATTGCCCGGCCAATGACTCAACTCCTCAAAAAGGACAAGAAGTTCAAGTGGACACCAAAATGCGAAGAGAGCTTCCAAGAGCTCAAGAAGAGGTTGACCACCGCCCCAGTTCTGGCAACACCTGATATTCACAAGGAGTTTGTGATATATTGTGATGCCTCTCGAACCGGATTGGGAAGCGTTCTGATGCAAGAAGGCCGAGTCATAGCTTACCTCTCCAGGCAGCTACGACCTGATGAAGAGAACTACGCTACTCAGGATCTTGAGTTAGCGGCAGTGGTTCATGCCTTCAAGACATGGCGGCATTACCTCCTAGGGAAACGGTGTGAGATATACACAGACCACAAAAGTCTGAAGTACATTTTCACCCAAAAGGAATTGAACATGAGGCAGCAAAGATGGTTGGAACTCATCAAAGACTATGACCTCAGTGTTCAATATCACCCCGGGAAGGCTAACGTGGTGGCCGATGCCTTAAGCAGGAAGGCTTGCTCCTTGAATGCCATAATTCAAAAGAGGCAGCCAGCCCTATTTAAGGAGTTCGAACAACTCAGTTTGGAATTGGTCACCCCTGGATTTCTGGATCATTTGGAAGACAAACCAACCCTGATGAACGAAGTCAAGAAGGCGCAAGATGGGCACGCAAGCATTGAAGGCATCAAGAAGAAGATGAAGCTAGGAAAGGCCCCATGATTCTCCGAGGACGAGCACGGGACTGTTTGGTACAAAGGCCGCATCTGCGTACCAAACAAGATGGAGTTGAAGAACCTGATCCTGCAAGAAGCCCACGACACTTCATATTCCATCCAACCTGGAGGGACCAAGATGTATCAAGACTTGAAGGAAAGATTCTGGTGGCACGGGATGAAAAGAGAGATTGCAACCTATGTTGCAAAATGTGATGTGTGCCAAAGGGTCAAGGCTGAATATCAGCGACCCGCTGGATTGCTTCAACCACTCAAGGTTCCTGAGTGGAAGTGGGATAAAGTCGGAATCGACTTCATCACTGGATTACCAAGGTCAAATAGAGGACATGACACTATCTGGGTCATAGTCGATCATTTGACCAAAGTGGCCCATTTCATTCCTGTCAAGACTACTTATGATGGCAACCGGCTGGCAGCTCTCTACATCGACATAATCGTAAGCCTTCACGGCGTTCCCAAGGAAATTGTGTCAGATCGAGGAACCCAGTTCACCTCAAGGTTCTGGAAGAAGTTCCAAGAAGCATTGGGAACCAAATTATCTTTCAGCACAGCTTTCCACCCACAGACCGGAGGTCAGACAGAGCGAGTAAATCAAATTCTCGAAGACATGCTCTGAGCCTGTGTCTTGGCATATGGAGCCATGTGGGAAGATTGCCTCCCTTTTGCCGAGTTCTCCTATAACTACTGTTATCAGTCGAGTCTTCAGATGGCACCATTTGAGGCGTTGTACGGACGCAGATGTCGCACACCCCTCAACTGGTCAGAGACTAGAGAAGGGCTAGTCTTTGGATCGGATATTCTCCGCGCAGCAGAAGAGCAAGTCCAACTAGTCAGACAACGTTTGAAGGCAGCCAAGTCAAGGCAGAAGAGTTATGCTGACACTCACCTTCGGGACATGAGTTTCCATGTCGGGGACCATGTGTACCTGTGGGTAACTCCTCTAAAGGGAACCAAGCGTTTCCACGTCAAGGGGAAGCTCGCACCAAGGTTCATTGGACCCTTTGAGATCACTGCACGACGAGGAGAAGTGGCTTACCAATTGGAACTACCACCTGAGCTATCCGATGTGGACAATGTATTCCACGTGTCACAACTCCGGAAATGTCTCCATGTTCCGAACAAGCCTGATCTCTACAAGGATGTTGATCACCAAGCCATTGATCTCCAGCCTGATTTGACCTACCGCGAGAAGCCCATTCGCATTCTGGATGAAGCAGAACGACGGACGCGTAGCCGCACCATCAAGTATGTAACATCCCAAATTTTCAATTTGGAATGTTTTACAATTATTAGCTAAGCATCTATGCATTTTTTATTGAGTGTCATTTGGAAATTTCAGAGGCATTAGAGTTTTATCTGACTTTGGATTCAACTTGGCATCTGAAATTTATTTCAAAAGTCCCTGACAAAATACTTGTTCAAAAGTATGAGAGGAGCTAACATGACACTCCAAAAAGTCAGAAGAAAGCAATGCCGAAACTTTTGAATTCAAATTTGAGTATCATTTGGATTTTTAGAAAAATGTTTTTTTATAAAGTTTTTATTTAGCCTGTGATAAATAGTTCATCATGTAGGATTTATTTTTCTGATTTTTTTGATATATATAAGTCCTATATAAATTTTTTTTTATTTTATTTTTCTCTTTATATGTTTTTTTCCTCTGTCTAATTCAAAAAAAAAAAAACTTGCCTACGCTGGCTAGGCCAGCCGGCCCAGCTAGCAGCGCCAGCATGCTAGCTAGCCCAACGAGCGAATGAGCGGCCAACTTAGGCAAACGAGAGTGCGAGCAGCAGCGCACACACACGTAAAAAAAAGGGTGGGGACGAGGCTCCCAGCGTCGCTCGCACGTTTTCCTGGCTCACTCTCCCTCTCCCTCACGTAACGTGCTCTCTCTATCTCCCCTGACGCCTGGGCTCTGCATTTTTTCCTTTTTCTTCTTCCTCCCACGAACAGACAATAGAAACGTACGTGTACAATTGCTCCCGAGTTGCTTCGTTTCCAATTCATGGAAATCAATTCTCCAGTCCGTTTCCCTTCCAAGGAAGATGTCCTATAAATAGCCACGACCCTCCTCGACCGATTCAGACGAAAATCCCTCGCCAAGTCCGCCCCTACAGCACGTACTCGACGTTCCAATCTCGCAGCAGAAGCTCCAGTTCATCGCCGGATTACGACGTCGGTGAGCCATCCCGAGCCTTATCCTCTTGTGTTCCGACTTCTCTCGATCCCTAGACTCCATTTGACATGGTTTTGTGATCCCTCTCCATCTACAGCCGCTGCACCAACATCGTTGCCTTCACCGGAGCACCCGGAGCACCAAGCTTTGCCGCTTCGTTCCGTCGCCGTTCGTCGTCTCCGATCAACACCGACTCCACCACCGGACGAGCAACTCTCTGCCGCAACTCCTAGACATCTCCGCCTCCACCCACGATCGCCGGAGCCGCCGCCTCGCCGGAGCCCGAGCGCCTCTCCACGTTTCTTTCTTCTCTGTAAGCTGCGTACATCATGTTCCTTCAGTTAAAAAAACGTTTTGGTTTTTTTTATCGGTTTTCTTTAGTTGATCGAACCGGCCTTCGATTCTGTTTTTTTTCTTTTAGCCGCAGCAAACACCTCAGCCAATCAGAGAGCGCCACATTGCATCTGGTTGAATTTCTTTTCTTCTCTTTTTCCAGTAATTTTTTCTAATCTCAGATTCTATACCAAATCTTGTTTCTAGTATATCTTTTAGTCTATAGATCTGATTTAGTTGATTCTTTTTCCTACGGGTTCGTAAAAATATCCTCTATCTAGAGAACCTAACGAAATATATTTTTGAAAATTTTAAAAATTTGAATTCAAACTTCGTTAGGCCATAACTTGAGTTTCGTAACTCCGTTTTGGGTGATTTTTTTGCAAATCGAAGCTTGTGACATGTACCTTATGTTAAAACCAAAACCATTTATTTTTGTTGCTGTGAAAATTATATTCTGTACAGAAACTTTATTTTGGTGTTTTTGGAGTTTTTCGAAATCTTTTATTCGTTTTCTTTTTGATTCTTTGCTTGTATGCTTATGTATGTTATTGCTTGCTTACGCTAGATCATCCGGAGTGCGAAGCTTGCTACTACGAATCTTTAGAGTTCAACGAACGTCAGCAAGGCAAGTTCAAACTTTGATCATAATTTTTCAATACCCAGTTTTTACTATGCATTAGTTTCACCCTCAAAGATTGCATGAGTAGGATTGGGAACATGTGGTTATGCTTTGTAGTTTTTGTGGTAGGAACCTATGACCTTTTATCACCCCGGGAATATTCGTTATATCATATGTTGCTTAGCCATGCTCGTAGACGGGGATTGGTATGTGTGATACATGCAAGCTGCGAGAGATAATAATTTTGGGACAACATAAGGTGGCAACTTTAATACACATCTGGGTGGATTGTTTGGGGCACCTGGAGAAACCAGTGCTTGCCCAAGGGGAATCCCGGAGTACCCGTGTGATTACCCTAGGTCCGCCACCCAGGCTCAAAGGGATCATAAGATATTTCATGCCTAGAGACTTCTGTGTGCAGCCACAAGCCATTATGGGCTCTGGCATAGTTGAGTAAGTTGTGTGACCTCTTTTTGTGGTAGACTAGCTGATGTAGGGGAAAGTAGGTGTACCGGTCTACCCAGGGTTTGGAGGAAATACTTCAGAAAGACTATGTCTCGATCTTCCGATCATGGAGGTGGTCGAGTCTTGTGGGAAAAGAGCGCAAACCTCTGCAGAGTCTACAAACTAATCATGATTAGCCGTGTCCCCGGTTATGGACAACTTGAGTATCTAGAAGTGAATTATTGGTTGATCTCGTCACTTTATTTAATGAAATCATTGGGTTACTAATAACTTGGGAATTTTGGGATTGAGTTGGAGGAACCTTCTCAATAATGGCATTTTTAACTTAGTAGTAAATAAAAATGTATTCCTTTGTTGTAGGGCAAAATTGGCTTTATGCAAAAATTAAACTTAGAGCCTCCACCAGCTAAATTTGCATATAGAGATAGTCTTTTCATTTTATTTCTATGGTGTGACATTGCCAGCATATTCCATGTGCTGACCTACAGGGCAGCAACGTCTCATGTTGCAGAGTTTTCCGACGAGGATTAAAGGTGCGATAGGTCGTTGTTCTGCACTCAGTTTGCCGTGGAGTTGGATGGACTCATTTACCTTCGATGCTTCCGCGGTTATTTTTTATTTAGATGGCCTTTGGCCATATTATTGTAATAAATACTCTTTTGATGACCTCGATGTAATAAAGTGTGTGATTGAACTCTGTTATAATTCATCGAGTACTGTGTGTGTCAGCATATCGATCCAGGGATGACACTTAAGCACAGAGACTTCGATCCATTTGGGTCGGGTCGCTACAAGATGGTATCAGAGCACACGCTGACTGTAGGACGCGACCACTAGGAAATTGAAAAGCATAGGAAGATAACTCTATTTTATCACTTCCTTATATATCCGTTGGTCTGTACTCTTCTCTATTCATTTATATCTCTTCTCTACTTCAATTCAATAGTTGTTGAACCCCATGACCAAGTTGCTCAGTTCATGAGACCAAGACCCATGAATACATCATTGACGAAGAAGAAGAAGCTAGAATTGACTTTGATTTGAGAAGATTTAGTTCAGACCACCACAACCAAATGTAGTCCAACGAATGATTGCGGTAGTATGAAGAGATCATATCTCTTGTGGATATGACCTTACCTGTAGGTTTTGCTTGTGTGGTGTGTTTTGTGTGAATTGCTTGACTTGAAGTTTTATTGCTATCATAAGCATATGGGTAGTGATTTCTCTCATTAGGCCCTTATTCTATTCTAATTTCTCATCCACTCTAAACCTAACAGATGCCTCCGAGACGTGACCCAGAATTTCCGCCGGAACTTACCCAGTTGATCCAGAATCAGAATGCCCTCATGCAGCTACTCATCTAGAATCAGAACCAGAACAACAACAACAACAACAACAACCCTCCGCCGCCACCCCCGGTCGACAACCTTACCCGTTTCCTGAGGTTGAACCCACCCGTGTTCTCTAGCAGCACGGAGCCGATCGTCGCAGATGACTGGCTTCGCAAGATCGGAAGGGAGCTGACCACCGCAGGATGTACTGACACTGAGAAGGTGTGCTTTGCCGCACATCAACTGGATGGACCAGCAGCTTCATGGTGGGAGAATTACACCACCACATTCCCCATAGCAATTGTGACTTGGGATCAGTTCCAACAGGCGTTTCGTACTGCACATGTTTCAGCCGGAGCTATGAGTCTGAAGAAGCGTGAGTTCCGCAACTTACGCCAGGGTAATCGTTCTGTTGGTGATTATGTGGAGGATTTGAGTAAGTTATCCAGGTATGCTCCCGGAGACGTGGCTGATGATGCCGCTAAGCAGGAGAAATTTCTTGAGGAACTAAATGATGATCTGGGACTTCAGTTGACTGTGGCTACCTTTAACAATTATCAAGAGTTGGTTGACAAGGCTCTCATTCTGGAAGGCAAGTAGCAGCAGGTGGAAAACCGCAAGAGGAAGTACGGACAAGGAAAGTACAACTCTGGAGTTCAGCAGAAGCCCCGCTATACCCCGTACTCGGGAAATAATGGATCAGGATCTGGCAAGTATGGTGGACACACTCACCATAACCATGGAGGACATTCACATCATGGAGGGAATGGACACAACCATAATGGCCATAGGAATGGGAATGGAAACGGAGGAAACAACAATCAACATCACTCCAACCCCGCTACACCGGCAAAGAAGGATCTGAGCCACATTACCTGTTTCAAGTGCGGAAAGACCGGACACTACGCCACCGAATGTCCCGAGGCGAAGAACGGGAATGGCAATGGAAGCTCTGGAAAGAAGCCAAATCCTTTTACCAGAGGTCAGGTGAACCATGTCAATGTGGAGGAAGTTTATGACCAGCCTGACGCCGTTGTTGGTAAGTTCTTGATTAATTCATTTATAGCCCTTGTTCTTTTTGACACTGGTGCATCGCATTCATTCATATCAAGGGGGTTTGTGGATAAGTTTAAGTTGCCGACCGTAGCCCTTAAAACACCAATGTTAGTGAGTTCCCCAGGAGCAGAGAACATGGCTAGTCAGGGATGTTTTCAGTTGCCCATGACCGTAGGGAGACACGTTTTCCCCACAGACCTCATCATCCTAGAATCACAAGGATTGGACGTAATTCTAGGCATGGACTGGCTATCCAAGTATGAAGGGAATATTGATTGTGCTAGTAAGTCGATTCTTCTCACCACCCCAGAGGGGAAACGGATCAAGTATGTGTCGAGGCATACACCAAGGAGGACTCAAGTGAATTCTCTTTCGGGAGTTGTTCAGGAAGAAGTACCAGTTGTGAAGGATTATCCCGATGTTTTTCCGGAGGAACTACCAGGCATGCCACCGGATCGAGACATAGAGTTTTTGATTGAATTGTTACCAGGCACTGGACCAGTATCCAAGAGACCGTAGCGGATGCCCGCAAATGACCTGGAGGAAATTAAGAAGCAGATTAAGGAATTATTGGAGAAAGGTTATATTCGACCGAGTTCATCACCTTGGGGAGCCCTAGTGCTTCTAGTTGAGAAGAAGGATGGATCCTTGAGAATGGTTGTGGATTACCGTGCGTTGAATGAGGTGATGATCAAGAACAAGTACCCTCTGCCGATGATCAATGATTTGTTTGACCAGCTACAAGGAGCAAAAGTTTTCTCAAAAATCGATCTTCGATCTGGATATCACCAGCTGAAGATTCGAGAATAGGATATACCCAAGACAGCCTTTACCACGAGATATGGGCTTTATGAGTATACAGTCATGTCTTTTGGTTTGACTAATGCCCCTGCCTATTTTATGAATATGATGAATAAGGTATTCATGGAGTTCTTGGATAAGTTTGTTGTGGTATTCATTGATGACATATTGATTTACTTGAAGAATGAAGAAGAACACAAGGAACATTTGCGCTTGGTTCTTGAGAAGCTCAGGGAACATCAGTTATATGCAAAGTTCAGCAAGTGTGAATTCTGGTTGAAGGAAGTTGGATTTCTCGGACATGTTATATCAGGGGAAGGAATAGCAATGGATCCTTCGAAAGTTGAAGCCGTCACCGAATGGAAGGCACCCACCTCAGTCGGAGAGATTCGCAGTTTCCTTGGACTTGCAGGATATTACCGAAGATTTATTGAGAATTTCTCCAAGATCGCAAAGCCCATGACAGAGTTATTGAAGAAAGACACCAAGTTTAATTGGACCGAGGAATGTGAGGCCGGTTTTCAGGAGTTGAAGAAAGGTTTGGTCACAGCCCCAGTACTAATTCTTCCGAATATACGCAAGGATTTTCAGGTATATTGTGACGCTTCTCGTCAGGGACTTGGAGGTGTTCTTATGCAAGAAGGAAGAGTTGTTTCATATGCCTCACGTCAGCTTCGACCTCATGAGTGGAATTATGCCACGCATGATTTGGAGTTAGCAGCCGTAGTGCATGTGCTCAAGACCTGGAGGCATTTTCTTATTGGAAATCATTGTGATGTTTACACGGATCATAAGAGTTTGAAATACATCTTCACGCAAAAGGAGTTGAACCTCAGGCAGAGAAGATGGTTGGAGCTCATAAAAGATTATGACATGAAATTGCACTATCACCCAGGAAAGGCCAATGTTGTGGCAGATGCATTGAGCCACAAGAGTTATGTCAATGCCCTCACAGCAGGAGGATTACCTCAAGAGTTAATTGATGATCTCAGAGATCTCCGATTGGAGATAGTACCACGAGGTTTTGTTACCGCAATGGAAATTCAATCCACCTTGTTGGGAAAGATCCGAGAAGCCCAGAAGTTAGACAAAGGTATTGCAGAAATAAAGGAAATGATGAACCAAGTTAGGCACAAGGATTTCGTGAAGATGAACACGGAACCATATGGTTTGAGCAACGTATTTATGTGCCCAATGACACAGAGATCGGGAAGTTGATTCTTCAGGAGGCTCATGATTTGCCTTACTCGATACACCCAGGAAACACCAAGATGTATTTGGACTTGAAGGAAAGTTTCTGGTGGACAGGTATGAAAAAGGATATTGCCGAGTATGTCGCAGTATGTGATGTATGTCAAAGGGTTAAGGCAGAGCACCAGAAACCAACAGGATTACTTCAGCCTTTGCCAATACCCGATTGGAAGTGGGACAAGCTTGGCATGGACTTCATTATAGGATTACCCAGGACCCGATCAGGCTATGATTCTATTTGGGTAGTAGTTGATCGCTTGACCAAGGTAGCTCACTTCATCCCCGTGAAAACCACATATACAAGTGCTAAATTGGCCAAGATATACATGACCAGGATCGTATGTCTGCACGGAGTTCCGAGGACCATCGTATCAGATAGAGGAACACAATTTACCTCAAAGTTTTGGCATCAGTTACACGAAACTTTGGGTACCAGGCTAGAGTTCAGTATAGCCTTTCATCCGCAGACAGATGGGCAGACCGAGAGAGTCAATCAGATTCTGGAGGACATGTTGAGAGCTTGTGCACTAGATTATGGATCTAGTTGGGATGATAATTTGCCATACGCAGAATTCTCATATAACAATAGCTATCAAGCTAGTTTGAAGAGGGCCCCTTTCGAAGCTTTGTACGGAAGGAGGTGCAGGACACCATTAATGTGGGATGGAGTTGGAGACCGTAAATTATTTGGTCCTGACCTTATCAGAGATTCAGAGGAGAAAGTCAAGTTGATCCGTGACAGACTTAAGATAGCCCAATCCAGACAGAAGAGTTATGCCGATACTAAACGCAAGGAAGTAACTTATGAAGTCGGAGATAGAGCATATCTTCGTGTGTCTCCACTTCGAGGAGTTAAACGGTTTGGAGTTAAAGGCAAACTAGCACCACGATTTGTGGGGCCATACAAAATTTTGGAATGCAGAGGAGAAGTTGCGTATCAGTTGGAGTTACCCGAAGCCTTGTCTGGAGTTCATAATGTGTTTCATGTTTCCTAGTTGAAGAAGTGCCATGCAGAGATGGCGGATTTTCCTTTGAGAGATACAGTACCACTAGAAGCCATATAGTTGGATAGTGATCTGACCTATGAGGAGAAGCCCGTCAAGATTCTCGAAACAACAAGCAGGGTTACCCGCAGCAAGGTCATCAAGTTTTGCAAGGTTCAGTGGAGTCATCATACTGAGGAAGAAGCCACCTGGGAACGCGAAGAAGATCTTCGACGGGATCACCCACACCTTTTTGCTAGCCAACCCGAATCTCGAGGGCGAGATTCATCCTAAGGGGGGTAGGTTTGTAACATCCCAAATTTTCAATTTGGAATATTTTACAATTATTAGCTAAGAATCTATGCATTTTTTTATTGAGTGTCATTTGGAAATTTCAGAGGCATTAGAGTTTTATCTGACTTTGGATTCAACTTGGCATCTGAAATTTATTTCAAAAAGCCCTGACAAAATACTTGTTCAAAAGTATGAGAGGAGCTAACATGACACTCCGAAAAGTCAGAAGAAAGCAATGCCAAAACTTTTGAATTCAAATTTGAGTATCATTTGGATTTTTAGAAAAATGTTTTTTTATTAAGTTTTTATTTAGCCTGTGAAAAATAGTTCATCATGTAGGATTTATTTTTCTGATTTTTTTGATATATATAAGTCCTATATAAAAATATTTTTTTTATTTTTCTCTTTATATGTTTTTTCCTCTATCTAATTCAAAAAAAAACCTGCCTACACTGGCTAGGCCAGCCGACCCAGCTAGCAGCGCCAGCAGGTTAGCTAGCCCAACCAGCGAACGAGCGGCCAACTTAGGCAAACGAGAGTGCGAGCAGCAGCGCACACACACGTAAAAAAAAGGGTGGGGCCGAGGCTCCCAGCATCGCTCGCACGTTTTCCTGGCTCGCTCTCCCTCTCCCTCACATAACGTGCTCTCTCTATCTCCCCTGACGCCTGGGCTCTGCATTTTTTCCTTTTTCTTCTTCCTCCCACGAACAGACAACAGAAACGTACGTGTACAATTGCTCCCGAGTTGCATCGTTTCCAATTCATGGAAATCAATTCTCCAGTCTGTTTCCCTTCCAAGGAAGATGTCCTATAAATAGCCACGACCCTCCTCGACCGATTCAGACGAAAATCCCTCGCCAAGTCCACCCCTACAGCACATACTCGACGTTCCAATCTCGCAGCAGAAGCTCCAGTTCATCGCCGGATTACGACGTCGGTGAGCCATCCCGAGCCTTATCCTCTTGTGTTCCGACTTCTCTCGATCCCTAGACTCCATTTGACATGGTTTTGTGATCCCTCTCCATCTACAGCCGCTGCACCAACATCGTTGTCTTCACCGGAGCACCCAGAGCACCAAGCTTTGCCGCTTCGTTCCGTCGCCATTCGTCGTCTCCAATCAACACCGACTCCACCACCGGACGAGCAACTCTCTGCCGCAACTCCTAGACATCTCCGCCTCCACCCACGATCGCCGGAGCCGCCGCCTCGCCGGAGCCCGAGCGCCTCTCCAGGTTTCTTTCTTCTCTATAAGCTGCGTACATCATGTTCCTTCAGTTAAAAAAATAAACGTTTTGGTTTTTTTATCGGTTTTCTTTAGTTGATCGAACCGGCCTTCGGTTCTGTTTTATTTATTTTTCTTTTAGCCGCAGCAAACACCTCAGCCAATCAAAGAGCGCCACATGGCATCTGGTTGAATTTATTTTCTTCTCTTTTTCCAGTAATTTTTTCTAATCTCAGATTCTATACCAAATCTTGTTTCTAGTATATCTTTTAGTCTATAGATCCGATTTAGTTGATTCTTTTTCCTACGGCTTTGTAGAAATATCCTCTATCCAGAGTACCTAACGAAATATATTTTTGAAAATTTTAAAAGTTTGAATTCAAGCAGATCTGAATTCAAACTTCGTTAGGCCATAACTTGAGTTTCGTAACTCCGTTTTGGGTGATTTTTTTTGCAAATCGAAGCTTGTGACATGTACCTTATGTTAAAACCAAAACCATTTATTTTTGTTGCTGTGAAAATTATATTCTGTATAGAAACTTTATTTTGGTGTTTTTGGAGTTTTTCGAAATCTTTTATTCGTTTTCTTTTTGATTCTTTGCTTGTATGCTTATGTATGTTATTGCTTGCTTACGCTAGATCATCCGGAGTGCGAAGATTGCTACTACGAATCTTTAGAGTTCAACGAACGTCAGCAAGGCAAGTTCACACTTTGATCTTAATTTTTCAATACCCAGTTTTTACTATGCATTAGTTTCACCCTCAAAGATTGCATGAGTAGGATTGGGAACATGTGGTTATGCTTTGTAGTTTTTGTGGTAGGAACCTATGACCTTTTATCACCCCGGGAATATTCGTTATATCATATGTTGCTTAGCCATGCTCGTAGACGGGGATTGGTATGTGTGATACATGCAAGCTGCGAGAGATAATAATTTTGGGACAACATAAGGTGGCAACTTTAATACACATCTGGGTGGATTGTTTAGGGCACCTGGAGAAACCAGTGCTTGCCCAAGGGGAATCCCGGAGTACCCGTGTGATTACCCTAGGTCCGCCACCCAGGCTCAAAGGGATCATAAGATATTTCATGCCTAGAGACTTCCGTGTGCAGCCACAAGCCATTATGGGCTCTGGCATAGTTGAGTAAGTTGTGTGACCTCTTTCCGTGGTAGACTAGCTGATGTAGGGGAAAGTAGGTGTACTGGTCTACCCAGGGTTTGGAGGAAATACTTCAGAAAGACTATGTCTTGATCTTCCGATCATGGAGGTGGTCGAGTCTTGTGGGAAAAGTGTGCAAACCTCTGCAGAGTGTACAAACTAATCATGATTAGCCGTGTCCCCGGTTATGGACAACTTGAGTATCTGGAAGTGAATTATTGGTCGATCTCATCACTTTATTTAATGAAATCATTGGGTTACTAATAACTTGGGAATTTTGGGATTGAGTTGGAGGAACCTTCTCAATAATGGCATTTTTAACTTAGTAGTAAATAAAAATTTATTCCTTTGTTGTAGGGCAAAATTGGCTTTATGCAAAAATTAAACTTAGAGCCTCCACCAGCTAAATTTGCATATAGAGATAGTCTTTTCATTTTATTTCTATGGTGTGACATTGCCAGCATATTCCATGTGCTGACCTACACGGCTGCAATGTCTCATGTTGCAGAGTTTTCCGACGAGGATTAAAGGTGCGATAGGTCGTTGTTCTGCACTCCGTTTGCCGTGGAGTTGGATGGACTCATTTACCTTCGATGCTTCCGCAGTTATTTTTTATTTAGATGGCTATCGGTGTACTAAGATAGGGGTACCTTAGTACCCCAACTTGTGCACGGGCAGTAGCAGCTTCCCGCGGCAGGGTCTACCACGTGCTTGCAGGAAACCTCTCTGGTCCTTATTAAGCCATTCAAAAACAAAGTATACAAGACAGAAGATCAAGGCCCCGGCAAGTGGAGCTTGCCGGGAAGGCCGTCCCAGGCTCAAGACTATATCATTAACCCAAGACCCTGGCAAGAGGAGCTTGCCAGGGAGACCAGAAGACTGCATCTTAAAAGACAAGCCTCGGCGCACTCTGCGCCCCGGCAAGACCCGGGGAGCGACAAGCTTCCCGGCCCGACAATATCAGGACCCCGGCAAGGTGCTTGCCGGGGGAACTCACACTGTGTGCCCGCGCTCCAGCTCATCGACCCACGCGTCGCCCTGGGGACCTTCCAGGGACGCGTGGCGGATGGCTGTGCAGCCTGGGGGACACGGTGGCATTCCACGGTGAAGAAGCTATCGCCGTGGCGAACGGAGACGCAAGGGCGGGCGCTTTTGAGGTCGACGGCGACAGGCATTTAATGCTCTTGTCCCCCACTGTCAAAGTAGGTGATGACTACTGTTCATCCACTGTTCCCGCACTGTTACAACTACCACCAAAGTTACCTTTTTACCCCTTTCTCCTACGTTGACACCTGTTGGTGACCCCTTGAGCTATAAAAGGAGGCCCATGCACAACGTAGAAGGGGTTCGGAACCTAGATCGCTCATTTACTCGGTGTAGCTAGTTCTTCAAGCTCCCGAGCTCCAACATTCAATACAATCTAAGCAGGAGTAGGGTTTTACGCGTCCATCGCGGCCCGAACCTGGGTAAACTGCCCGCGTGTTCTCTACGATCTGCTCTTTGTGCTCCCTCCGCTCCCTTACCGCACGAACAAAGGGGCTCCGGTCCCATAGGTGCTCGTGGTGGACAGTTTCCCCCGACATCTTTGGTGCGCCAGGTAGGGGGCGTCGAGGTTGTGCTAACCTGATCCGGCGTTCACGCGGGCGCATTCTTCATCAGCTTCATCAGCAACAGCAGCATGGCCCCGAAGAAGAAGGCTTCGGAGGTCGCAGGCCCGTCTGCTTCTGTTCCACCGCCACCAGAACCAACGGTGGGTGGAGGAGACGCCGTCGGAAGGGTGGTCGCCGGCGAGGAAACTCGCGGCGCCACCAAATCCAAGGACAAGACGAACGACCGAGCCTCGGTCTCCGTAGATGCGCCACGTCCATCGCAGCAGACGACAACCCAACAGCGCCGTGGTACAGGAGGTACCATCCGCTTGCTGGGGCAAGGCCAAACCGGAGGTTCGCGGGACGCTCCGGGCCATCGCCCTGGAACAAGCAAGGCGCGGTCGCCAGGACGGGACCCTGCTCCTTCTAACCATGTTAGGAGTCCGAGCATATCCCGCTCCTCGCACCGCTCGCCCCCGCTCCCCTCCTCTCCAGCAGAAGTGCTCGCTAGAGCGCAACTGCTCCTCGATTTCCCTCCAGCGGTAGATAAAGCCGAAGATTGGAGGGCAACCATCCAGAGCCTGATCGCCTTTGCCAACAACGACTCTCCGCAGCAGCCGGCGACCTCGCGGCCGCGGCAAGTCGAGAAGACGAAGGCCGACGGCGACAAGACCGCCGGGGGTGCAACCACGGTGCACTCCCCGTCGTGGAAGCAGAAGACGCCGCCCCGCCGGATTAACGTCGACGACGACTCCACGGCGTCGTCGGATCCGCGGGCTCGTCGGGACCAGCGCCAGGTCCTGGACGATCGGCGACAAGAAGACGCTCGGACGACGATCGAGCGTCGCCGAGAAGCCCGGCGACAATCAGATCAGCATGCTGGGACCGCTGTTGACACACACGCGCCCGGTGAGCCAGGCGACTTGCCGTACGCGGCAGGTTGCCCTGCGTTTACCCATGAGCTGCGACGTGTCCAGTGGCCCAGCATGAAGAACTTCAAGCCCGACGTACCGGAGAAGTACGACGGCAAGACGCACCCCTCGGAATTCCTCAGCATTTACACCATCGCGGTGCAAGCTGCCGGGGGGCGCGACGAGAAGATACTGACGAACTACTTCCCGCTGGTGCTTAAGCCGAACGTTCGTTCTTGGCTTATGCACTTGCCAGAAGGATCCATTTCTTCTTGGGCAGATCTTTGCCACCAATTTGTTGGCGCCTTCACGGGCGGCCACAAACCCCACGGCCAGGAGAGCGATCTCCACATCTTGGCCCAGAAGGAAGGAGAACCTCTGCGCAAGTTCATCCAGCGCTTCAGCCGCGTGCAGCACAACATCCCCGACGTCCACCCTGCCGCGGTTATCAGCGCGTTCCATCAGAACGTGCGTAACCGCCGCATGCGTGAGGAGATGGCCATGACCAAGATACGGGATGTCAGCGAGCTCTATGCTCTGGTTGACAAGTGCGCACGCGCCGAAGAGGGGAGGAGACTCCCCGGAGAGGATGCTGGCGCAGGAGGAAGTGACAGCGAGGATGCCGCCCCGGCAAAGAAGAGCCGGCGGCGGAACAATAGGGAGAAGAAGAACAAGGAGGTGCTTGCCGTCGAGAAGTCCGGCAAGGAGGCTCCCGCCAAGCAAACACAGGCTAGCGGCTCCGGCAAGGAGCCTGCCCCTGTAGCGGCAGCCGACAAGCAGGACGGCTCCGACAAGCAACACTGCAAGATCCACCGCACCAAGGGCCACGACCTCTCCAACTGCAAACGCGTCGAGTACCTCGTCGAGCAGCAGAAAGCTGAGTACGAGCGGCGCGACAAGGAGAAGGCCCAAGGTGGCGGAGGAGAGCCCAGCAAGAAGCGGCCATTTAATGGCCGGGGAGGACGCCGCGGCAAGGCCAAGCAGCGGCAAGGTGACCGACCTCCCCGGGGCCGCGACAAGGATGAAGAGGACGACGACGATGACATGGAGGAAGAAGATAACAGCGAGCAGGAGTTCCAGAAGGCCACAGAAGTCCTGTGCGTCGACGGCGGCGCCTCTCTGCATACTTCCCACCGCCAACTCAAGCAGTGGGTGTGGGAAGTAAATGCAGCAGAGCCGCCCATGGAGTCACGCAGGCTCCTCAAATGGTCCAGCACGCCCATCATTTTTGATCTTGAGGACCACCCTGACCGCACCACTGCGGTCGGGTGCTTGCCGATGCTGGTCTCACCCACCATCCGCAACCTCAAGGTCACCAAAATGTTGGTTGACGGCGGGGCCGGCCTAAACTTGATCTCCTCTGCTGTGATCAAGAAACTCCGAATCCCAGATGGCGAGCTCGAAGAGACCGGTTCTTTCCAAGGAATAAACCCGGGGAGGAGCAAGCCCAAGGGGAAGATAACCCTGCTAGTGACCTTTGGCGGGGAGCTGAACTTCAGGACGGAGAGGATAACCTTCGATGTTGCCGATATCCCATTGCCATACAATGGGATACTTGGACGTCCTGCCCTCGCCAAGTTCATGGCGGCTTCCCACTACGCCTACAACGTGCTCAAGATGCCGGGGCCGATAAGCGTCATCTCTGTCCATGGCGACAAGAAGGACGCGCTTATCTGCGCCGACAAGATTTACCGGGATGCAGCAGCCGCAACGGAGAGCAACACACTTGCCGCTGAAGTTCCCGGGGGGAAGAAGGCCAAGACCAAGTCCGGCAAGTGCTCTGGGGCCCACTCCGGCAAACGCACCTCTTCGGAGTGCTGCGCTGCCGTCGAGGACATTCCATCGAGCTCCACCGGCAAGAACAAGAAAGGAATGGCCGCTCCACCGGCAACCAAGAAGGTGTCCGCCAAGGAGGACGGCACTGGTGGTACCTTCACCATCAGTGCCACACTTGATAGCAAATAGGAAAGCGCGCTCGTTGCCTTCCTGCGGGAGAATGTCGATGTGTTTGCCTGGCAACCATCTGACATCCCCGGTGTTCCCAGGAAGGTAATTGAGAACAAGCTTGCTGTTTGCCCTCATGCGCGGCCCATCAAGCAGAAGGTCAAGAAGCTAGCCGTGGAGCGCCAAGAATTCATTGCTGAAGAAATCAAGAAGCTAGAAGCAACAGGCCTGGTTAGAGGTGTGATCCATCCGACGTGGTTAGCAAACCCAGTTGCCGTGCGTAAGGCTAACGGGAAGTGGAGACTGTGTATAGACTTCACCGATGTGAATAAATTATGTCCCAAGGATCCATTTCCCTTGCCGCGCATTGACCAGATCGTTGACTCCACTGCTGGATGTGAGCTGCTCTCCTTTCTTGATGCATATTCAGGCTACCACCAGATCTTTATGGCCAAGGAAGATGAAGAGAAGACTGCATTCATTACTCCATGTGGCACTTATTGCTTCATTCGCATGCCTTTCGGATTGAAGAATGCGGGCTCAACATTTGCAAGGGTGGTGCACACTGCTTTTGAGCCACAGATCCACAGGAATGTAGAAGCTTACATGGATGACATAGTGGTGAAGAGCAAGAGCAGGGATACCCTGATTCAAGATTTGGAAGAAACTTTTGCAAATCTGCGCAAGATCCAGCTTAAGTTGAACCCCGATAAGTGCGTCTTTGGAGTCCCCTCCGGCAAGCTTCTCGGGTTCTTTGTGTCTCAAAGGGGGATCGAAGCTAATCCCGACAAGATCAAAGCCATCGAGCAGATCGAAGCCCCGAAGCGCGTCAAGGACGTAAGGAGACTTGCAGGTTGTGTGGCTGCTCTCAGTAGGTTCATTTCAAGGTCTGCAGAACGCGCCCTGCCTTTCTTCAAAATTTTGAAGAAGGCAGGTCCTATGAAATGGACTCCGGAAGCGGAGGCAGCACTGCAGGACTTGAAAGGATACCTATCCTCCACTCCAATACTTGTCGCACCTAGGCCACAAGAGAAGTTGCTGCTATACCTAGCAGCAACCAATCAAGTGGTTAGTGCTGCGTTAGTAGCGGAGAGGGAGGCCGATGAGGAGTCTACACCACCGGCAAGCGAATCCAGCGACAAGCAGGGGGCTGCTCCGACAAGCTCTGGCCCCGACAAGGACAACTCTGCGCAGGAACAAGAAGAGGTGCGGAAGAAAATGGTGCAGCGCCCGGTGTATTTTGTGAGTTCCCTCTTGTAGGGAGCTAGATCAAGATACTCCGGGGTGCAAAAGTTGCTTTTTGGTCTCCTCATGGCCTCGAGAAAGCTGCGCCATTACTTCCAAGCCCACGAGATAACAGTGGTCACTCGCTTTCCGTTGAAGAGGATATTGCAGAATCCAGAAGCAACAGGTAGGATCGTCGAGTGGGCACTGGAGCTGTCAAGCTTTGGTCTCAAGTTTGAGAGTACTTCAACTATACAGAGCAGAGCTTTGGCATAATTTATAGCTGAGTGGACCCCAACGCCCGAAGAAGAAGTTCCAGAGACAAGCGCACCCGTACAAGAAGCGACAAGCGAATGGGTGATGTACTTTGATGGTGCCTTCTCGCTGCAAGGCGCTGGAGCCGGTGTGGCACTCATAGCACCCACCGGAGAACACCTCAAGTCTGTTATCCAGATGCACTTTCCCAGGGAACAAGCGACAAACAACACTGCAGAGTATGAGGGCCTGCTTGCCGGACTCAGAATTGCAGCTGAACTTGGGATTAAGAAGCTGATTGTGCGGGGAGATTCTCAGTTGGTGGTCCGACAAGTCAACAAGAGTTACCAGAGCCCTTTGATGGAAGCTTATGTAGATGAAGTGAGAAAGCTTGAAGAACACTTTGAAGGTCTGCAAATGGAGCATGTCCCGAGAGCTCAGAATGATATAGCAGATGGCCTTTCAAAGTGCGCTGCGATGAAGTTACCTGTGGAACCGGGGACCTTCCTGCTCAAGCTAACTCAGCCATCCGTCACACCATCAATTGCGCAACCCAAGAAGAGAAAGTTGGTCTCCGGCGACTACTTGCCGGCGGATCTTCCCGAAGCCGCCGCCAAGGTCCCCAAGATCAACGATCAGAACGCTGAGGAACAGTTTGCTCCTGCGGACCCGACGGTCTGTACAGTTGAAGCAATCGTTCCCGACAAGCCTCGCCCCGGCGAGCTTGTCGGGGGACCATCAGCTCTGGCAGAACCAGAGGTTCTTGCCGTAGAAGCTGAGGTTCCCGCAGCGCCCCTCATGCCTTTAGTCCTTGCCGTTGAGCCTCGGGCTCCGGCATGGGCGCAGCAGATCGTCCGTTTTCTGCAAACTGGAGAACTTCCCGACGACCCAGCAGAGATAGAGAAGATAACCAGGCAGTCAAGTATGTACCAGTTCGTGGACAATGAACTGTACAGAAGAAGGCTCAATGGTGTCAGGTTGAAGTGCATTTCCAGAGAAGATGGACAGAAGCTGTTGGCAGAAATACATGGAGGCATATGTGGTCACCACATTGGCGCAAGGGCACTTGCCGGAAAGGCATTCCGGCAAGGGTTCTTTTGGCAAGAAGCCCTCCAAGATGCAACTGCACAAGTAACCAAGTGTGAAGCGTGCCAATTCCATGCCAAACAAATTCATCAGCCAGCTCAAGCTCTCTAGACGATCCCTTTGTCTTGGCCCTTCTCGGTCTGGGGGCTCGATATCCTCGGCCCCTTCCCCCGTGCTGTCGGGGGCTTTGAGTACTTGTACGTTGCAATCGACAAGTTCACAAAGTGGCCAGAAGTGGAACTGGTGAGAAAGGTGACAGCACAGTCAGCAGTCAGGTTCTTCAGGTCCATTGTTTGCCGTTTCGGGATCCCTAACAGGATCATCACCGACAACGGTACACAATTTACTAGTCGCACCTTCATGCAGTACGTCCAAGACCTTGGCGCCAAGGTCTGCTTCGCTTCTGTTGCTCACCCGAGGAGCAACGGTCAAGCGGAGAGGGCAAATGCTGAAGTGCTGCGCGGACTCAAGACGAGGACCTTCGACAGGCTGCGCAAGTGCGGAAGAAACTGGATAGAGGAGCTACTGGCGGCTCTTTGGTCAATCAGAACGACACCAAATCGAGCCACCGGACAGACACCCTTTGCTCTTGTCTATGGAGCAGAGGCAGTTCTCCCCACGGAACTCGTATACGGATCTCCTCGAGCGCTCGCTTATGATGAGCTCGAGCAAGAGCAACTGCGACAAGATGATGCATTGCTCCTCGAGGAGGAACGTCTCCAGGCTGCTGTACGAGCTGCTCGATACCAGCAGGCCTTGCGTCGCTATCATAGCCGCAAGGTTAAGGCCAGGAGTCTCGAGGAAGGCGACCTTGTTCTTCGGCGTGTTCAGTCCGCCAAGAATTCCAACAAGTTGACGCCAAAGTGGGAAGGCCCTTATTGGGTGAGACAAGTCACAAGGCCCGGCGCTGTCCGCCTTGAGACCGAAGAAGGCTTACCGGTGAGCAACTCCTGGAACATAGAGCATCTTCGAAAATTTCACCCATAAGGCGCGGTTGCCGTGATCAGCTCCGGCAACCACCTTTTGTACGAGTCTTGCCGCTGTCACATGTAAACCTTTGTACAAAGCCGGGCGCAGATCCCGTGCATCAGTAAAGCTTTGTGTTTTCGCACCATTTGCCTTTTCCATGCTTTTCTTCGCTATTTGCATGCATCATTTGGCATTTTGTGCAACACACATATCCGGTAAGCATTACCATGCCGAAGAACCCTACACTTGTTTCCTCTTCTCCTTTTTCTTTTCTCCTTAAGCAGAAGAAGCATTCCTCGCGCACAAGTTTGCCGGGGGGG
>LR738710.1:337354839-337471452 GCA_902687465.1 Secale cereale | reverse complement strand
CGGGGGGGGGGGGGAAGGAAGTGGAGGATGAACCAAGTACTGTTCAAGAAAGAGAAGCTTACCGGAGAACGAACAGATTATGAAAGCTAAGTTATCATAATTTGAGCAGTCCAAATTTTTAAATTTTAAGTTATCTTCCTTGAACAACCACACTTTGTATGGAAAACCTGTGCGCGGAGGAACCTACCCGTGGCTAGCCGCACCCCTATCTTGTTTTCGAGTACGCTCAACGACTTAAGTGAGCTGCGACAAGTGTCGCGCCCTTGCTTCGTTTCCGAGTTCACTCAGCAAGCTAAGTGCGTTGCGACTAGCTGCGGCAAGGTTGCTTGCCGGTAAGACCTTGGCCAGCAGGCTGCTCGGGGTCCAGCACTCAGCGCTCGCGGCAAGGGCCCCTTGCCGGCAAGTTCCCTAGAAGCGTAGGGTTGAAGGCATACAAAGTAAAGGACCAAAGCAAGGGAGATAACGTTGCACTGATTGCTCAAAATAAGATAATATATTACAAGGGATAACTTGTCGCAATCACTAACAGATTCATGTCCATGGCACCATATGCAGTAGCAAAAGAGATAAAGAAAAGGAGGCCTAATCTACGCGGTCGCCTTCAACCCTGGAGATCTTGTTCACCTTGGCGATAATGTGGGCGACCTGCGCCTTTAGCGCCTCCATATCCGCATCGGCCGGCAAGCTGCGGAGAACGTTGACGAGATTTATACCAGGATTGCGGTACACTATCTTCGTCAGAACGCGCTCCAAAGTTCCCGCGCAGAGCTGGCGTGACTCCTCGGCCAGTTGCGCGGGGAGCTTCTTCTGAAGATTTGCGAGAGCCGGCGCGACCCCTCTGAAGAAGAGACTGAGCTTGGCGTTGTGGGGGAGGTTTGGATCCGGAGAGTATATGAGATGCTCAACCCTCAACGCCATCAGCTCCTTGTCGATGCTAGCTGCAGAAGCCACCAGGTCATCAGTCAATACTTCGACAGTCCGGCGGAAGTTCTCAGCTGAAGTGGCGGCGCTCTCCACCAAGCCTCGCTCCTTGCGGAGCTCGTCCTTCAGCTTGGTTTCGCGGTCCCGGACAGCGTCGAGCGAATCCTTCAGTGTAGAAACTTTCAGCTCCAGATCTGCAATTGAATCCTTGGCGGCCTTCAGCTCGTCGCCCTGCTTGGAGAGGCGTACCTGAAGCTCAGAGTTGGTATGGGCGTCCTTCTCGCGCTCTAAGTTGAGCCCGGTGACCCTCTCCGTGCTCGCCTTCAGGAACTCCTCCAGCTGCGCCACCTTATCCTCAAGGTCTTTCTTGGTGGTCTTTGCTGTGGCGGCGGCGGCCTTCGCTTCCTTTAGCTCTCCGCCAAGGGCCTGCTCCCGAGCGGCAAGGTCTTCCTCGTGAGCGTCGAGGTTGACCTTCCGTTGGGTGAGCTCTCCTTCTCGCCGAGACAGCGCTTCTCCGGCGAGTCGCTGCTGCTCCTCGGCCTCAGCTTTCTCCAGGAGCCACTCTTGGTACTCCCCGGCAAGCCTCTCGCGCTCCTCCGCCAAGTTGCGGAGGGCCTCCTGGTTGGCGGCGCGGAGCTCCGCGGCACGTTTCTCCATATCTGCTGCGGCCTTGGCGGTGAGGGCCTCCCGAGATTCAAGTTTCGCCTGCCTGGCCCGGTAAAGGACCAGGGTCCGGTGAAGCAGCTTCTCCTCCTCGGGCTCGTCGCTCCCGCCCGGCGCCTCGACGATCTTCAGCCCCGCGGAGGCGAGGACCTCCCCATCGAAGGTCTCTCCCTCCTCGGGGGCTCGCGACGAGGATCCCCATGGCACCTGGATGAAGACGCCGTTGGGAGCCTCAAGGTAGAAGGCGGACTGCTCCTTCTCGGTGGAGGGATCGGCGGCCGGCGCAGCGCTGGACGCTCCTGCCGCCTCCGGGCCGGTAGTGTGGCCGCCGTCCCCCTCCCCGGTCGCTGCGTCCGCGGCCGGGGCAGTCTCCTCGACCGCAGGCTCGTCGGCTCCTGCCACGTCTTCGACGACAGGGGCGTTGCCGCCGTCGCCCTACGCGCCCTCCTCGCCGACGACCTCGGTCTCCATCCGGTCCGGCGCGGGAGGGTCTAGAAGAAGAAGAAAAGAAGAAAAGAAAAAGTTCAAGCAAATATCCAAAAAAGACGAATCCAGGAAGACGAGGTTGCGAGGCTTACCTTGCCGGACTTCGTCGACGACAGGCTCCCTCGCCGGGGAGCTCTCCCTTGGCGGGGTGGCCGCCCTCGCCGGGCTGCTCGCCCTTGGCGGGGTACTCGCCCTCGGCGGAGTACCCGCCCTTGGCGGAGCGCTCTCCCTCGCCGGAGAGTTCGTCCTTGGCGGGGACGGCGGGGCCTGTGGCTCCTCGGGAGTGGTCTCCGAGCACTCCTGCGGCTGCGGCTCCGTTTCTGCACAAGACAAACAAGACAAACAGAGCAATAAGATGTTAGTACAAGGCAAAAACTCCAGGCGCGCCCGACGAGCGGAAAGTTCAAGACCAGACTTACGTTGGGGGCTGCGTTGGGGGATGCTCCTCGGAGCAGCGCTTGGCTCCGGCAAGCTCGTCGCCGGCGCGTCCCCTGTCGCCGCGACGGGCGAGTCGTCCTCGACTTCGACTACGGGAACCTTGGCCTTCTTCGCCGCTCGCTGGGCCAGGGTCCTGAAATCAAAGCAAGAAGCAAGATCAGAATCGTCAACGAAAGAATCAAGACAGAATTGAAGAAGCTACAGAATATAAGTCCTTACTCTTGTTCCTCGTCGTCGTTGTCGCTCAGGGCGGAGAAGTCGAACTCCACCTGAGGCGCGTCCGCGCGAGGAGCGGGAGGGGAAGGCTCCCTCGGGCGCTTGGCGGTCCCCGGGGCTGGGGGCTGCGAAGCCCCAGCCTCCGTTGGCGCCGAGGCCCGGGGAGCAGGCGGAGCAGCCGCTCCGCTTTGGGAGGCTCCTCCTCCGCTTGGCGCTGGTGCGCGGGGCGCCTCCGTCGCGGTCTGGCTCGCTCTGGTGGCGCGCGTCGCCTGGCGAGCGGGCTGCTGTCGGGGCGCGTGCGTCCTCGTCGCCGTAGCCGCCTTGCGGAGGCGCTTCGGCGGTGTTCGCTTGGGACTTGCCCGGGGCGGGGAGCTCTCCGAGGACGAGGAGATGTCATCGTCGAGCCCCAGAGACCCGCCGGTATCCTCGTCGGCTCCGGCGTCCTCCTCCTCCTCCTTGTTGGGCTCGCTGGGCCCAGCACCCTGCCCCGCGGCCTTGCTCCTTCCGGAAGCTCCGCCCCCTCCGGCACCTCTGCTTCCTCCGGCAACCTCGCCTCTTGCCGCGGCCTCGCTCACCACTCCGGGGATCCCGGCATGCCTCAGAGAGGGGACCCCGGCAAGCTCGTCGGCCGGTAGATTAAGAAGTCTCCGGATCTCTGCCTCCTCGGCCTGGCACGACGCCTCCTCGGCCTCTGCCTCGTCGACGGTGAACCCAAATTCCCCTGCCGCTGCGGCTGCGGCAGCCTCTTCTACCCGGGTAGCGATATAAGCTATCTCCCGCTCGGTGGTGTCCCGGGTAAGACCCTTGATCTCATTGGTGTTCTTCGGCACCTCAACCAAGTTATCGAAGAAGCTCATAATGGCGTCCGGTGTTGGTACTATCCATGTTGGGTTGACGCCATGTGAGTCACATGCGGGCATCATCGCCCGCAAGGCGTCCCGGGCGGTGCTGTTGCATAAAGGTACTACTCCCCGGGGAGATCTAAACCACTCTGGGTGAGCTGGGTCGTGCTTGAAAAGCTCCCGAAGCATTCCCTTCAACTCCAGCGACGTGAAGTTGTAATTCAGCTCCGGGCGCAACCTCATTATGTCCGCCGCATTGCCAAACTCCCATGCTGGCCTTTTCCTTTCCTGTAAAGGAGCAATGCGGCGGCGGAGAAAGTCTGCTCCTACCTCTTCGATGGTCAACTTGGCTACCCGGAGGCGAAGGATTCTGACAAGGGCAACGTTGAGCTTGATGTCATCGGCAGCTAAATCACTCCAATCTCTACCGCGCACTATAGCAGTTGTGCGCGGCGCAGTAAAAGGTTGCGGCTCGTCCTCCACTATCCAGCACCAGTCCGCGCGCCACTCCTCCCACTTGCCGCGGAGCTCCCCTTTCAGATAGGATTCCTTCTTGTTCAAGCAGAAGATCCAAGAGATCCCCCCGGAGAGGGGGGCGCCGGCCTCTACTCTAGGCATAAAGAAGTGCCTAAAAAGTGCTACGTTTGGATATATCCCTATGTAGGTTTCGCACAGATGTGCGAAAACCGCCATCGTGAGGATTGCGTTGGGGGTAAAGTCTAGGAGATGGAGGTTGTAGGTGTTCATGATATCGCAGAAAAATTCAGAGAATGGAGGACAAAGGCCGCAGTGGAAGAAGTCAGCGAAGAAGAAATACCCGCTGGGGTACAGATCTCTGGCGGCGGCCGGGTAGACTCGGGTGCGGGGATGCGCCTTGGTCTTCTTGGCCCAGAACAGGTAATACTTGTTCCAGAGCTCCCGCGCGCTGAGCCTTGGCGCGAAGACGACATTCCTCTTCCGTAGGAGAGCAAGCTTCGCCGCCTGCTCGGATTTCTCTTTCTTGGTCTTCTCCGCCTTCGCCTTCTTGGTCTTCGGGGCCATGGCGGAGGCGGCGAGGGAAGGGGACGAGGAGTCCGGCGGCGCCGCAGATGCGAAAGACGGCGGAGGAGGTGAGGAGGCGGAGCGCAGAGGGGGGTTTCTAGAGGTGGAAGAAGCAATGAAGACGAAGTAAGGTAACGGCCCCTGCTTCCTCTGCTTTTAAGGGGGAAGTGGGGGACGCTCCGCATTTCCCATTAAAGAACGTGGCCACGTTCCCTCCCACGACGCCGCAATCGACGCGTGCCGTTAGGGAGGGACGCGGCGGATGCGGAAGGGGAATTACGGCTCGCCGTGGGCCGCGCGTGCCCGTGCACTGTTTTGGGCCTGGCCCAACAGCGCTCGGCACCGTGTGTGGCCCAGGCCCGGGGGCTCCTGTCGATGTACTAAGATAGGGGTACCTTAGTACCCCAACTTGTGCACGGGCAGTAGCAGCTTCCCGCGGCAGGGTCTACCACGTGCTTGCCGGAAACCTCTCTGGTCCTTATTAAGCAATTCAAAAACAAAGTATACAAGACAGAAGATCAAGGCCCCGGCAAGTGGAGCTTGCCGGGAAGGCCGTCCCAGGCTCAAGACTATATCATTAACCCAAGACCCTAGCAAGAGGAGCTTGCCAGGGAGACCAGAAGACTGCATCTTAAAAGACAAGCCTCGGCGCACTCTGCGCCCCGGCAAGACCCGGGGAGCGACAAGCTTCCCGGCCCGACAAGATCAGGACCCCGGCAAGGTGCTTGTCGGGGGAACTCACACTGTGTGCCCGCGCTCCAGCTCATCGACCCACGCGTCGCCCTGGGGCCCTTCCAGGGACGCGTGGCGGATGGCTGTGCAGCCTGGGGGACACAGTGGCATTCCACGGTGAAGAAGCTATCGCCGTGGCGAACGGAGACGCAAGGGCGGGCGCTTTTGAGGTCGACGGCGACGGGCATTTAATGCTCTTGTCCCCCACTGTCAAAGTAGGTGATGACTACTGTTCATCCACTGTTCGTCCACTGTTCCCGCACTGTTACAACTACCACCAAAGTTACCTTTTTACCCCTTTCTCCTACGTTGACACCTGTTGGTGACCCCTTGAGCTATAAAAGGAGGCCCATGCACAACGTAGAAGGGGTTCGGAACCTAGATCGCTCATTCACTCGGTGTAGCTAGTTCTTCAAGCTCCCGAGCTCCAACATTCAATACAATCTAAGCAGGAGTAGGGTTTTACGCGTCCATCGCGGCCCGAACCTGGGTAAACTGCCCGCGTGTTCTCTACGATCTGCTCTTTGTGCTCCCTCCGCTCCCTTACCGCACGAACAAAGGGGCTCCGGTCCCATAGGTGCTCGTGGTGGACAGTTTCCCCCGACAATGGCCTTTGGCCATATTATTGTAATAAATACTCTTTTGATGACCTCGATGTAATAAAGTGTGTGATTGAACTCTGTTATAATTCATCGAGTACTGTGTGTGTCAGCATATCGATCCAGGGATGACACTTAAGCACAGAGACTTCGATCCATTTGGGTCGGGTCGCTACAAAGTACTTCAAGGTCCAGTGGAGCAACCACACGGAAGCAGAAGCAACCTGGGAACATGTAGACTATCTTAGATCCGAGTATCCTGATCTCTTTTAAGACCTAGTTTAGGAATCTCGGGGACGAGATTCTTGTAAGGGGGGGTAGGTCTGTCACACCCTGCATTTTGTAACATGTCTTTTGCATCAATGAAGCATGAAAATTTGGACCAGCAATTTTTTTTGGCATCATTTGGCTTTTATTTGGAATTGAGTTTTTCTTCCTATGTTTTTCATGTGCTCAGTAAAGTCAACTACTACCTCTTGTAGAATTCATCTCCTTACCCAAAACTTCTGCCCAATGATCCTGCCAAGTGTTATATAGCAGTATAGTATTTTCTTATAAAGTTAATTTTGGCCAAAATGTATTTTCAAAGTTTAGTATTCCAAAAACCCCTGAATTGAGGTTTGCACTTCAAGTGCTTGATTTAGGGTAAGAAAATTATTTCAAAAAGTATATTTGAGACCTAGTACAAAAAGTATATTTGAGACCTAGTAGTCATAGGACTCCCAGAAACCACAAAAGTATAATTTTAAAAGTTATTTTCCTATTTTATTTAAAAGCCTTTTCTTAAGGCCAGAAATGGTGTTTAATAGGGAAAAATTATTTAAGTATTTCAAAAATAATTGCCAAAATTCAGGGAGACTCATAGGACATATATTGTCCATATATAAGAGTTTCAACACTTGGTCATGTTCAAAATAATGGGCTAATCCCTCTAAAACCCTTTCTGGATATTTCAAGCTTTTGAAATATTTACAAAGGAAATATTCTCTAAGAATTCCAGGGAAATTCTATCATGTCATATATAACATATTTGATGATCTTGCCAAGCCCCATGCCTTGGGAAGCAAGATAACATCCTCAAAACCCTTCAAAACCATTCTGTCCATATCTGAAGTTTGAGCAACTTTACATTGCCAAACTTATCCAAATGCCCTCAAACTTGGTGCACATGCTAGAATGGCTTAATAAGGCATCTAGACCAAATGGCACAAGCTTTGGAGTAGGGTAACTTGATCAGAATACCCCAAAACCATTTTTGTTCAAATTCAAATTTGAACAACTTTACATTACCAACTTTTTATCTGGAGCTTCAAACTTTGTGGGCATGATCATAACCCCAAATGATGAAACTACACCAAGTGGTGCATCAAGGGGAGATGATTAGCTTGACTTAAACATGATGAAGCCATTTCTGTTGATTTCTAGGGTTCACCAAAGTTACATTGGCAAGATCTTCAAATTAGCCCAAATTTGGTGAAACACCCTAATTCCATATGACATTCAATCCTGTTAAGTGTCATGGATAGTGGAAATCATTTGCTTGCCCAAAACTTGATCAAACACCTTCTGCCATTTTACCAAAACCATCATCTTGACCTCTTTTACTATTTACTTTTGCTTCAACTTTCTACCACAGCTTCACCTAGTTACATTCTACCTCCAGTAACTCCCCCATGACCACAGCTCCATGATTGAGGGGTGAAAACCCTAAGTTACCTTGTTGGACAGCCAAATTCTACCCATCTACCAGCTTCACTCCTCTCTCACTGATCTCCCAGAGCATCCAAAGCCACAGCTGGGTTGTTTACTCTGTGCTGGACCCCCCAGACATGGCGGACGCGACCAGTGAGCCAACGGCATGCCGTGGCATGCAATTAGCACGCTCCAGAGCACGCTACAGTGCGCACCCGCACTGTAGCTTCGCCCAATCCCTCGCCTCTGACCACCTCGTGCTCCCCCCTCGCGCCAACCGATGCGCCTCGGCGTCCGCGACTCCCCCCGGTGCTGTCCCCCTCCTCCTTCTCCCTCCAGTGGCCGCCGTCACACGGGCGATGGCCGCCCGCGAGCTCCAACCCCTGGCCTCACACGCGCGCGCCCTCTGGAGCATTCCCTGCTCCTCCTCTTCCCTCTACTAGGCGTAGACCTCATCCATGATCGTCCCCGACTCGAACACGAGCGCCTGCACGGTCTCTGGCCTCGCCCGTAACCTCGCCGGCGCACGAGTCCACGGTGGACCGGGGCTCGGCTATATAAGCATGCCCCGAGCCTCTCCAGCAGCACCCATCTCCTCCCCGTACTCCCAGAAGCACACAAGCACCACCCACTTGCCCTCAGAGAGCCTCAGTGCTCGGGATCGACCGGAGCTCCACCGCCTCGGGCGACCGGAGATCTCGCGGTACAGCCTCCCTCCGCCCCAACTCTTGTTCGATCTGGAGCCACCGGACCTCACTGACCCATTCCCCTCCTTCTCCCACTCCTATTGCAGCCCGGAGCGAGCCAGCCAGGATCTTCCCGACGCTCCTCCGCCGCAAGTCCTCGCCGCCGGCGAACTAGGCCCCTCCGGCGAGCCATACCACCACCACTGGAACTGCGACTCTCCGATGGGTCCATTCCTGCCCATAGCTTGACCCGTCGTGCACCGTGTCGTCGCTGGTGAACTCGCCGCCCCTCTGGCCGTGAGGTTGAAGATTACAGGCGGGCCCCGCCTGTCATCCTCACCCCCCTCTTGCTCCCCTCTCTGTCACTGACCGCCGAGCCCCGCCCGTCAGGTTCAAAAACCTGGCGCGCGCGCTGGCGCCCGTGCGGTGGGATATTCGCCCTGGGCCGTGCACTGTGGCCGTTCTGGCCCAGTGGCACAGGGCTTTTTCTCTTTTTCTTTTCTGTGGTTATTTCAAATAATTTCACAGAAATAAATATTTGTCCAAATGAATTAATTCCAACTCCTAAAAACTTGTAAAATTCCAACCTATTTAATGGTGTCACTTTCACACATATCCATGAACCTTTTCTGTTCTGTTCAAATTTAAATTCATATTTGAACATTAAAACTTCTGTTCAAAAATCCTTAGATCCCATTCTGCCACTCCAAAACTCAAAATAAGAATTTTTGCCATCTTAGTTTTCCCTCTAGTATTTAACGAAAATAAGTTGACATTTTTCTGAGCACTTTGATTTTTTTGTTTTTATTGTGATCTTATTTTCCCGTTGTTATTTTGCGACGATTAGATACCGTATTTGACGAGGTTGCTGAAGAAGAAGGTGGGGAAGGATTTGAAGACTTTGAAGACCAAGCCAATCCAGACAAGCAGCCCTTTGACCATGATACACTTGTGTTCTTCGGAACCTGTTTGTTTCCAGATGCATGATGATAAGAGTTATGGTGGTAACCTAGTTTAAAACCACCACATGATGCATGCTTTACTCTTGATCTTGCTATGTGCTAGATGCAATGCAAATGGTTAGTAGTGATGCTAGTGATGCATGTGTGCTGTGAAACCTTCATGGTTGCATTCTTTTCAAAGAAAACCCCATCGGGTGCCCCTAATGCCCGAGGGTGATGTTGAGTTAGGTCATCACTTGAGGAAGAAGTGATGTGCCAAATAAAGATCTTGTGCATGGGTGAAATGATGGATTAGATTTATGTGTGACTACCGTCCCAACCATATATGTGCAACCACTCTACCCCTTATGGGACGGGGCATTATTGATTACTTAGGCCGATACTAGCATGGTGCTCGCATTACTAGTGACGGGAAGACTTGAGGTCTTTCCCGGGACGGGGTCGTGCTTGGATAGACGACCATGACTATTTTCACAGGGCACCGGACACACCGTTGGTCCATTCGTGTACGCGTGACATTGAAAATAGGGCAAGTCCCATGATCTATTGTTTGTACTCGAGGGCTGTGCACCAACGAGTGGACTCTATGTTAGTGTCGTCTAAGGAAAGATAATGACCGGGTGGTTCCCCCGAGTACTTGAGGTACTGCGGGATCGTGGGTGACACGAAAGCTTCCCGGATCTTGTGGGTAAAGTGCGCAATCTCTGTAGAGTGTAAAACTATTCGAATAGCCGTGTCCACGGTCATGGACAGTTGGGTGGTGCTACTTAAACTATGTCCAGAATTTTACTACATTGGTGGAAGTATGTGTGTGTGATGAGTCAAGGTGGTGACTCGACTCGTTGAGTTGAATCCTATTCATGTTGATATCGGTAACCTGTCTTCGAGGTTACGTGAATTTATTGATGCATATACTTGATGGTAGAATATTCATTCTAGCTCGTAGCTAGATTGCTCATTGTTGTTCAATTGCATTGTTACTTTGAACCAAATCATGGGTTGCTTGCGAGTACATTCAAAGTACTCATTGGCTTGCCACTGGTTATTTAATTGGCAAGGCATGGAGGAACAAGAATATGAAGAAGAGTTCTATGGAGACGAACATGCGAACTAGGACGCTATCCCAGTTAGAATGCCTGTAGGGTTAAGGCAGATGGCATGGGTTCTACTTATCTTCGAAGACTTCCGCTATTCGAGTTATTTGTTATTCAACCCTTGAGGCTTTATCTATGTAAGACTTGGCCATAATGGCCATAATTTGGGTAAGACGATATGTATGGATGTAAGACTCTTGTTATTCAGCTTCTGTGTGTTCAGTGAGCATTGATCTCTGGGATTACTGTACACGTGCATTCGGTGATCTCGACTTCTAAGTTGGGTTCCCCACATGGACCCCTCCAGCAGATTCATCAACCACGACCTGACATTGGGCTTGAGCACCAGTGGGAAGTAATTGGCAAAAATATTCTCATCACAAGCCTTAGTAGCTTGCGTTGGAACGGTGTAGATCCTTAATAACTCTGATGGGTGTATTTCACACCGTAGTTTTGTGGCACTTCCTGTGCCCACTGGACTTGGCGTAGGTAATGAGTAAACCCTGGGCGACCTACCTCGTAAGGCAGGTTGCCAGGGTACCCTGGCGCAGGGTCATATACAGCGGGCCCTGCATGCCTGTCAGATTGACAGCGCGCTTCTCTTCACCGTTCAATGGTAGTATGGGCATCTTCTCCAGGCCGTTCTAGGAGTACTTTGTGTTGGTCGAGATGATCTCGCAGATCGGATGATGCCATGGACATGTCATCATGGGCGTCGACACGCTGGCTCTATCATGGATGTTGCTGCACCGGGGTGGTGGTCTATAGCCATGAAGGCCCCGTATGCGGTATTTTATTGTTTTTGGCGAAGCCAACAAGACTCTGGATGGTGGCTCTCCACTCCTCCATTTTCTCTGCAGCAGGAGGGTACTCCAGAAGTAACTGAGCATGTACTAGAGCTTCTGCCCGTGTAGCATGCATGGAAAGGCACAAGGAACGAGAGGTGTTCTTAATTCCAACTGTAGTGGAAGTAGCACCATCCCGGACTTGCAACCTTGGCCTGTTCTTGCCTGCATGCTAGCGTGCATTTTGGCCCTGTGGATGTTGAGGGTGGTCCATAGGGGTCTTATCATGAAGACGCTTAGGATCACCGATGCTATGATGCTCACTAGTACCGTAACATGCTATACTAATGGTTTTTAACCCCTTTCCGTGATGGCATTCTGAACCGTCACCGAGGAGTGATTGCGATAGGGGGGGGCCTTCCCACATGACCCAAAAACCGTTGGGGATAGGCGAGCGGCTACTTACGATCGCCATAGAATAAATGTATGAGAAGTCGCCCCAGTCCCACATGTTATGTATCGATGTTACGTTTTTATACGAGAGACTTCCCTAATGATTACGTCGCTATAGTCATGTGAAAATGTGGACATCAACATTTAATCAGCCGATGAATTTCCGATAGGTACGTTATCGCACAAAGTTCAAGAATGTAAAATGTGTGCGATGCCACTACTAATGCCAATGTCTCTATTTTCATAACTGTGTGCGATAGGTATTCCTATCACACACGCACACATGTTTGAACCGTTTGCCATGTTACCATGAATCACACAAGCATATGAGACAAAACCGTGTGTGCGTCTGTTAGGCATCACAAACGTTTCACGTCAAAGAACCATCTGTTCTCTATTTTTCATCGCACACGCCGTTTTCTTTCTAACCATGTGCACATTATTTTATTCACTCCTGTATAATTTCATTTTTCCCAATAATTTATTATTCCAATTAAAAAATTTGAAATATGAAACGTGGAATTCAAATTCTCATCACAATGGTTCAACAACCGATCCATAAATAAAATTCCAAGTACAATATGTTCAGTAATTACAGGATTAGACATGAATTTACTATGATGTACCACAATATTTAGACGTGGTAAAGGTGAAGAGACAAATATAAATCATTTTGGCTACCGATGGTGTTGAAGAAGTGGAATGCCCATAATGTGCCCTCCTGCATGCCATAGGGACGAACAACTTGTGTCCAACCCCTTGTGATGATCGCCCGCCCATCCTTCACCGCCTTTAAGAAGACTTCTAGAGCATTATCATGGTATCATGAATTATATAATTTAACTTTAGATTCCTCCACTCCGGTCATGTAGTTTGCAAGGTAATCATCAGTAAATAGCTTCGGAAACCAATGAAAAGAGAACAATTTCAGATACTCAGGTGTAATAGAGTAACTTATTGTGGGCAGGGGGAAAAGGAAACACATTACTTACCATCCTAAAGTTCACTGTTATCTTGGACAAAGTGTAAATAAAGAGCTTAATTCCCATCACTCGTTTATTTTGCCTAACAATCTTTCTTAGTTTCCTCACTTGACGCTTGTTCATGAATTTCTCATTGCCCCATACGCAAAAGGGATCGAAGGGTGGATCTGTACCACTCATATATGTACCTACAAGAAACTGGTCAATGTTAGAAGCTCAACTAAGATTGCACAAATGATGTAAAATAGAACTACCTACATTCCTAAATACAATTATTTTTAGAGATTTCAATATGAACTACATACGGATGTATATAGAATTATAGACATAGTTTAGATTAGAGTCTAGATTCACTCATTTTGCTCCGTATGTAGTCTATATTGGAATCTCTAAAAATACTTATATTTATGGAATACATGGTTTATAAAACATGTGTTGTAGCTAACCTCGACGGCAAACAACAACATTGCTCATTGTAGCCCTGTGTAAGTAAATGGGAACCCAATGTTAACTACAACAGGGTTAACATCCTCCAAAAAGAGCAAATGGTAACAAAATGGTAGCATCTGTAGTGATATCTTCATTGCGAAAGAGTAGCACCGTAGCAAAGTGATGGATTAAAAAAATGATAGAATTGTTTACTGCAGTCGACAACCTAGTATAGCCATTGAAACTGGTACTGATAGAAATGAAATTGTCAGAGTTAAACATTGCAAGGTAGGAGCTGCTACAAAAGAGAATGGATGTGTTGTCTATAAAAAGGTAGGGAAATAGATAAGATGGGCTAGGCGTGTTTCCTACAACAAGCTTAATACATGAACCGTGCAAAACATGGCAATTGTAACTGGTATTGGTAAGATTGAACTGGTGAGTTCATATTTGGTAAGTCCTAAGGGGTAGTTGCTGAGGCCCTTCATACGGACAAGAGCCCGCCCCAAGTTGACCGTAGCGGAGACGTGGTGTTCCTCCGCGTCGAAGAGTGGATCAGTGCCACTGGCATGTGTACCTACAAGAAGCAAGTAAATGTTAGAAGCCAAAATGCAATTGCACAAATGATGTAAAATACTGTAAGACATGGGATGCAGCTAACCTTGACGGCAAACAATAGCATCGCCCGTGATGGCCCTGCATAAGTACATGGAAAGGCATGTTAAGTACAACATGGTTAGCATCCACTAAACACAGCAAATGGGTAGCATATCTAGTATATCTTCATTATAGAGAGTAGCACGGTAGCAAAGGGACAGATAAAAAAATGGATACAACTGGTAATTGCAACAGCCCAAACAACATCCTAAGTCATGGTTTGTAAGTTCGTAGCCATTGAAGTACATCTGTTAAAAATGGATACAACTGTTAACTGCAACATGCTTAATAGCCATTGAAACCGATACTGATAAAAATGCAGTTGGCATAGTTAAACATCGTAAGGCAGGTGCAGCTAGAGCAGAGAATGGCCCAGTTGTCTATTAGAAGGTAGGGAAAATAGCTAAAATGTGTTAGGCATGTTTACTAAAACGTGCTTAGTTCATCAACCGTACAAAACAAAGCCATTAATTGCAACTAGTATTGGTATGATTGAACTGGTGAGTTCATACTTGGTAAGTCTTGAGAGGTAGTTTTTCGGCCACTTCATCTTGGCCAGAGCCGCCAAAAGTCAGCGGCAGCGGAGGCGAGTTGTTCCTCCAGGTCAAAGCATGGATCGGTGCCATTGAGATGTGTACCTACAGGCAACCAGTAAATGTTAGAAGAAAACTTCAATTGCACAAATTATGAGAAATACTTTAAGACACGGAATGCAGCTAACCTCGATGGCAAACAAGAGCATCGCTCGTTATCACTAGTACATCGAGGTGCTATACAAACGATTTTAACCCCTTTCCGCGACGGCGTTCGTAACCATTGCCAAGTGAGTGACTGCGATAGGGGTGTCCTTATAACACGAACCAGAAATAGTCGAGGATAGGGAGCCTTGATGCATATATAGTACTCCCTACTCGTTTGTGCTCGCACTGCCATCGCAATCGGTATTCTGTGGTGCTACATTTATGATGCGCGACCCATCACAAATATTTCATGATTGTAGAAGTAGACAACCACACACGTTTACTTTTCCTCAACTGTGTGCGATTTGATGTAAGAGCACACATAGTTGTCGCTATAAAACTGTATGCAAAGCTTGAATACATCCCACATGATTCATCCGTCGTACACGCGTCAGATGATCGACCTATCGCACGCGTTCTTCTATGACCAAATGTTCGCGATGCACACAACATCACAAAAATTCCATAATTTCAAAGCGTGTGTGATAAGGTGACTATCACAAACATTTATTACGAAAGAACTGTGGGCGATGATGTTGTTAATCGCACTTGTTTTTTCTTGGCTGATCATGTGTGCAGTGGGGATTGATCGCACACGTAGTGGATCCTAGAAATGTGTCTGATCTCCACGTCTAACGTAGACGTTTCACTTTCGCAAACCATGTGCAGTGTAATCCCTAATTAATCCCTAATTCAAAATCACATGTTTTGAATTTGAAATTAGGAAATCACTTATTTCATATCCAACCATGTTTATTACAAATATAGGTTCAACCACAAATGCAGAATTCGATGCACATGTACATATACTAAAGAACTACAGAAGCACCATGTAAAGAATGATGAACCACTGTTGTACTAAAGACAGTAAAGAGAGTGGCGAAAGATATTCTGGTTGCTGGAGAAGGTGAAGCAGAATGCCCATATTGTGCCCTGCTCCATGCGTAATGCACGCACGACTCTAGGCCAACCCCTTGTGATGGCTAGCCGCCCATCCTTCACTATCTTCATTACAACTTCTCGATGCTCATTGTAGTCTAGATGAAATACTTTAACCTTCAATGCGTGTCCACCAATCATGTACTTTGCGAGGTAATCTTGAGTGAACTGCTTTGGGAACCACTGCGAACAAAAAAGATTCAGACATTTTTGTCTAACAACTCATTATGAGCAGTAAAAAGAGAAGGCTGCAGAGTTTGTAGTTGCCCATCCTACAGCTCACTGTTGTATTGGATAGAGCATAAACTAATAATTTGCTTGCCAAAATTCGTAGAGACCACGCGCGAGTCCCTCGCACCTGCACAAACAAATAAGAACTTCGTAGCCAACACGATAAGGGGTTGTGAATACCTTTACGGTCACTTACGAGAGTGAGATCTAACAGAGATGATAATTATATTTTTTGGTATTTTTGGTTTAGTAAAACAGCAAATAAAAGCAAGAGAAGTAAAGTAGATGTAGATTGATATATTGAGAATAGACCTGGGGGGCATAGTTTTCTCTAGTGGCTTCTCTCATGATAGTGGTATTCCATGGCGGGTAAACAAATTACTGTCGACCAATTGATAGAAAAGCGAATAATTATAAGACTATCTATGCATTATCATTGTATATAGGCATCACGTCCGAGACAAGTAGACCGAAATGATTCTGCATCTACTACTATTACTCCACACATCGACCACTATCCAGCATGTATCTAGTGTATTGAGTTCATACGAACAGAGTAACGCCTTAGGCAAGATGACATGATGTAGAGGGATAAACTCAAGCAATATGATGAAAACCCCATCTTTTTATCCTCGATGGCAACAATACAATACGTGCCTTGCGGCCCGTACTGTCACTGGGAAAGGACACCGCAAGATTGAACCCAAAGCCAAGCACTTCTCCCATTGCAAGAACTATAGATCTAGTAGGCCAAATCAAACCAGTAATTCGAAGAGACTAGGAAGGATATTATGAGAATAAATAAAAAAGTTTAGAGAAGAACCAAATATCTTTCATAGATAACCTTGATCATAAACTCACAATTCATCTGATCTCGACAAACACACCGCAAAAAGAGATTACATCGAATAGATCTCCTCGAAGACCGAGGAGAACTTTGTATTGAGATCCAGAGAAAGAGAAGAAGCCATCTAGATACTAGCTATGGACCAGAAGGTCTGTGGTAAACTACTCACAACTCATGGTGAGGGCGATGATGATGATGAAGAAGGCCTCTGTGATGGATCCCCCTCCCGGAACAGGCTCCAAGATGGGATCTCCACGGGAACAGATGCTACGGCGATGGAATTAGGGTTTTCTCTCTGCGTATGGAGTTTCTGGGGTACGTAGGCATATACAAGAAGAAGGAGGGCACCGGGGGCCGTGTGGGCCAGCCTCGACGCAGGGGGCGCGCCCTAGGAAGGGGGGCGTGCTCCCCACCCTCGAGGGAAGCCCAGCTGTCCCCTGACTTGGTCCTGACGCTTTCCGTGCGTCATTTTCTCCAAAAATATCTCTCGCGAACGTTTCATTATGTTTGGACTCCGTTTGATATTCCTTTTCTGCGGAACCCTGAAATAGACAAAAAATAGCAATCTGGACTGGGCCTTTGGGTTAGTAGGTTAGTCGCAAAAATGATATAAAAGTGAATGATAAAGCCCATTAAGCATCCAAGACTTCATAAATAATAGCATGGAACAATAAAAAATTATAGATACGTTGGAGACGTATCAAGTATCCCCAAGCTTAATTCCTACTCGTCCTCGAGTAGGTAAATGATAAAGAAATAATTTTGATGGGGAATGCTAACCAATATAGTTTTTCAATGTAATTCTCTTAATTGTGGCATGAATGTTCAGATCTGAAAGATTCAAGACAAAAGTCTATATTGACATAAGAAATAACAATACTTCAAGCAATACTAACGAAGCAATCATATCTTCTCAAAATACTACGGATAAAGAAAGTTATCCCTACAAAATCATATAGTGTTGGCTATGCTCCCTTATTATCACACAAAATATTCATATCATGCACAACCCCGATTTCAGCCAAGCATTTGTTTTCATGCTCTATGTTTTCAAACCTTTCAACTTTCACGCAATACAGGAGCGTGAGCCATGGATATAGCACTATGGATGGAATATAGGTGGTTGTGGAGAAGACAAAAAGAGGGACATAGTCTCACATCGACTAGGCGTATCAGCGGGCTATGGAGATGCCCATCAATAGATATTAATGTGAGTGAGTAGGGATTCCATGCAACGGATGCACTAGAGCTAAATATGAATGAAAGCTCAACAAACAAAACCAGTGGGTGTGCATACAACTTGCTTGCTCACGAAGACCTAGGGCATTTGAGGAAGCCCATCGTTGGAATATACAAGCCAAGTTCTATAACGAAAATTCCCACTAGTATATGAAAGTGACTAAGCATGAGACTCTCTAAAATGAAGATCATGGTGCTACTTTGAAGCACAAGTGTGGAAAAAGATATTAGCAATTGTCCCTTTTTCCCCCCTTTTTGGGCCTTTTTTTTCTTTGGCCTTTATTTTTTTGCAGAGGGGCTTTATAGATTAAGCCTTTCCTCCCATGGGACAATGCTCTAATAATGATGATCATCACACTTTCATTACAACACGAAATTACAACTCGATACTACACCAACAAAGCATGACCCTATGTGAATGCCTCCGACAGTGTACCGGTATGTGCAATGAAACAAGAGTGACATGTATGATAAATTATGCATGGTGGCCTTGCCACAAATACGATGTCAACTACATGATCATGCATAGCAATATGACAATATGATACGTGTCATATAAACGGAATGGTGGAAAGTTGCATGGCAATATATCTCGGAATGCATATGGAAATGCCATGATAGGTAGGTACGGTGGCTGTTTTGAGGAACAATATGGTGGCTGTTTTGAGGAAGGATATATAGTGGGTTTATGGCACCGGCGAAAGTTGCGCGGTACAAGAGAGGCTAGCAATGGTGGAAGGGTGAGAGTGCGTATAATCCACGGACTCAACATTAGTCATAAGAACTCATATACTTATTGCAAAAATCTACGAGACATCAAAACAAAGCAATCAACGCATGCCCCTAGGGGGGAGGTTGGAAGGAGTTAACCATCGCGCGCCCCCGATCTCCACACAAAGGTTGACACTATACAAATACCTCATGCTTTAACTTAGTCACACAACGGTTCACCATATGTGCATGCTACGGGAATCACTAACCTTAACACAAGTATTTCGCAATTTCATAATAACTCCACTAGCATGACTCTAATATCACTATCCTCATGTCCCAAAACAATTATCAAGCATCCAACATCTCTTTCTATTCAATGCACAAGATGTGAATTTTTTTTACTACATTGACATTGGATGTTTATCATGTGAAGACTAGTTTCTTTAGCCTAAACACTTTACCATGCTGTTTTAATAGACTCTCAAATAGATATAAGTGAAGCATGAGAGTTCAACAATTTCTGTAAAATATTACCACCACTATGCTCTAAAAGATATAAGTGAAGCACTAGAGTAAAAACTATTCAACTCAGAAGATATAAGTGAAGCACATAGAGTGTTCTAACAATTACTAGGCCATATTTAACTCTCTCAAATAGGTGTGTCCAGCAAGGATTATTGTGGCAAACTAACAAGCAAAGACTCAAATTATACAAGACGCTCCGAGCAAAACACATAACATGTTGCGAATAAAAATATAGCTCCAAGTATAGTTACCGATGGATGAAGACGAAAGAGGGGATGCCTTCCCGGGGCATCCCCAAGCTTACGCTTTTGATTATCTTGAATTTACTTGGGGTGCCATGGGCATCCCCAAGATTAGGCGTTTGCTACTCCTTGTTCCATAGTCCATCAAAGCAAAACTCAAAACTTGAAAACTTCACAACACAAAACTTAGACAAAAATTCTCGTGAGCTCCATTAGTAAGGGAAAGCCAACCACTACTCAAAGGTACAGCAAGGAATTCATTCTTTGTTTTTATTGGTGTTAAACCTAATGTACTCCAAGTTCTCTATGGTTTATATCCTCCAATATTACTCATAGATGCATCGGAATAAGCAAACAGAAAAACAGAATCTGTGAAAGACAGAACAGTCTGTAGTAATCTGCAGGGATCGCCTACTTCTGGAACTCCAAAAAATTCAAACTAAATTGGTAAATTTGCGCAATTTGTTTACCAATCAGCAGCAAAAAGAATCAACTAAAAAGCACGCTCCAGTAAAATCTGAAGACTACTTTAGCGAGCATTAACGATTCTGTTTTTTACAGCAAGATCATATAAACTTCACACAAGTCTTACCAAAGGTGCTACTTGGCTCAAACACTAAACAAAACATGAAACCACATCTAATCAGAGGCTAGATGCAATATTTATTCCCTAACAGCAACAAAAGCAAAAAACATAAACTTGGGTTGCCTCCCAACAAGCGCTATCATTTTACGCCCCTAGCTAGGCACGATACAAGATAGATCTAGGGATAGCCATAGTGGTACGATATGTCGTGAAAGCTCATCTAATATTCCCTATGTTCGGAAGCAAGCTTCCTTTGTCGCAAGCAAAATTAATCAAAAGGGCTAAATTTAATGGGACAAAACTCCCCTACATCAATCTCGGGAGGAACAGGTTCCTCCTTTGGCCCTTTGTAGTGGATGACCAATTCATCATTATAGGCATTCTTTTGGCAGAAGGCCATAGGCCTTCGTTCAAGGGAGAAGCCTAACCCATTATTTGGAACAGCAAAGTTATCGTTTATCTCAGAAATTCTATCAATCAAGATCTCAACGCGAACCTTTTTTCTAAGGTTTTCATTAAAAGTAACATGATCGGGAGATCGCAAACGCACAAGGTCTTCTTGATTGAACAAGATAGCCTCTATAGGAGGTCGACCGACATCTACTCCGTAATGAGGAAAGATATCTCTGGCCTCTTTCATGATATATCTAAATTCATGAGCCAAAAAGATAGTAGCTGCATGCTTAACGGAAGAATGTTCAATATTATAGAACTCCAAAAATACTCTATGAATACAGGGATGCATATGGATAAATTGCCTTTCAATTTCTACTATGAGCATAGATACAACATCCGCAAGGCTACTAGTTCTGTGAAGAATAGAGCCACCCATAGTGGGCAAAGCACCGACATAAGTAAAGAAGTCTTGAAGAACCCCTTTTCCAATAATATTACCACTACCAACCCGGAACTTCTTAATATGTAAAGTAGTAGCTTCATCCGGGGGGTCAAAATTGAACGTTGCCCTCGGCATTGCTACCCTTCTCGAAAAATCGTCCCCCATCTCAGACATGAGGGCAAGCAAGCAAGCAACACACAAGCAAACAAAAGGCAAGCTAAAAACACGCGACAGAAGAAGGGCAAATAAAACGGCAAGGGTGAAGTGGGGTAGAGGAAAACGAGAGGCAAATAAATGTAATGCGAAGGATAAGGGTTAGTGATAGGTACTTGGTATATGACTTTTGCGTAAGCCTCCCCGACAATGGCGCCAGAAATTGTTCTTGCTACCTCTTGAGCTTGCGTTGTATTACCTCGAAGAGGAAAGGGAGATGCAGCACATCAGCATAAGTATTTCCCTCAGTTTTTGAGAACCAAGGTATCAATCCAGTAGGAGACCACGTGCAAGTCCCTCGCACCTGCACAAACGAATAAGAACTTCGCAGCCAACGCGATAAGGGGTTGTCAATCCCTTTACGGTCACTTACGAGAATGAGATCAGATAGAGATGATATTTTTTTTTGGTATTTTTGGTTTAATAAATCAGCAAATGAAAGCAAGGAAAGTAAAGTAGATGTAGATTGATACATTGAAAATAGACCCGGGGGCCATAGTTTTCTCTAGTGGCTTCTCTCATGATAGCAGTATTCTACGGCAGGTAAACAAATTACTGTCGAGCAATTGATAGAAAAGCGAATAATTATGAGACTATCTTGGCATGATCATTGTATATAGGCATCACGTCCGAGACAAGTAGATCGAAACGATTCTGCATCTAATACTATTACTCCACACATCGACCGCTATCCAGCATAAATCTAGTGTATTGAGTTCATACGAACAGAGTAATGCCTTAGAGGGATAAACTCAAGCAATATAATGAAAACCCCATCTTTTTATCCTCGATGACAACAATACAATACATGCCTTGCTGCCCCTACTGTCACTGGGAAAGGACACCACAAGATTGAACCCAAAGCCAAGCACTTCTCCCATTGCAAGAACTATAGATCTGGTAGGCCAAACCAAACCAATAATTCGAAGAGACTTGCAAGGATATTATGACCACACATAAAAAATTTCAGAGAAGAACCAAATATCTTTCATAGATAACCTTGATCATAAACTCACAATTCATCGGATCTCGACAAACACACCGCAAAAAGAGATTACATCGAATAGATCTCCTCGAAGACCGAGGAGAACTTTGTATTGAGATCCAGAGAGAGAGAGAAGAAGCCATCTAGATACTAGCTATGGGCCCGAAGGTCTGTGGTAAACTACACACAACTCATGGTGAGGGCGATGATGATGATGATGAAGGCGTCCGTGATGGATCCCCCTCCCGAAACACGCTCCAAGATGGGATCTCCACGGAAACAGAAGCTACGGTGGTGGAATTAGGGTTTTCTCTCTGCGTATGGATTTTCTGGGGTACGTTGGTATTCATAGGAAGAAGGAGCGCACCGGGGGCCGTCTGGGCCAGCCTCAAGGCAGGGGGGCGCGCCCTGGGAAAGGGGGGCGCGCCTCCCACCCTCGAGGGCAGCCCAGCTATCCCCTGACTTGGTCCTGACGCTTTCCGTGCGTGATTTTCTCTAAAAATATCTCTTGCGAAGGTTCCATTCCGTTTGGACTCCATTTGATATTCCTTTTCTGCAAAACCCTGAAATAGACAAAAAAACAGCAATCTGGACTAGGCCTTTGGGTTAGTAGGTTTGTCCAAAAAATGATATAAAAGTGAATGATAAAGCCCATTAAGCATGCAAGACTTCATAAATAATAGAATGGAACAATAAAAAATTATAGATACGTTGGAGACGTATCACCATGCAACTTTCCACCGTTTCATTTACTATGACACGCTTCATCATTGTCATATTGCCATGGATGATCATGTAGTTGACATTGTATTTGTGGCTAGGCCACCTTACATAGTTTTTCATACATGTCACTCTTGATTCATCGCACATCCCGGTACACCGACACATTCATTCATATAGAGTCATTATTTGTTCTAGTATCGAGTTGTAATATCGAGTTGTAAATCAAAAGAAGTGTCATGATCATCATTATTAGAGCATTGTCCCAAAGAAAAAAAGGAAAAAAGGGGAAGGCCGAAAAAAAGAAAGGCCCAAAAAGGAAAAATAAAAAATAAAAAAGGAAAAGAAAAAGAAAAAAGGGACAATGCTACTATCTTTTCCCACACTTGTGCTTCAAAGTAGCACCATGATCTTCATGATAGAGAGTCTTGTGTTTAGTCACTTTCAAATACTAGTGGGAATTTTCATTATAGATCTTAGCTTGTATATTCCAACGATGGCCTTCCTCAAATGCCCTAGGTCTTCGTCAGCAAGCAAGTCGGATGCACACCCACTTAGTTTCCTTTGTTGAGCTTTCATACATTTATAGCTCTAGTGCATCTGATGCATGGCAATCCCTACTCACTCACATTGATATCTATTGATGGGCATCTCCATTGCCCATTGATATGCCTAGTTGATGTGAGACCATCTTCCTCTTTTGTCTTCTCCACAACCACCACTATATTCTACCTATAGTGCTATATCCACGGCTCACGCTCATGTATTGCGTGAAAGTGGAAAAAGTTTGAAAATATTTAAGTATGAAACAATTGCTTGGCTGAAACCGGGGTTGTGCATGATTTGAGTATTTTGTATGACGAAGATAGAGCTTAGCCAAACTATATGATTTTGTAGGGATGAACTTTGTATGGCCATGTTATTTTGAGAAGACATGATTGCTTTGTTAGTATGCTTGAAGTATTATTATTCTTATGTCAATATAGACTTTTGTCTTGAATCTTTCTGATCTGAACATTCATGCCACAATAAAGAAAATTACATTGAGAATTATGTTGGTTAGCATTCGACATCAAAAATTATGTTTTTATCATTTACCTACTCGAGGACGAGGAGGAATTAAGCTTGGGGATGCTTGATACGTCTCCAACGTATCTATAATTTTTGATTGTTCCATGCTATTATATATTCTATTCTGGATGTTCAATGGGCTTTATTATACACTTTTATATTATATTTGGGACTAACCTACTACCCCAAGGCCCAGTGCAAATTGGTGTTTTTTTCCTATTTAAGTGTTTCGTAGAAATGGAATATCAATCGGAGTCCAAACGGAATGAAACCTTCGGGAAAGTACACGCCAGGAGGCAATAGAGGAGGCCACGAGGGCAAGGGGTGGGCCCAAGGGGGTAGGCACGCCCCCCGCCATCGTGGGCCCCCTCTGGCTCCCCTAACGTGCCTCTTCAGCCTATATATACTACCATACCCTGAAAACATCGATGACAACCACGAAACCAAAATTCCAACGCTGTAACCTTCTGTACTCGTGAGATCCAATCTGGGGGCCTGTTCCGGAGCTCCGCCGAAGGGGGCATCGATCACGGAGGGCTTCTACATCAACATCATAGCCTCTCTAATGAGCTGTGAGTAGTTTACCACAGACCTTCGGGTCCATAGTTATTAGCTAGATGGCTTCTTCTCTGTCTTTGGATCTCAATACAAAGTTCTCCTCGATCTTCGAGGAGATCTATTCGATGTAATCTTTTTATGGTGTGTTTCTCGAGATCCTATGAATTGGGGGTTTATTATCAAGATTATCTATGAACAATATTGGATTCTTTTCTGAAATCTTTTCTGTATCATTATAATATCCTTGCAAGTCTCTTCGAATTATTGGTTCGGTTTGGCCTACTAGATCTATAGTTCTTGCAATGGGAGAAGTGCTTGGCTTTGGGTTCAATCTTGCGGTGTCCTTTCCCAGTTACAGTAGGGGAAGCATGGCACAGATTGTATTGTTGCCATCGAGGATAAAAATATGGGGTTTATATCATGGGAACGTATCAAGTGAAAACGCTTGTTCAGTGAAAATCTGGAAACTTTCCCTCCCATCCATTAGATCTAAAATGAACGGATTATATGAGAGGTGGGATTCCCCTAAGCCACTTAAACGTGTTTGACAGAAAACCCCCTGTGATGTCTCAATCTAGTTGTACAACTTCATCTCCTACCTCCCATCCGATCTAATGCCCGTCAAAACAAATCATCGCAGGAACACCCGGGAAACCCGGCGTTCGCGACACTGGGCAATGTGCTCGAGCCTGCAACTTCCACGTCCTGCATTTGGGGCTCCGACTCGATGCCGGCCAACTTGTAGAATGGCAATTCCTGAAAACGGCGGTGGCCGGCGAGCAAGTGCTACATGGCAGGCATTTCTAAACGGCGAGTGAGACATGCCCTCGCTACTTCCGAGGAACACCACAGCAGGCCCCTGGCTCACATGACGCAGGGCATGAGAGGTCTCAGGAACCCCTCTATAGAAAATTAGCTTAGTAGATTTCTTTAGTTAGTTGAGATCTGCACCTAGAGTTCATATCTCTGCTCAATTTCTCGCTTGTTTACTACTTACTACTGTATTTATTTGGTCTGTAGTCCGTTCGGCAAGTGTGAGCAAATTGTATCGTGAATCTGAATTTTGTTACAACTGACCTAAAAGTTCCTTTACTCAGGAATTCAGGATCTCGCAGCCCCTAATTCCATTGAATCTGAAATTGATTACAAGAAGTTCTTCGAGGATTCAGATTGATTGGAAGAAGTTGATTGTGTGACAAAGTATCATATGCAACTCTAAGAGGCATTAGTAATCCAATCCCACTTCCAACTGACCATTGTTGCAAATTCCAAATCAGCTTAGCGCCTCGGCTGAGTCTCACGCGGGAGCATTTGTGCGCCACCAGAGGTCATGCATAGCTTCTCCAGTATGTACAGAAAATCACAGGGATCTCCAGCGTCCAGCCCGATGGTCGTCGATGCCCATGAGCGCCGGGTCTCCGGCGAGCTTCGGCGGTGCTTTTTTTATGGAACTCCGGTGGTGATTTTTGTTGACAGTGATTAGATCGGATCGGAGGTAGGAGATGAAGTTGTACAATGAGATTAAGACTTGGCAGGGGGTTATCTGTCAAACACGTTTAAGTGGCTAAGGGAATCCCATCTCCCATATAATCCGTTCATTTTAGATCTGATGGATAGGAGGAAAAGTTTCCAGATTTTCATTGAACAAGTGTTTTCACCCGATACGTTGCCTTATATCATATTTCTTGAGTTTATCCCTCTGCATCATGTCATCTTGCTTAAGGCGTTACTCTGTTCATATGAACATAGTACTCTAGATGCATGCTAGACAGTGGTCGATGTGTGGAGTAATAGTAGTAGATGCATAATCGTTTCATTCTACTTGGCACGGACGTGATGCCTATATAAATTGATCATGCCTAGATATTCTCATAACTATCCGCTTTTCTATCAATTGCTTGACAGTTATTTGTTCACCCACCGTAGAATTCTGCAATCATCAGAGAAGCCACTAGTGAAACCTATGGCTCCCGGGTCTATCTTTATCATATTAGTTTCGCGTCAGCTTGCCAATTTATGTAGCTGTTGTTTTACTTTGCATCTTTACTTTCAGTCTCTATACCAAAAATATTATCTTATCATCTCTATCAGATCTCACTCTCGTAAGTGACCGAGAAGGGATTGAAAACCCCTTTTATCGCATTGGCTGTGAGGTTCTTATTTTCTGTGCAAGTGCGAGGGACTCGCGCGTGGTCTCCTACTGGATTGATACCTTGGTTCTAAAAAACTGAGGGAAATACTTACGCTACTGTGCGGCATCACCCATTCCTCTTCGATGGAATACAACGCAAGCTCGAGAAGTAGGAAGAAGAATTTATGGCGTTGTTGCCAGGGAGATCTACGCAAAAGTCGTATACCAAGTACCTATCACACACCCTTATCGTTCTCATTACATTATTTGCCTCTCGTTTTCCTCTCCCCCACTTCACACTTGTCGTTTTATTCGCCCATCTTTTTCCGTGTGTTTTCCCGTTCGGTTGCCTCTTGTTTGCTTGTGTGTTGGATTGCTTGCTTGTCACTATGGCTCAAGATAATACCAAAGTGCGTGACTTCTCCAATACCAACAATAATGATTTTATTGGCACTCCGATTTCTCCTATTACCGATGTTGAATCTTGTTAAATCAATGCTGCTCTGTTGAATCTTGTCATGAAAGATCAATTTTCCGGCCTTGCTATTGAAGATGCCGCTACCCTTCTAAACAACTTTGTTGATTTGTGCGATATGAAAAAGAAGAGAGATACAGAGAATGATATTGTCAAATTAAAGCTATTTCCGTTTTCAATTAGAGATCGTGCTAAAACTTGGTTCTCTTCTTTGCCTAGAAATAGTATTGATTCATGGAATAAGTGCAAAGATGCCTTTATCTCTAAGTATTTTCCTCCCGCTAAGATTATCTCTCTTAGAAACGATATTATCCATTTTAAGCAACTAGATCATGAGCATATTGCACAAGCTTGGGAGAGAAAGAAATTAATGATACGCAACTGCCCTACACATGGTTTGAACTAATGGATGATTATACAAAAAAATTATGCCGGCTTGAATTTAGCTTCTAGAAATCTTTTAGATTCGTCCGCGGGGGGGCACTTTCATGGAAATCACTTTAGGAGAAGCTACCAAACTCCTAGATAATATTATGGTTAACTACTCTCAATGACACACCGAAAGATCTACTAGTAAAAAAGTACATGCTATTGAAGAGATTAGTGTTTTGAGTGGAAAGATGGATGAACTTATGAAAGTATTTGGTACTAAGAGTTCTTCTTCTGATCCTAATGATATTCCTTTGTCCAAGTTGATTGAGAATAATAATGAATCTTTGGATGTGAATTTTGTTGGTAGGAATAATTTTGGCAACAATGCTTATAGAGGAAACTTTAATTCTAGGCCTTTTCCTAGTAATTCCTCTAACAATTATGGTAATTCCAACCATAACTCTTATGGAATTTTTAGTAAGATGCCCTCTAATTTTGAAACTAGTGTTAAAGAGTTTATGAATTCGCAAAAGGATTTCAATGCTTTGCTTGAAGAAAATTTGCTTAAGATTGATGAGTTGGCTAGGACGTGGATAGAGTTTCTCTTGTTGTTGATTCTTTGAAACTTAGATCTATCCCACCTAAGCATGATATCAATGAGTCTCTCAAAGCCATGAGAATTTCCATTGATGAATGCAAAGAAAGAACCACTAGGATGCGTGCTAAAAGAGATTGCTTTATGAAAGGGTGTTCTTCTAGTTTTCATTATAATAAAAATGAAGATTTGAAAGTGATTGATGTGTCCCCTATTAGATTATTGTTTTCTAGTATGAATCTTGATAAATATAGGACTAGAGATGAGTCTACTTTAGTTAAAAGGCGTTCCGATGATTCAGAGTTTTTAGATCTTGATGCTAAAATTGTCAAAATTGGGATTGAAGAGGTCAAAACTTTACATAGCAATGAACCCACAATCTTGGATTTCAGGGGATTTAATTGTGATAATTGCTCTTTAATAGATTGTATTTCCTTGTTGCAATCCGTGCTAAATTCTCCGCATGCTTATAGTCAAAATAAAGCTTTTACCAAACACATAGTTGATGCTTTAATGCAAACTTATGAAGAAAAACTTGAATTAGAAGTTTCTATCCCTAGAAAGCTTTATGATGAGTAGGAACCTACTATTAAAATTAAGATTAAATATCATGAATGCTTTGCCTTGTATGATTTGGGTGTAAGTGTCTCCACTATTCCAGAAGCTTTGTGTGATTTGTTAGGTTTCCATGAACTTGATGATTGTTCTTTAAATTTGCATCTTGCGGATTCCACTATTTAGGAACCTATGGGAAGGATTAGTGATGTTCTTATTGTTGCAAATAGGAATTATGTGCCCGTAGATTTCATCGTTCTTGATATAGATTGCAATCTACATGTCCTATTATTATTGGTAGACTTTTCCTTAGAACGATTTGTGCAATTATTGATATGAAGGAAGGAAATATTAGATTCCAATTTCCGTTAAGGAAAGTAATGGAATACATTACTAGAAATAAAATTAAATTACTTTAAGAATCTATTATAAGAGCCACTTATGGATTGCCTACCAAAGATGGCAATACCTAGATCTCTTCATGTATCGTGCCTAGCTAGGGGCGTTAAACGATAGCGCTTGTTGGGAGGCAACCCAATTTTATTTTCATTGCTTTTGCTTCCTTTTTGGAATAATTTTTGCATCTAGCTTCTGTTTAGATGTGGTTTTGTGTTCTAATTAGTGTTTGTGTCAAGTATAACCTTTGGGAAGACATGTGTGAAGTTTATGAGATCATGCAGTAAAAAACAGAAACTTTAGCACTCACGAGATTAGCTACCTTTTTTTACTAGAGAGTGATTTTTAGTTGATTCTTTTTGCAGATGATTAATATAGAAATTCCTCACGTCCACCAATTTATTTCAATTCTTTAGAGTTACAGAAGTATTCGAAAGTATAGATTGCTACAGACTGTTCTGTTTTCGACAGATTCAGTTTTTTGTGTGATGTTTGCTTATTTTGATGAATCTACATGTAGTATCGGGGGGTATGAATCATAGAGAAGTTGAAATATAGTAGGTTTAAAACAAATATAAACAAATATTGAGTTCACTATAGTACCTTTGAGTGGTGGTTTGTTTTCTTATACTAACGGAGCTCACGAGATTTTTGGCTAAGTTTTGTGTTGTGAAGTTTTCAAGATGTGAGTAAGGATTTGATGGACTATGGAACAAAGAGTGGCAAGAACGTCAGCTTGGGGATGCCGAAAGCATCCCAAGGTAAAATTAAAGGACAACAAAAAGCCTAAGCTTGGGGATGCCCAGAGAAGGCATCCCCTCTTTCGTCTTCGTCTATCGGTAACTTTACTTGACACTATATTTTTATTCACCACATGATATGTGTTTTGCTTGGAGCGTCATGTATGATTTGAGTCTTTGATTTTTGGTTTACCACAATCATCCTTGCTGGACACACCTTTTGAGAGAGAAACACATGAATCGGAATTTATTAGAATACTCTATGTGCTTCACTTATATCTTTTGAGCTAGATAGTTTTGCTCTAGTGCTTCACTTATCTCTTTTAGAGCACGGTGGTGGTTTTATTTTGTAGAAATTATTGATATCTCATGCTTCAGTTATATTATTTTGAGAGTCTTTTAGAACAGCATGGTAATGTGCTTTGGTTATAAAACTAGTCCTAAAATGATAGGCACCCAAGATGGGTATAGTAAAAACTTTCATATAAAGTGCATTGAATATTATGAGAAGTTTGATACTTGATGATTGTTTTGAGATATGAGGATGGTGATATTAGAGTTATGCAAGTAGAGTAGTTGTGAATTTGAGAAATACTTGTGTTGAGGTTTGCAAGTCCCATAGCATTCACGTATGGTAACTCTTGTGTGACAAATTTGAAGCATGAGCTATTTCAATTAGTGTCATCCTTTGTGTGGAGGTCGGGATCATGCGATGATTAACTCTACCAACCCTTCCCCTAGGAGCATGCGTGTAGAACTTTGTTTTGATGACTCGTAGATTTTTGCAATAAGTATGTGAGTTCTTTATGACTAATATTGAGTCCATGGATTATACGCACTCTCACCCATACGCACTCTCACCCTTCCACCATTGCTAGCCTCTCTTGTACCGCGCAACTTTCGTCGGTACCATACACCCACCAAATACCTTCCTCAAAACAGCCACCATACCTACCAATCATGGCATTTCCATAGCCATTCCGAGATATATTGACATGCAACTTTCCATCGTTCCGTTTACTATGACACGCTTCATCATTGTCATATTGCCACGCATGATCATGTAGTTGACATCGTATTTGTGGCTAGGCCACCTTGCATAGTTTTTCATACATGTCACTCTTTATTCATTGCACATCCCGGTACACCGCCAGAGTCATTCATATAGAGTCATACTTTGTTCTAGTATCGAGTTGTAATATAGAGTTGTAAATCAATATAAGTGTGATGATCATCATTATTAGAGCATTGTCCCAAAGAAAAAGTGTCGGTGTACTAAAGTAGGGGTACCTTAGTATCCCGACTTGTGCACGGGCAGTAGCAGCGTCCCGTGGTCGGGCTCACCACGCGCCCGCCAAAGCCCACTCTGGTTCCCTTGAAGCCATTCAAGAACAAAGTATTCAAGTTAAGAAACAAGACCCCGGCAAGAGGAGCTTGCCGGGAAGGCCGCTCCAGGCTCGAGATCATCCCTTCTGCACAAGACCCTGGCAAGAGGAGCTTGCCAGGAAGGCCGAAGAACATCATTTCAGAAGACATACCGCGGCGCAACGCGCGCCCCGACAAGACCCTGAGAGCGGCAAGCTTCCGGGCCCGGCAAGGTAGCGACCGCGGCAAGGTGCTTGCCACAGCAAGCTTTCACTGTGTGCCTGCACTCCAGCTCACCTGGCCACGCGTCGCCCTGGGGCCCTTCCTGGGGCACGTGGCGGATGGCTGTGCAGCCTGGGGGTACACGGTGGCAAGCCACGGTGACGAGGCCTCCGTCGTGGCGAACGGAGGCGCCCGGGCGGACGCTTTTGGGGTGACGGCGACGGGCATTCAATGCCCTTGTCCCCCACCGTCAGGGTTAGGTATAGACCACTGTACATACATTGTACATGCACTGTTACAACTACCACCAATTTTACACTTTTACCCTTATCTACGTTGACACCTGTCGGTGACCCCTTTGAGCTATAAAAGGAGGCCCATGCATAACGTAGAGGAGGTTTGGTTCCGAAAACTTGATTACTCCCACGCTCGGTGTAGCTAGTACTGTAGATCTTCTTGCTCCCGAGCCAAGAACTAAATACAACCAAGGCAGGAGTAGGGTTTTACGCATCCGTGCGGCCCGAACCTGGGTAAACTGCTTGCGTGTGCCCCTCGATCTGCTCTTTGTGCTCCCTCCGCTCCCTTGCCGTACCGAAAAGGGGCTCCGGTCCCATAGGTGTTCGTGGGCGATCAGTTTCCCCGACATCTTTGGCGCGCCAGGTAGGGGGCGTCGAGGTTGTGCGAACCTTATCCGGCGCTCACGCGGGCGCAACCTTCTACAACTTCGTCAGCTTCATCGACTACATCGACATGCCGCCGAAGAAGAAAGCTTCGGAGGTCGGAGGCCCGTCCGCGTCGATCCCGCCACCACCAGAACCAACGGTTGGTGCGGTAGACGATGGCGGGAGGGTGGACGCTGGCGAGGAAACTCACGGTGCCTCCAAGTCCAAGGACAAGACGGATGACCGAGCCCATTCCAAGACTTCGGCGTCCGTGCACGCACCACGCCCCTCTCAGGAGGTGCCGGACCAGCAGCGGCGTGGTACCCAGGGTACCATACGCTTGCTGGGACGTGGCCAAGCCGGCGGGTCGCGGGATGCTCAAGGCCAACGCGTCGGTACGAGCAAGGCGCGGTCGCCGGGGCGAGACCCTGCTCCTTCTAACCCTGTTAGAAGTCCGAGAATATCTCGCTCCTCGCACCACTCGCCACTGCTTCCCTCCTCTCCAGCAGAAGCTCTAGCTAGGGCTCAGCTGCTCCTTGACTTCCCTCCAGCGGCGGACAAGGCCGAAGACTGGAGGGCTACGATCCAGAGCCTCATCGCCGTCGCCAACAACGACACGCCGCAGCAACTGGCAACATCACGGCCGCGGCAAGTCAGTCAAGCGAAGGCTGATGGAGACAAGACCGCCGGGGGTGCAACTACCGTGCACTCCCCGCCGCAGAAGCAAAAATCGCCGCCTCGCCGGATCAACGTCGACGATGACTCCACGGTGTCGTCGGATCTGCGAGCTCGCCGCGATCAACGCCAAGTCCTCGACGACAGGCGACAAGAGGACGCTCGAACCCGCATCGAGCGTCGAAGAGAAGCACGGCGACAGTCCGACCAGCGCGCTGGGACCGCTGCCGACTTGCACGCGCCCGGTGAACCAGGCGACTTGCCGTATGCGGCAGGTTGCCCTGCGTTCACCCGAGAGCTGCGACAAGTCCAGTGGCCCAGCATGAAGAACTTCAAGCCCGACGTACCCGAGAAGTACGACGGCAAGACCCATCCCTCGGAGTTCCTCAGCATCTACACCATTCCGGTGTAGGCTGCCGAGGGACGCGACGAGAAGATTCTAGTGAATTACTTCCCGCTCGTGCTTAAGCCAAACGTCAGATCTTGGCTTATGCACTTGCCGGAGAACTCCATCTCTTCTTGGGCAGACTTGTGCCACCAGTTTGTCGGCGCCTTCACGGGCGGCCACAAACCCCACGGCCAGGAGAGCGATCTCCACATTCTTGCCGAGAAGGAGGGAGAGTCCCTGCGAAAGTACATCCAGAGGTTCAGCCGCGTTCAGCACAACATCCCGGATGTCCACCCTGCCGCGGTTATCAGCGCGTTCCACCAGAACGTACGTAACCGCCGGATGAGGGAGGAGATGGCGATGACCAAGATCCAGGACGTCAGCCAGCTTTACGCTCTAGCTGACAAGTGTGCGCACACTGAAGAAGGGAGGAGACTCCCCGGAGAAGATACTGGAGCAGGAGGAACGAACAGCGAGGATGCCGCCCCGGCAAGGAAAAACCGGCGGCGGAACAATAAGAAGAAGAAGAACAAGGAAGTGCTGGCTGTGGAGAAGTCTGGCAAGGAGGCTGGCAACAAGAAAACTCAGACTGGTGGCTCCGGCAAGGAGCCTGCCACTGTAGCCTCCGCCGACAAGCAGGACAGCTCCGACAAGCAGTACTGCAAGATCCACCGCACCAAGGGCCACGATCTCCAGAACTGCAAGAGGGTCGAATACCTCGTAGAGCAGCAGAAGGCTAAATACGAACGACGTGACAAGGAGAAGGCCCAGGGAGGCGGAGGTGAGTCCGGCAAGAAGCGGCCATTCAATGGCCGGGGAGGACGCCGCGGCAAGACCAAGCAGCGGCAAGGAGACAGACCTCCCCGCGGCCGCGACAAGGATGAAGACGAAGACGATAACGAGGACATGGATGACGGAGACAACAGCGAGCAGGAGTTCCAGAAGGCCACAGAAGTTTTGTGCGTCGATGGAGGTGCCTCTCTGCACACTTCCCACTGCCAACTCAAGCAATGGGTGCGGGAAGTGAATGCAGCTGAGCCACCCGTCGAGTCGCGCAAGCTGCTGAAGTGGTCCAGCACGCCCATCATCTTCGACCTTGAGGACCACCTTGACCGCACAACTGCGGTCGGGTGCTTGCCGATGTTGGTTTCGCCAACCATCCGCAACCTCAAGGTCACCAAGATGTTGGTTGACGACGGGGCCGGCCTAAACTTGATCTCCTCTGCTGTAATCCGGAAGCTGCAGATCCCCGACAGCGAGCTCGAGGAAACCGGAACTTTCCAAGGAATCAACCCGGGAAGGAGCAAGCCGAAGGGGAAGATAACGCTGCTAGTGACCTTTGGCGGAGAGCTAAACTTCAGGACTGAGAGGATCACCTTCGACGTCGCCGATATTCCATTGCCATACAATGGAATACTCGGCCGTCCTGCGCTCGCCAAGTTCATGGCAGCCTCTCACTATGCATATAACATGCTCAAGATGCCAGGGCCAATAAGCGTCATCTCTGTCCCCGGCGACAAGAAGGACGCGCTTATCTGCGCCGACAAGATCTACTGGGATGCAGCAGCCGCGGCAGACAGCAAGACACTTGGCGCTGAAGCTCCCAGGGGAAAGACCAAGACCAAGTCCGGCAAGAGCTCTGGGGCCCACTCCGGCAAACGCACCTCCTCGGAGTGCTGCGCTGCCGTCGAGGACGCACCATCGAGCTCCACCGATAAGTGCAAGAAAGGAATGGCAGCTCCCCCTGCAACCAAGCAGGTGTCCGCCAAGGAGGACGGCACTGGTGGTACCTTCACCATCAGTGCTACGCTCGATCCCAAATAGGAAAGCGCGCTCGTTGCCTTCCTGCGGGCGAATGTCGACATGTTTGCATGGCAACCGTCTGACATCTCCGGCGTTCCCAGGAAGGTAATTGAGCACAAGCTTGCTGTTTGTCCTCACGCGCGGCCCGTCAAGCAGAAGGTCAGGAAGCAAGCGGTGGAGCGCCAAGAGTTCATTGCTGAAGAGATCAAGAAGTTGGAAGCAGCAGGCCTTGTTAGAGGTGTACTTCATCCTACGTGGTTGGCAAATCCAGTTGTCGTGGGCAAAGCTAATGGGAAGTGGAGACTTTGTATAGACTTCACTGATGTGAATATATCTTGTCCCAAGGATCCATTTCCCTTGCCGCGCATTGACTAGATCGTTGACTCTACGGCTGGATGTGAGTTTCTTTCATTTCTTGATGCATACTCAAGCTATCACCAGATATTCATGGCTGAGGAAGATGAAGAGAAGACCGCATTCATTACTCCCTGTGGCACTTACTGTTTCATACACATGCCCTTTGGATTAAAGAATGCGGGCTCAACATTTGCAAGGGTGGTCCACACTGCTTTTGAGCCACAGATACACATGAATGTAGAAGCTTACATGGATGACATAGTGGTCAAGAGCAAGGACAAGGATACCCTGATCCAAGACATGGATGAGACTTTTGCAAATCTGCGCAAGATACAACTCAAGCTGAACCCCGAGAAGTGCGTCTTCGGAGTCCCCTCCGGCAAGCTTCTCGGGTTCTTTGTGTCCCAAAGCGGGATTGAAGCCAATCCCGACAAGATCAAGGCCATCGAGCAGATCGAAGCTCCAAAGCGCGTCAAGGATGTACGGAGACTTGCTGGTTGTGTGGCGGCCCTCAGCAGGTTCATTTCAAAGTCTGTAGAACGTGCCCTGCCTTTCTTCAAAATCTTGAAAAAGGCAGGTCCTATGAAATGGACTCCAGAAGCGGAGGCAGCGCTACAGGACTTGAAAGGATACCTGTCCTCCACTCCTATACTTGTCGCACCTAAGCCGCAAGAGAAGTTGCTGCTATACTTAGCATCAACCAATCAAGTGGTTAGTGTTGCGTTGGTAGTGGAGAGGGAGGCAGAGGAGGAGCCCACAGCCCCGGCAAGCACATACAGCGACAAGCAGGGGGCTTCCCCGACAAGCTCTGGCCCCGACAAGGACGAATCTGCGCAGATACAAGGAGAAGTGCGAAATAAGATGGTGCAGCGCCCAGTTTATTTTGTGAGTTCCCTCTTGCAGGGGGCTAGATCAAGATACTCTGGGGTGCAGAAGCTGCTTTCGGCCTCCTCATGGCCTCGAGAAAGCTGCGCCATTACTTCCAAGCACATGAGATAACAGTGGTCACTCGCTTTCCTCTGAAGAGGATATTGCAAAACCCAGAAGCAACGGGTAGGATTGTCGAGTGAGCACTGGAGCTGTCAAGCTTTGGTCTTAAGTTTGAAAGCACTTCAACTATACAGAGCAGAGCTTTGGCAGAATTCATAGCAGAATGGAAGCCAACACCAGACGAAGAAGTTCCAGAGACAAACATCCCCGTCAAAGAAGCAAGCAAAGAATGTATAATGTACATTGATGGTGCCTTCTCGCTGCAAGGCGCCGGTGCTGGTGTGCTACTTGTAGCGCCCACCGGGGATCACCTCAAGTACATTGTTCAAATGCACTTTCCCAAGGAGCAAGCGACAAACAATACTGCAGAGTATGAAGGTTTGCTTGCCGGCCTCAGGATTGCAGCCCAACTTGGGATCAAGAAGCTGATCGTGCGGGGAGATTCACAGTTGGTGGTCCAACAAGTAAACAAGAGCTACCAGAGTCCTTTGATGGAAGCTTATGTAGATGAAGTGAGAAAGCTTGAAGAACACTTTGAAGGCCTGCAGAAGGAGCATGTTCCAAGAGCTCAGAATGATATCGCAGATGGCCTCTCAAAGTGTGCTGCAATGAAGTTACCTGTGGAACCAGGGACCTTCGTGCTCAAGCTAACTCAACCATCCGTTACACCATCAATTGGGCAAAGCAAGAAAAGAAAGTTGGTCTCCGGTGACTACTTGCCGGCAGATCTTCCTGAAGCTGCCGCCAAGACACCCAGGATCGATAACCAAGTTGCTGAGGAACAGTCTGCTCCTGCAGACCCTAGGGTTCGTGCGGTTGAAGCAGATGTTCCCGGCAAGTCTTACTCCGGCGGGCTTGCCGGGGAGCGTCCAGCTCCGGCAGAGCCGCAGGTTCTTGCCGTGGAAGCTGACGTTCCCGCAGCAGCACTGATGCCTTTAGTCCTTGTTGTTGAGCCTCAAGCTCCAACTTGGGCACAGCAAATTGTCCGTTTTCTTCAAACTGGAGAACTTCCCGAAGAACCAGAAGAGATAGAGAGAATAACCAGGCAGTCAAGTATGTACCAGTTCGTCGGCAATGAACTGTACAGAAGAAGACTCAATGGTGTCAGATTGAAATGCATTTCCCGGGAAGACGGACAAAAGCTGTTGGCAGAGATACACGGAGGCATATGTGGACACCACATTGGCGCAAGAGCACTTGCCGGGAAGGCGTTCCGGCAAGGTTTCTTTTGGCCAGAAGCCCTCCAAGATGCGACTGCACAAGTAACCAAGTGTGAGGCATGCCAGTTCCATGCCAAGCAAATACACCAGCCAGCTCAAGCTCTCCAGACGGTCCCTTTGTCCTGGCCCTTTTCGGTCTGGGGGCTCGACATCCTCGGCCCCTTTCCCCGCGCTGTCGGGGGCTTTGAGTACTTGTACGTTGCTATCGACAAGTTCACAAAGTGGCCGGAAGTGGAACCAGTGAGAAAGGTGACCGCGCAGTCAACAGTCAGGTTCTTCAGATCAATCGTTTGCCGTTTCGGAATCCCTAACAGGATCATCACCGACAACGGCACACAGTTCACAAGTCGCACCTTCATGCAATACGTCCAAGACCTTGGCGCCAAGGTCTGCTTCGCTTCTGTTGCTCACCCGAGGAGCAATGGTCAAGCGGAGAGGGCAAATGCTGAAGTGCTGCACGGACTCAAGACAAGGACCTTCGACGGGCTGCACAAGTGCGGAAGTAACTGGATCGAGGAGTTGCCGGCGGCTCTTTGGTCAATCAGGATGACACCAAATCGAGCCACCGGACAGACACCCTTTGCTCTTGTCTATGGAGCAGAGGCAGTTCTCCCCACGCAACTCGTATACGGGTCTCCTCGAGTGCTCGCTTACGATGAGCTTAAGCAGGAGCAGCTGCGACAAGATGATGCATTGCTCCTCGAGGAGGACCGTCTACAGGCTGCTGTACGAGCTGCTCGATACCAGCAAGCTTTGCGCCGCTATCATAGCCGCAAAGTCAAGGCCAGGAGTCTCGAGGAAGGCGACCTTGTTCTTCGGCGCGTTTAGTCCGCCAAGAACTCCAACAAGTTGACGCCGAAGTGGGAAGGCCCTTATCGGGTGAGACAAGTCACAAGGCCCGGCGCTGTCCGCCTTGAGACCGAAGAAGGCTTACCGGTGAGCAACTCCTGGAACATTGAGCATCTTCGCAAGTTTCACCCATGAGGCGCGGTTGCCGTGATCCGCTCCGGCAACCACCTTTTGTACAAGTCTTGCCGCTATTGCATGTAAACCTTTGTACAAAGCCGGGCGCAGACCCCGTGCATCAGTAAAACTTTTGTGCTTCGCACGGCTTGTCGTTTCATGCATTCTTGTTTTCATTGCATGTATTATCTGACACTTTGTGTAGCACACGATCCCGGTAAGCAATAACAAGCCGCAAGGCTCCATATCTGTGTTTCCTACCCTCTTCCTTTTTCTCTCAAGCAGAAGAAGTGTTCCTCGCGCACAAGTTTGTCGGGGGGGAAGGAGATAGTGGTATGGACCAAGTGTTGTTCAAGGAAGGAAATCCTTGCCGAGAAGCAAACAGAACACAAAAGCTAAGTTGCCAAAGTTTGAGCATTCAAAATTTTAAAATTCTTCGTTATCTTCCTTGAACGACCACACTTTGTATGGAAAACCCGTGCGTGGAGGAACCTACCCGTGGCTAGCCGCGCCCTTACTTTGTTTCGAGCACGCTCAACGGCTTAAGTGAGCTGCGACAAGGGTCGCGCCCTTATTTCGTTTTCGAGTTCGCTCAACAACCTAAGTGTGATGCGGCTAGCTGCGGCAAGGTTTCTTGCCGGCGAGGGCATTGCCAGCAGGCAGCTAAGAGTTCCGCACTCAGCGCTCGCGGCAAGGGTCCCTTTGCCGGCAAGTTCCCTAAAAGCGTAAGGCGGAAAGCATACAAAGTAAAGGGATCAAGCAAGGGAGATAACACTGCATTGACTATCCAAAAAGAAGTTATATTACAAAAGGACTTGCCGCTGTTCTAACAAACTACTGTCTATGACTTAATTGGCAGCGGCAAGGGAAGCAGAAAGAAAGCAACCTAGTCTACACGGTCGCCGTCGACCCTCTTGATCTTGCCCACCTTGGCCACGATGTGGGCGACGCGAGCCTTCTACGCTTCCTGGTCAGCTTCGGGCGGCAGGGTCCGGAGGACGTTTTCGAGGTTGATCCCAGGGTTGCGGTAGACGATCTTTGCCAACACTCGCTCCACGGTGCCTGTGCAGAGCCTGCGCGCCTCGTTCGCCAGCTATACGGGGAGCCTTTCCCGTAGCTGCGCGAGGTCCGGCGCCACTCCTCTGAAGAACAGGCTCAGCTTGGCGCTGTGGGGAAGGTTCTCGTCGGGGGAGTACGCGAGGTGCTCCGTCCCCAGCGCCACCATCTCCTTCTCAATATTGGCGGCGGAGGTGACGGGCTCCTCGGTCCACTGCTCCACCGTCCGCTGGAAGTTGTTCTGCGTAAGGGCGGCACTGTCCAGCAGCGCCCTTTCAGCCCGGAGATCCTCCTTCAACTTTGTCTCCCTGATCCAAGTCCCGTCAAGCGACTCGGTGTGGGTGGACACCTTCAGCTCCAAGTCTGCGATGGAGTCCTTGGCGTCGTTGAGCTCTTTGCCCTTCTCAGAGAGGCGGACCTGCAGCTCCGAATGGTTGTGGGCGTCCTTCTCCCTTTCAAGTTTGAGCGCGGTAACCTTCTCCTCGCTCGTCTTCAGATTAAGCTCCAACTGCGCCACCCTCGCCTCCAGGTCCCTCTTGGCGGTCTCTGCGGCAGCAGTGGCGTCCCTCGCCTCTTGCAGAGCCCCGCCAATGGACTGCTCGCGCGCGGCGAGGTCGTCCTCGTGGCTATCGAGGTCGACCTTCCACTGGTTCAACTCTCCTTCCCGTCGAGCTAGATCCTCGGCGGCCAGACGTTGCTGCTCCTCAGCCTCAGCCTTCTCGAGGATGAACGCCTGGTGCGCCCCGGCGAGCTCCTCGCGCCCCTCCGCCAAGTTTCGGAGGGCCGCTTGGTTGGTGGCGCAGAGCTCCGCGGCGCGCTTCTCCAAGTCAATGCTAGCCTTGGCGGCCAGAGCCTCTCGGGACTCCAGCTTGGCCTGCCTGGCCCGATACAAGGCCAGAAGCCGGCACAGGAGCTGCTCCTCTTCAGGCTCGCTGCTGCTGCCGGGCGCGTCGACAACCCTTAGCCCGGCGGAGGCGAGGACTTCTCCATCGAAGCTCTCCCCCTCCGCGGGTTCCCTTGATGAGGACGCCCACGGAACTTGGATGAAGACCCTGTTGGCGGCCTCCAGATAGATACCCGGACCAGTCGCGGCGGCGGAGGGGTCGGCGGCCGGTGCAGCGTCCGGCGCTCCTGCAGCCTCGGGGCCGTCAGTACGGTCGCTGGTCTCCTCCCCAGCTGCCGCGTGAGTGGCCGCGGGGGTCTCGTCGGTGACGGGCTCGTCAGCAGTGGCGGCGTCGCCAGCATTGTCGCGCACTTCCTCCTCGGCGATGGTCTCCGTCTCCATCGGCTCCGGGGCAGGCGGATCTGACAACAGAAAAAGAAAAGAATAATCGTCAAGCAAATATCCAAAAAAAGAAGAGTTCAAAAGAAGGAAGTACAAGGGTTTACCTGCGCGGGCCTCTTCAGTAACGGGGTCCCTCGCCGGGGAGTTCTCCCTTGGCGGCGTAGTAGTGGCCCCCGCCGGCGGAGGGCTGCTGGCGCCTTCCCTTGGCGGGGTGCTCGCCCTTGGCGGGGTGCTCGCCCTTGGCGGGGTACTCGCCCTTGGCGGAGTACCCGCCCTTGGCAGAGCACCCTCCCTCGCCGGGGAGCTCCTCCTTGGCGGGGATGGCGGGATGAGCGGCTCGTCGGGAGCAGTTTCTTGACGCTCCTGAGGTTGCGGCTCCACTTCTGCACAAGACAACAAGCAAACAAGACATCAATAAGGATAAGAAGCTCAAGCGCGCCCGATAAGCAAAAAAGTGAACAAGGAACTTACGCTGGGGGCTGCGCTGGGGGCTGCTCTCCGGAGCAGCCGGCTGGTCCGGCAGGCCTGTCGCGGGCGCATCCCCTGCCGCGGCGACGGGCTCGTCGTCCTCGAGGTCAACCACAGGGATCTTGGCCCTCTTCGCCATCCTCTGGGTCAGGGTCCTGGAAGCCAAACAAGATCAGAGTTAGGCAAAGAGAATTCAAGACAAGAGCAAAAATAATTAAAGGAAATAAAAGTTGCAAATGCTTACTCTTCCTCCTCCTCGTCGGAACTAAGGGCGGAGAATTCAAATTCCGCCTCGCGTGTCCCAGCGCGAGGAGCTGGAGGAGTAGGCTCCCTCGGGTGCTTGGCGGGCTCCGGAGCCGTGGGTTGCGAAGACCCCGCTCCGGTCGTCGCCGAGGACCGAGGGGCAGAAGGAACACCAGAACCGCTTCGGGAAGATCCCCCTCCGCTTGCCGCTGGGACACGGGGTGCCTCCTTGACGACCTTGCTCGTCATGGTGGCACGCGTCGTACGACGCTTCGGCTGTTGTCGGGGCATCGGCTGCTTCACCGTCTCGGTGGTCTTGCGGAGGCGCTTCTTCGGCTGTGGCGGAGGACTTGGCGGTGGCGGAGAATTCTCCGAGGATGAGGAAATGTCGTCGAGGTTCAGTGACCCGCCCGAGTCTTCGTCGGAATCGCCCGATTCGGCGTCCTCCTCGGCGGGCTCACTGGACTCGATCCCCTGCCCGGCAGCCTCGCTCTTCTCGGCAGGCTCCCCGGCAGGCTCCCCGGTAGGCTTCCTGGCGGGCCTTAGCAGTTTGAGGATCTCCTCCTCCTCGGCCCGGCTCACTGCATCCGCTGCTTCTGCTTCATCCACGGTGTACCCAAACTCACCCGCAGCCGCCGCTGCGGCAGCCTCCTCCATCCTGCTGGCGATATACGCCACATCCCGGTCGGTGGTCGCGCGGGTGAGGCCCTTCTTCTCTTCGGGGTTGCGCGGCCGTTCAACCAGATTGTCGAAGAAGGTCTGCACGGTCTCTTCTGAAGGCATCAGCCAAGTGGGATCAACCCCGTGGGAGTCGCACTGAGGCATTGCCGCACGGATGGCACTAAGGGCAGAGTTGTTGCATAAGGGAACTACTCCCCGCGACGGGGTAAACCACTCCTTGTGCTTGGGGTCATGCTTGAACATCGAGCGGACCATCCCCTTGAGTTCCAGGACGGTGAAGTTGTAGTTCAGCCCGGGGCGCAGCCTCATGCAGCCTGCCGCGTTGCCGAACTCCCAAGCAGGCCTCTTCCTATCCTGCAGGCGAGCAATGCGGCGGCGAAGGAAATCCGCCCCGACCTCTCCTACAGTAAGGTTGGCGTCCCGGAGGCGAAGGATCCTAGTGAGGGCTATCTCCAGTTTCTCATCCTCCAGGGCCAGATCGCTCCAATCCTTGCCGCGCACTATTGCGGCCCGGCGAGGAGAGGTAAATTGCTGGGGTTCCTCTTCCATAACCCAGCACCAATCAGCTCTCCACTCCTCCCACTTGCCGCGGAGCTCTCCAATCAAGTACGCCTCTTTCTTGTTAATCCTGAAGATCCAGGAGATCCCACCGGAGAGTGAAGATCCAGACTCTACTCTAGGTGTGAAGAAGTGGCGGAAGAGAGCTACGTTGGGGTGGACCCCGACAAAGTTTTCGCACAGATGTGCGAAAACGGCCATTGTGAGAACATCATTCGGGGTGAAATCTAGGAGGTGGAATCCGTACGTGTTCATCGCATCGCAGAAAAACTCAGAATACGGAGGACAAAGGCCACAGTGGAAGAACAAAGCGAAGTAGTGGTAACCTCCCTGATACATGTCGCAGGCTTCGGCGGGGAGGACTCTGGTGCGCGGGTGAGCCTTCGTCTCCCTCGCCCAGAACAAGTAATACTTGTCCCGCAGCTCCCTCGCGCCGAGCCTCGGCGGGAAGACCACCATCCTCTTCCGCATTGCGGCTAGCTTCACCGCCTTGTCGGACTTCTCGCTCTTCGTCTTGCTGCTCTTCGGGGCCATGGCGGGGACGACGAGAGGGGTCGGCAGCGCCGGGAGGCTGGCGGCGGTGGAAGAGAGGTGGAGCTCGGCTCTCTGTCGACCTTTGGGGAGGCGGAGAGCGGCGGGAGTTTCTGAGATTGAAGACGTAATGAAACAATGGGGGGAAACTGCCCCTGCTTCCTCTGCTTTTAAGGGGGAAGTGGGGGACGTTCCGCATTTTTCCCATTAAAGAAACAGGCCACGATCTCTCCCACGACGCCGCAATCGACGCGTGCCGTTAGGGAGGGATGCTGTGGATGCGGAGTGGGAAACGGCGCGCCGTGGGCCGCGTGTGCCCGTGCACTGTTTTGGGCCTGGCACAACAGCGCTCGGCATCGTGTGTGGCCCAGGCCCGGGGGCTCCTGTCGGTGTACTAAAGTAGGGGTACCTTAGTATCCCGACTTGTGCACAGGCAGTAGCAGCGTCCCGTGGTCGGGCTCACCACGCGCCCGCCAAAGCCCACTCTGGTTCCCTTGAAGCCATTCATGAACAAAGTATTCAAGTTAAGAAACAAGACCCCGGCAAGAGGAGCTTTCCGGGAAGGCCGCTCCAGGCTCGAGATCATCCCTTCTGCACAAGACCCTGGCAAGAGGAGCTTGCCAGGAAGGCCGAAGAACATCATTTCAGAAGACATACCGCGGCGCAACGCGCGCCCCGGCAAGACCCGGAGAGCGGCAAGCTTCCGGGCCCGGCAAGGTAGCGACCGCGGCAAGGTGCTTGCCACGGCAATCTTTCACTGTGTGCCTGCGCTCCAGCTCACCTGACCACGCGTCGCCCTGGGGCCCTTCCTGGGGCACGTGGCGGATGGCTGTGCAGCCTGGGGGTACACGGTGGCAAGCCACGGTGACGAGGCCTCCGTCGTGGCGAACGGAGGCGCCCGGGCGGACGCTTTTGGGGTGACGGCAACGGGCATTCAATGCCCTTGTCCACCACCGTCAGGGTTAGGTATAGACCACTTTACATACACTGTACATGCACTGTTACAACTACCACCAATTTTACACTTTTACCCTCATCTACGTTGACACCTGTCGGTGACCCCTTTGAGCTATAAAAGGAGGCCCATGCACAACGTAGAGGAGGTTCAGTTCCGAAAACTTGATCACTCCCACGCTCGGTGTAGCTAGTACTGTAGATCTTCTTGCTCCCGAGCCAAGAACTCAATACAACCAAGGCAGGAGTAGGGTTTTACGCATCAGTGCGGCCCGAACCTGGGTAAACTGCTCGCGTCTGCCCCTCGATCTGCTCTTTGTGCTCCCTCCGCTCCCTTGCCGTACCGAAAAGGGGCTCCGATCCCATAGGTGTTCGTGGGCGATCAGTTTCCCCGACAAAAAGAAAAAGAAAAAAAGAAAAGAAAAAAGGGGAAGGACAAATAAAAAAAGGCCCAAAAAAAGAGAAAGAAGAAAAAAGAAAAAAGGGACAATGTTACTATCTTTTTCCACACTCGTGCTTCAAAATAGCACCATGATCATCATGATTGAGAGACTCGTGTTTAGTCACTTTCGCATACTAGTGGGAATTTTCATTATTGAACTTAGCTTGTATATATTCCAACGATGGGCTTCCTCAAATGCCCTAGGTGTTCGTGAGCAAGCAATTGGATGCACACCCACTTAGTTTCTTTTGTTGAGCTTTCATACATTTATAGCTCTAGTGCATCCGTTGCATGTCAATCCCTACTCACTAACATTGATATCTTTTGTCTTCTCCACAACCACCACTCTATTCCACCTGTAGTGCTATATCCATGGCTCACGCTCATGCATTGCGTGAAAATTTAAAAAGTTTGAAAATTTTTAAACATGAAACAATTGCTTGGCTGAAACCGAGGTTGTGCATGATTTGAGTATTTTGTGTGACGAAGATGGAACATAGCCAAACTATATGATTTTGTAGGGATGAACTTTCTTTGGCCATGTTATTTTGAGAAGACATGATTGCTTTGTTAGTATGCTTGAAGTATTATTATTCTTATGTCAATATAGACTTTTGTCTTGAATCTTTCTGATCTGAAAATTCATGCCACAATAAAGAAAATTACATTGAAAATTATGTTGGTTAGCATTCCACATCAAAAAATCTGTTTTTATCATTTACCTACACGAGGACGAGCATGAATTAAACTTGGGGATGCTTGATCCAACATATTTGTAATTTTTGATTGTTCCATGCTATTATATATTCTGTTTTGGATGTTTAATGCGCTTTATTATACACTTTTATATTATTTTTGGGACTAACCTACTAACCCAAGGCCTATTGCAAATTGGTGTTTTTTTCCTAGTTCAGTGTTTCGCACAAAAGAATATCAAACGGAGTCCAAACGGAATGAAACCATCGGGAGAGTTATTTTTGGAACGACATCAACACAGAATACATGGAGTACACGCTAGGAGGCAAGAGAGGAGGCCACGAGGGCAGGGGGTGCACCTAGGGGGGTAGGCGCGCCCCCACCCTCGTGGGGCCCCTCTGGCTCCCCTGACGTGCCTCTTCAGCCTATATATACTCCCATACCCTGAAAACATCTAGGACATCCACGAAACCATAATTCCCGAGCTGTAACCTTCTGTACCCGTCAGATCCCAACTTGGGGCCTGTTCCAGAGCTCCGCCGGAGGGGGCATCGATCACTGAGGGCTTCTACATCAACACCATAGCCTCTCCGATAAGTTGTGAGAAGTTTACCACAGACCTTCGGGTCCATAGTTATTAGCTAGATGGCTTCTTCTCTCTCTTTGGACCTCAATACAAAGTTCTCCTCGATCTTCGAGGAGATCTATTCGATGTAATATTTTTGTGGTGTGTTTGTCGAGATCCGGTGAATTGTGGTTTTATGATCAACATTATCTATGAACAATATTGGATTCATTTCAGAAATATTTTATGTATGATTATAATATCCTTGCAAGTCTCTTCGAATTATTGGTTTGGTTTGGCCTACTAGATCTATAGTTCTTGCAATGGGAGAAGTGCTTGGATTTGGGTTCAATCTTGCGGTGTCCTTTCCCAGTGACAGCAGGGGTAGCAAGGCACTATTGTATTGTTTCCATCGAGGATAAAAAGATGGGGTTTATATCATATTGCTTGAGTTTATCCCTCTACATCATGTCATCTTGCTTAAGGCTTTACTCTGGTCTTATGAACTTAATACTCTAGATGCATGCTAGACAGCGGTCAATGTGTGGAGTAATAGTAGTAGATACAGAGTCGTTTCGGTCTACTTGTCAGGGACGTGATGCCTATACACATTGATCATGCCTAGATATTCTCATAACTCTTCGCTTTTCTATCAATTGCTCGACAATAATTTGTTCACCCACCGTAGAATTCTGCAATCATGAGAGAAGCCACTAGTGAAACCTATGGCCCCCGGGTATATCTTTATCATATTAGTTTCCCGTCAACTTGCCAATTTATGTCGCCGTTGTTTTACTTTGCATCTTTACTTTCAATATCGATAGCAAAAAAAACAAAAATATTATCTTATCATCTCTATCAGATCTCACCCTCGTAAGTGACCGAGAAGTGATTGACAACCCCTTTTATCGCGTTGCTTGTGAGGTTCTTATTTGTTTGTGCAGGTACGAGGGACTCGCGCCTGGTCTCCTACTGGATTGATACCTTGGTTCTCAAAAACTGAGGGAAATACTTACGCTAGTGTGCTGCATCACCCTTTCCTCCTCGAGGGAATACAACGCAAGCTCGAGAAGTAGCAAACTTCATTATCTAAGCTAGGAGGAATGGGCAGAACAGTAGGGGTTGGCGGTGGCGCCGACGGCATCCGTGAGCTAGGATTCGAGTGGGGAGGGGCCGGGTGGGGGACTATGGAGGGGGAGTGTTTGAGGATACGCCGCAGCTACTGGAAATTTTAGTAATGGTGGGTGGAGATGGTGGTGGACAAGGGAGGGTGACAGTTCAATGCCTCGGCTACTACAATTTTACGATAAGCTCGGTGCTGGAGGAGTGTGGGCGACGGTTGAAGTAAGGTGTCTACTAAAATTTTGGTAAAGGAATTGATGCGGGGCGGGAGTGACCATGATCGTGCACGGTCCAATAAGAATATGTTAATAAGAAAAAGTGGCGAAACCGTTGATTTTTGGAACGCTCAAGGCAGGTAATTTGTTTTTATATTTCTAGCTAGCTGGTCTATCACACATGGTCCGTCCTAATTTGTAAATAAGCAACCCGCCTTTAGCTTGTGCAGGTGGTGATTTTACAGCGGACTTGCATCGCACATGGTTAAGCCAGTACCTCCACCCTTTGCTCGTGCTTGCTTAGTCGTGGTGATTTTACAACGCACTTGCATCACGCACGATTAAGCCAGTACCTCCACATTTGCTCGCGCTTGCGCAGTCGTGGCGATTCACAGCGTGCTGGTAGGGGGAAACGATGGGAGAAGATGCGGGAAACCGATGAGAGGAGTGGCGGGAAATGGCAACCTGTTTAGATATATGACAACATTATAATATAGAAAACTTAGTAGAGAAGGAAGCGTGAGCTAGCACGATGCATGCGCACAGTGCTTACCCATGTACTGCATGTGCTGTCAAAAGGGCTGAGGATTGTCGTTCGATCTGGGAGCATCCAACGGTGCAGACGTACGATCCGGGGTGTTTAGTGTGACACCCCGAGATCAATGCGCTAGATGTCTTCCTCTCATTCTCTGTCGTTTCCATGTCATTCGCTGGCGTGTTCGCACTTCCCATGTTATCATGTGCATTTCATCCACATGTTTTCCAAAACTTGCATCCTTTCGAAGTTGACCGATCGCCCGTTCTCTTTGTTGTCCGTTCGGAGCCCAGACATACTCGCACGCGCCCCGGGCACCTCCAAATGTTATTTTATAAGTGTCCAAAAAAATCTCGGAATGAGGTGAAACTTGGTGTGCGGTGTAACTACAGTGTAGGTAGACTGCTTGTCAAATTTCGTCCCATTCAGAGTTCGTTTGATAGCCCAACCGGTAAACATATAGCAGCATCGTTGTCGGTTTATTCATCGGACATTTCGGTCTCCGAAACGTTGTGTCGGGCCTCTCTCTCTCTCTTCACTCCCATAGCCCTACCCCTCTACATAGCCCACTGGACCCATCATACACCCCCTTTGCTTCAAAGCCGGTTGATCAGCATCGGAGGGTCCGAAACTGCCCAAATCCCCCCTAACCTAATGCTAGACCCTCTGCCTATTTAAGCATTCTACCTCGGCCAAAAATGGAAGCCCTAGCCCCCGTAAACCCTCTCCCACCTCCAGTCGCCGCTTCCTCCTCACAATCTACGCTGGCCCAGCTCCGCCACTTGGCGCACCCTGCCTAGCCAGCGCCGCCGCATAGCCGCCTCCTCACCCAATCACTACCCGCCACGCGTCCCCCTGCCTCCTCCACCACGCGGCCCGCCGAGCCCATCTGGTGCACGCCTGGCCCCGAGCCCCGCCGCCGCCTGGCCCGCGTCAGCCCGCGTTGCCGCCTTCGAGCTCACGAGCGCCCCGGCTCCTGTGCACCGTCGGCCTAGCCGGTCCTCCCGCAGCGCTCTGCCTGCCTCGCGCCTCGCCTCCCCGCCGCGAGCCACCGGAGCGTGCCGCCGCCGTTTCGCTCCATCCTCTACCCCCGTGCGCCACCACCGTCCCGCTTTTGCCTCCGCCGCCGTCCGCCGCCACCATACCACTCCTCGCCGGCCCGAGCTCGCCGCTGGCTAGATGCGGCCTGGCGCAGCTGGATCCGCCCAGTCCCAGAGTTGGCGTCCCGCTCCACTGCGTCTCCGGCCACGCCGTCACCGGAACCGCCACCGGGACCCTGTCGTCCAGGATCCACCTGGAAAACAACGAACCCCGATCCAAGAGCGGCCGTGTTCGTTGGATCTGCTCGTCCCGGTTCCCGCCGTCCCCTTTTTCCCGAGGTGGTTTTTGTCTACTAAGTCCTTGGAAACTTCACATTATGTGTGCATGTTTGGCATGTAATAACTTTGTGCACTTTGGTCCAAATGGAGTGTATAATATATCAAAATGTTCATCTCATAGCGCTCTACATGTTGGTTGCTATAGCATTCATGCTGGGATGCATCTTGATATGTTTATCCCTGTCGCAAGAGTGCGTGTTGCTGTTAACTTCTGAAAACTAATATGACTTGCTCTTTTGTCATTTTCATAGCATTTTGTGTGATTTTAATTTGAGCATCATGTCAGCATGTTTTAGGAGCACAATCATGTCGTCTTTGAATTGATGTAATCTACATTCCATGATATGCTTTATGGTGTGTGTAACAAGCTTGCAAAGTGACCTACTCACTGTTTGCTGTTTTTTGAGACAATAAAAACTGCTAAGTTTGACATTCTTATATTGTGTTGTCATGTGTGCTTGATTCTACAATCGAATATATGCATATTTGGAGATGTATAGTGAGCAAGTTTTGAAAACCATGTTATGCTCTATCCATCCATTCCCTTGTTTGCAATTATAAGTTGATGTAGCATGCCTCTTTCTTGCTCTCAAGTTGTCATCATGATAAATCTATCAATTTGTTAACAACATGTTCCATTTTTGCAAAGCTCATTGTATTTTATCTATGCGTAATATGGAGTTGTTCCCATGGAGTTAGTAGGAGTATGCCATGTCTACTATATGTTCATGCCCTTTTCATGGTTATTAGAATTGCTATGCTTGATGTTATGTACCTCCAAACTCAGTATCATAATGTTATTGTTTTGCATTCCCAGATTTTCACTAAGTCTGAGAATCTCCTATATCATGTTTGCATCTTGTTTTGGATGAATGCCATGAACCTGTTGCTCCTATGTATATGACATTTTCTTTTATTTGAGCTCCAGGTTATGTACTAGCATGCCATGCTCTTCGTTGCCATGTTCTTACAATATAATTTAATTTTTTTCATGCCTCCAACATGGCATCATATTAACTCTGCTCATGTATATGCCCTGTTTTTCACGAATTTATAATCTGTGATATAAAGTTGCTTGTTGCATGGATCATGTTGGTTTAATATTGATGCCTACGAACCTGAACCTTGATGATTCTTGAAGCACGTAATCTGTACTTTGAGTGCATATCATGTTTGTGCCTATCTTGTTCTTGTAGCATATTGTTTTGATACTCACAATGTGCCTAGTTGCTGTTTTGGACAGCTTGTCCTTTATTCTTGTTTCGTGTGTATGTGTTGAACCGTGGCTCCTTTTTGAGCATGCTCTATACGAAACTTGCTTGGTTTTGCATGTACATGCATCATTTCATGTTGTATCCATGTTTTGAGTGTTGTGCTTGATGTTTGAATGCATTTTGCATCAATGCCATGTTCAACTTGTTGTGCTCATATCTTCTAGGACGTAGCTCCAAATTGAATGAACTTTATATGTAACTTGACTAGAAAATCGTGTAGATCATCATGGTGCATGTTAACTTGTTGTTTAAAAACTTAAACGTAATGTGTTATTCAGATCTGGACCAATTTCTAAATTTGCATATGAGGACTTACCAGAATTGTTATATGTTGTTTCCGGCCTCATTTAAACTTGCTTGGTTGTGAGGATCTTGTATGCATCATCTCTTGCTATGAGTAGCATCATGTAGCCTTTTCATGCATCACAATTGGTTGAGCATGTTGTCTTGTTTATGTGTTGTGCGTTCACCATGTTGTTTGCTTCTTACCGGTTGTGCTTCTTCTTGTTTGTTCATGTTTCGTTGTGATCGTGAGGATTCGTTCGGCTACGCTAGGTTCGTCTACGTGGATTCTTCTACTTCATGGACTCATTCTTCTTCCTAGTGGGATTTCAGGCAAGATGACCGTCACCTTGGATCTCACTACTATCTTTGCTATGCTAGTTGTCTCGATGCAATCGCTATATGTCTCAATACCCACCACTTGTTTATCAAGCCTCCCAATATGCCATGAAAAACAACCTCTAACCTTTTTCACCATCCCAGCAAACCGTTGTTTGGCTATGTTACCGCTTTCTCAGCCCCTCTTATAGCGTTGCTAGTTGCAGTTTGTTCCATGTTGGAACATGGATATGTTGGAATATCACAATATCTCTTATGTCAAATTAATGCACATATATAGTTGGTAAAGGGTGGAAGGCTTGGCCTTTTTCCTAGTGTTTTGTTCCACTCTTGCCACTCTAGTTTCTGCTAAACCGGCGTTATGTTCCTTGATGTTGTGTCCCTAACGTGGTTGGGGTTTATGGGGCCCCCTCGACAATTCGTTTTAAATAAAACTCCTCCGTCAAGGCCCAACATTGGTTTTACCATTTGCCTAATAACCACTAAAATTTGCATAGGGGGTAGCTACCCCGTGGACCTTTTCTTAATCAACCCCCAGGCCAGTGCTCCTCATGAGTGTTGGTCCAAACTGGGCACCCTACGGGGCCACCACGGGGAAACCTGAGGTTTTAGTTTTACTCGTAGCTTGTCCCATCCGATCTTGGCCTGAGACGAGATACGCGCGGCTACTATCAGGGTGTTGGCACACTAGGAGGACTTGTTGAATTTGTTTTACCATTGTCGAAATGACTTGTGCACCGGGATTCCGAGTCTGATCGGGTTGTCCCCAAGATGGAGGTTTTACCTCTGCTGATCGTGAGAGCATGTGATGGGCTAAGTTGGGACATCCCTTCAGGATTTTGAACTTTGAAAATCCGTGCCCGTGGTTATGTGGAAGATTGGAATTTATTAATATCCGGTTGTAGAAAGTTTGACACTATACTCAAAATAAAATAGACCAACCGCGTGAGTAACCATCATCGTCTCTTTTCGAGTAAGTCCGGGAAGAGAACACGGTGGGGTTATGTTTGACTCGTAGGTAGTAGTTCAGGATCACTTAGTGATCATTGCTAGTTGCGGCTGTTTGCGTAGCTTCTCATCTTTCTCTGGAATCGTAAGTTAGCCACCATACATATGCTTAGTCGCTACTGCAACCTCACCACTTATCCTTTCCATGTCTTTTAAGCTTTGCTAGTCTTAATACCCAGGTTAATGGGATTGCTGAGTCCTCGTGGCTCACAGATACTACAACAATAGTTGCAGGTACATGGATTCGGTGACTTGACGTGAGAGCGATGCTTACTTGTGTTGGAGTTCTTTGTTCTTCTTCTTCGTCGATCTTGGGATAGGTTCCTGGTCGGCAGCCTGGGATAGCATGATGGATGTCGTTGTGATTTTCATGTGTTTTCATCCGTAGTCAACTGTCTTATGTATTATGTTGTTGTATTCATGTGGCATTTGTTTGCCTTTTGTTGTATCCCCATCTATTTATGTAATGGTACAATGTAATGATATCCATCTTGCTGAGCGCCCGAAATGTGATTGTGCCCCAATCACGAGGTTATAACGTGATCGGGATAGAATCGCATGTTGGGCGTGACATTTGGGTTCAAGCCAATCAGAACGTGGGGGGCATCGGCCATGGTTTGGTATGCACACGGCTTTCGAGAGTGAATCATGTGATATTTGAAAGCATTTCGTGAGAAGAATCTCAGTTTATAAATCCCCGTAAATCCAAAACTCACCCGGAAATAGTGAAACTTGGCATGGTGTCACGACATGGCACATATATGTCGAGGAATTAGTTTTGTCCATTTTGGTGTAAGTTTTGTTACAAGCCTCTTACAAACAAAAGCTTCTCTCAAAGAAGCCTTGTGGTTCCGATAGGGAAACCTATCCCCCTTGTGGGCGAAACGATAATCACTACCTCTTTTCACCTTGTATTTTCTTTTATGGGCAACATGGAACGACAAGATATCCATGCAGAAATTTAAACTTATTCAGGGTTCGTTTGGCCTTTTTATACACTAATTGAGTTTCCTAGGCATTTAATGTTCATAATTCAAATCTGAACTTCAAATACATGCTCTAGTTCACCAAAATGGCTAGAAAAATTATACATGGGTCCTTGGGTGCATGTTTAGGTCCCATAACAGGAATGGGAAGAAATTACAACCTCATCGGCGTCCTGGCACGTATGAAACATTTGGAATCTCGGTTTTTTAAATCTCCGTAAATCCTAATCTCACCAAAGAGTCAGGAAAGTTCGCATGGTGTCACATCATGACACATATATGTCATGGTAAAAACATTGTACAATTTCGGCCAAGCTTTATTACAAACATCTTACAAACCGGAATTTCTCTCCAAGAAGCCTCGTGATTCTGATAGGGAAACATGTTCCCCTTGTGGGAGAAACGTAATCACTTCCTCTTTTCGCCATGTATTTTCTTCTATGGGCAACATGGAATGACAGGATATCCGTGCTGAAATTTAAACTTATTCAGGGTTCATTTGGCCTTTTTATACACTACTTGAGTTTCCTAGGCATTTAATGTCCATAATTCAAATCTGAACTTCAAATACATGCTCTAGTTCATAAAAATGGCTAAAAAAATTATACATGGGTCCTTGGGTGCATGTTTAGGTCCCATGCAAGGAATGGGAACAAATTACAACCGTACCGGCGTCCTAGCTCATACACAAACATTTGGAATCTCGGTGTTTAAATCCTCGTAAATCCTAAACTCACCAGAAAGTCATGAAAGCTGGCATGGTGTCATGTCATGGCACGTATATGTCATGGAAAAAACATTGTCCAACTTTGGCCAAGCTTTATTACAAACCTCTTACAAGTCGGAGCTTCTCTCAAAGAAGCCTCGTGCTTCCGATAGGGAAATGTGTTCCCCTTGTGGGCGAAACGTAATCACAACCTCTTTTCGCCTTGTATTTCTTCTACGGGCAACATGGAACGACAGTATGTTCGTGCAGAAATTTAAACTTGTTCAGGGTTCGTTTGGCATTTTTATACACTAATTGAGTTTCCTAGGCATTTAATGTCCATAATTAAAATCAGAACTACAAATACATGCTCCAGTTCACCAAAATGGCTAGAAAAGTTATACATGTGTCCTTCGGTGCATGTTTAGGTCCCATGCCAAGAATGGGAATGAATTACAACCGTACCGGCATCCTGGCTCGTCCTCAAACATTTGGAAACGCGGCTTTCAAATCTCCATAAATCCAAAACTCACCATAAAGTCATCAAAGGTGGCAAGGTTTCACGACATGGCACATATATGTCGTGGTAAAAACATTGCCAATTTGGGCAAAGATTTATTACAAACCTTTTAAAAACCGGAGCCTGTCGCAAGAACCGTTGTGGTTTCAATAGAGAAACGTGCCCCCAGGTGGGAGAAATGATAATCACTCCCTCTTCTAGCCTTGTATTTTCTTCTACACGGAACACAGGACAACGCGAGATTCACGTTGAACTTTGAAATTATTTAGGGTTGATTTGACCTTTTTTCATTAATTGGGTTTTCTAGGCATTTAATGTCCATAATTCAAATCCGGACTACAAATAAATGTTCCAGTGCAACACACTGGCTAGAAAAAACATATATGTGTCCTTGGGGTGCATGTTTAGGTCCCATGGAACAATTGGGAATGAATTCAACCGTATCGCCGTCCTGGGTTGGCCACGAACATTGTGAATCTCGGTTTTTAAATCTCTGTAAATCCAAAAACTCACCAGCAAATCATGAAACTTGGCATGGTATCACTAAATGGCGCATATAATTGTCCAATTTTGGCCAAGCTAAATTACAAGCCTCTTACAAAACCGAAGCTTCTCGCAACCCTCGTGGTTCCGGTAGGGAAACATTCCCCTCTTGTGGGCAAAACAATAATCGATGCCTCTTCTCGCCTTGAACATTGTTTTCTACAGGCAACATAGAATAACAGGAGTGTCGTGCTGAAATTTCAAACTGTTCAGGGTTCATTTGGCCATTGTATATATTAATTAAGTTTTCTAGGCATTTAATGTAGTCCATAATTGAAATTTTAACTACAAGCACATGCTCCAGTGACGCAAAATGGGTGGGAAATCATACATGTGTCATTGGGTGCATGTTTAGGTCTCATTTAAGGAATGGGAATGAATTAGAAAATTGTGGTCGTCCTGAAACATTGAGAATCTCGGTTTTTATATCACAGTAAATCGAAAACTCACCCAAAACACAAGAAACTTGGCATGGTTTCATGACATGGCACATATATGCCTTGGTAAAAAAAATCATCCAGTTTGAGACAAGGGGAACACATTAATAGCAAAAAAGGTCCTTTCGAAACAAATAGCTGACACTTTAATATCGCAAATGGTTGTATTATATGAACCGTGTGCCCCCGTAACCATTTATGTGCGGACACTACCTCTGCCATAATTTAATCATACTCTATGGCGTGCGTGCAACTCTTTGATTAGACGGGATGAACGCGAGAAGTCCGCCGTGCAGGCTCAACGGGACGCATGTGAGCAGCCCGCCGCGTAGGCTCGATGGGATGCATGCATCCTGTCCACCTCGTATGCTCGACGGGACACGTGCGAGCAGCAAGGCCTCCTATGCTCACCGGGAAGCGCTCTCTTTGACCTCAATCCACCAGCCACCGCCCACCTCGCTCACAACTTCTTTGTTAATGGGTTAATTAAATCACCTGCATGGAGGGTGTTTGCTTGTGATCCCATGGCAGCATTTGCTTTGTTTGTGTTTTCAACTCGCATTCCGGCCTAATTTAAATTGCCACATCAACGGATAATACGATGACAAATAAAATGGCAACGGATAATACGACGATAAATTTACAATGGCGCAGATAATAATTGTCTTACATGTTCTAGATAATTTAAAATGCCACATGTGCCAAAGCCTGGAAGATAGGGGCAGGAGAAGAGGGAAATCATAGACAATGATCTGGGTCTCTACCGTCTCTACTCGTTGATGGATCGCCGGTGGACGACATCTTGTAGATCCTTCTCCAATTCCTCACAACTTTGCTTGAAAGAAGCCACAGATTTCTCCACCTCCTGCTCGCGCTCGATCTGGAGCTTCCTCAAGTCACCCATTAGTTCCTTGACGACCGCTGCCAGTGTCATCCCTGAGGCACTGCTATGCTCATGCAGCATCTTCCAGCCGGCGGCCTCCTCCTCCTTCTCGTCGAGAGCCTTGAGGAGCTTTGATTTCTCGCCCATGAGTTGCTTGACGAGGTCGGTCTCCTTGTCAACCGAGGCATCGCTGATCTCGAGGAGCTTCATCAAGCCGTCGGCCAACTCCTGCTTCTTAATTAGGCCAGCAAGAATGTCGTCGTCGCCGGCCAAGGACTTCAGCAATGCCAGCTCGTCGTGATCGCCGACGTGGAGAGTGTGCTTGTGAGAGCCCTCACGTGCCCGTGAGAGCTCGTTCGAGTGCTCTGCGTCGCGCCGATACATCTCTGATGTGGCTGCCGCTTCATGGAGGGATTTCTCAAGTGCTTCCGTGGCCTTGGTCTTTACTGCCTGGTTATATGTACACCCGAAACTCCTCCTACCGGTCATGGCGGAACGACTTGATAGGAAAGACCAGTTTTGTGGGTGATGAGGAGAGGAACTATGAAGTAATTTTCAAGTGGGTAGTTTTTATAGCCCGGTGCTAAGTGTGAACACATATTAGTTTGATAGGTGTGAACACATGTTAGTTTGATAGGTGTGAACACATATTATTTTTATGGGTGTGAACACATATTAGTTTTATAGGTGTGAATAGATTTGCAATTACTTGTTGCATTGTAAAATGCAATGTGACAAGAAACAAGGTCAAAATTTATTGATCGTTCGGACATCAAAAAAATTATTGATAGTTCTAGGCCACGTGTTATTGATCACATACGTATTAACATAAGAAAACGTATGTGCAACTTACTATTCATCACACTTGAGTACTCGCAGACGCATCGTGTGCGATACTCCTAGCCACCGCAAGAAACTAGTTTGCATTTTTCAAAGTTATTTGTACTAACGGAATCGCACACGAATAACTATAGTAACCGTTTGTGCTATAATTTCTCATCGCAAATAGTTCATCTGAGTGGGCTGTTTTTTGCCAATCACACACATCTTGTTTACACAAATTCATCGCAAATGCTGCATATCACACATATCTTGTTAAGTTGAACCGCTATGTTCTCTTCCATAATCAAAAACAGTTCATCGAGTGAACCGTATGCCGTATATCACACACACCTTGATCTTGCTGACCATTTTTGTGGCATTCCCTAATAGCACACAGTTCATCGGAGCGAATTGTATGCCGTATATCGCACACACATTGATATGGCTGCCCATTTCTGTTGTTCTGCCTCATCGCAAACAGTTCTTCTGGATCAACCGTATGCCCCGCATCGCACTAGTAACTAAAATCTTTTTTGATTGGTTTTTTACATCCCAGTTTGCGATTAATGCATCGCACACAGTTTTGTCAAAGGGTCTCTGATCGTAGCGCTAGCAGCATCCTGTAGTAGTGTATGACCCTGTGTAACTACATTGACAGGCATGTTAAGTACAACAGGGTTAGCATCCACCAAAAATAGCAAATGGGCAGCATCTCTAGTGATATCCTGAGTCATGTATTGTAAGTTTGTTGCCGGTATTGGTGAAATTGAGCTGGACAATTAATATTTACACATTAAACAGTGTGTAGTACTTAAATAAAAAATGAACGAACATGCTTAATACATCAACCATACAAAACATAGCCATTGCAAGTGGTATTGGTAATATTGAGCTGGTCAGCTCATACCTGGTATGTCCTGAGGGGTAGTCGTTGGGGCACTTCATCTGGGACAGAGTCTGCACTAAGTCGGCGAAACTGGATGTGAGGTGTTCCTCTGGGTCAATGAGGGAGTCCTGAATTAAGGGGTCCTCAGGTGGTCGGATCGTTCATTGTGGGCCGAACTGGTGGGCAGTGAAGATTATCAGTGAAGACTATCTCCCGTATCCGGATAGGACTCCTATATGTGTAAAATAGCAAGTTTAGAATCCGGGTGTAATATTTTCCTTCCTCTGCAAGGTGATCATGTACAAATCCTAGTTCCTTCCGATGCATATATAAACCGGAGGGTTTAGTCCGTAGGGACAACAGAATCATGGCAATTATAGTGTCTAGACTTTTATGGTTTAGCCATTACAATCTCGAGGTAGATCAACTCTTGTAACCCATATTCATCAAGATCAATCAAGCAGGAAGTAGGATATTACCTCCACCGAGAGGGCCCGGACCTGGGTAAACATCATGTCCCCAGTCTCCTGTTACCATCGATCCTCAGACGCATAGTTCGGGACCCCCTACCGGAGATCTGCCAGTTTTGACACCGACATTGGTGCATTCATTGAGAGTTCCACTCTGTCGTCGACTGAAGGATTAATGGCTCGCTTCATCACCAACGACGGTGCCACCGTCGAGGGAGATTTTCTCCCCGACCAGCTTTTTGTGTTCGGTGGCTTCGTGCTTCGTGCCCAACACTGAAGGCCACCTCGAGTAGGTTGACAGCTATGCCCCTGGTCATCAGATTAGATTTGGAAGCCTAAACTACATTGCCGATGTCTATAGATATTTGATCTTCGATGGATCGCACCCATGGCAAATGCTCCTGGCCACCATGATGAACATGACCTAGATCTGTCATCGGACCCTGTCGAGGGGTCAACACTAGTAGTAGCTCTGGCCTTAGATCCGGAGCAGATCGCTTCATACGAGGACGGGAAGATCAACCATGCCACTGAGACCGCAGACCTAGTGGCCCTAGAGTCGCACATTGACCGATGATAACCCACAAGTGTAGGGGATCGCAACAGTTTTCGAGGGTAAAGTATTAAACCCAAATTTGTTGATTCGACACAAGGGGAGCCAAAGAATACTCTTAAGTATTAGCAGCTGAGTTGTCAATTCAACCACACCTGGAAACTTAGTATCTGCAGCAAGATAGTTTAGTAGCACAGTAATATGATAGTGGTGGTAGCAGCAATAAAAGTAAAGATAGTGTTTTTGTAGGTTTTGTGATAATAGCAACGGAAAAGTAAATAAGCGACAAGCAATATAGGTAAAGCTCGTAGGCATTGGATCGGTGATGGGAAATTACGTCGGATGCAATTCATCATGTAGAAGTTGTAACCTAGGGTGCACATAACTAGCTCCAGCTCATCAATGCAATGTAGGCATGTATTCCGAATATAGTCATACGTGCTTATGGAAAAGAACTTGCATGAAATCTTTTGTCCTACCCTCACGTGGCAGCGGGGTCCTATTGGAAACTAAGGGATATTAAGGTCTCCGTTTAATAGAGTACCAGACCAAAGCATTAACACATGGTGAATACATGAACTCCTCAAACTATGGTCATCACCGAGAGTGGTCCTGATTATTGTCACTTCGGGGTTGTCGGATCATAACACATAGTAGGTGACTATAGACTTGCAAGATAGGATCAAGAACACACATATATTCATGGAAACATAATAGGTTTAGATCTGAAATCATGGCACTCGGGCCCTAGTGACAAGCATTAAGCATAGCAAAGTCATAGCAACATCAACCTCAGAACATAGTGGATACTAGGGATCAAACCCTAACAAAACTAAATCGATTACATGATAGATCCCATCCAACCCATCACCGTCCAGCAAGCCTACGATGGAATTACTCACACACGGCGGTGAGCATCATCGAATTGGTGATTGAGGAAGCTTGATGATGACGATGGCAACGATCTCCACTCTCCGGAGCCCCGAACGGACTCCAGATCAGCCCTCCCGAGAGAGATTAGGGCTTGGCGGCGGCTTCGTCTCGTGAAATGCGATAATTCTTTCTCCTTGATTTTTATCTCCATTAAACGGAATATATAGGACCTGGGGATACGTCGGTAGAGCATCGGTGGGCCCTCGGGGCAGGGGGCGCACCCTGGGAATGGGGGCGCGCCCCCCGCCCTCGAGGACAGGGTGCGCCCCCCCGGTGCAGATCTTCTTGCGGATATTTTTTATATTTTCTGAAATAATTCTCCGTTGATTTTCAGGCGATTCCGAGAACTTTTTATTTCTGCACAAAAACAACACCATGGTAGTTCTGCTGAAAACAGCATCAGTCCGGGTTAATTCCATTCTGAAAGCACATTTGCTCTCCGGGTGGTTTTGGTAATTAATGACAACATACTTTGTGGTTGGACTAATGCTTTTATCAAGTATGTTTCAGGAAATCCAATCACATTGGTATGGCAAAAGGGCTGAAGAAGTGGACCCCTCAAAATGCTAAGGCAAGCATTGGCAAAAGCTCAAGACTCCATTTTTGGTTTCGTGATCAAAGATCACATTGAGTCCATAGGAAAAGCCAATACTATTAAAAGGGGATGAGGTTGTGTTGATGATCTGGTTGCTCAAGTGCTTAGTGATATATCTCCTTCAACTATCAGCAACTTTCACTACTATACACACTCATAAGTAATCTCGGACAAACCGATTCTTCCAACTCAGTCCCACCGAGATGAACCACCTCAGCCATAAGCCAAACCCTAGAAATATCGGTCATTCCGAGTTTGAGATCGGTCTCACCGAAATATGGACTGCCAACCTTCTGTAACCATTTGACATCATTTCGGAATATCCGAGATTGCATTTTCGGTCTCACCGAGATTGGCAAGCCTCTGTCTTGGCTCAAATCGGTCTCACCGATATTGCATTTCCGGTCCCACCGAAACTGGCATGTTCCTGTCTTTTCTCAAATCGGTCTAACCAAGTTTTCTTTCTCGGTCCCACCGAAAATCCCAACGTTCATATCTTTGCACTTTCGGTCTCACCGAGATGGTATTTTCGGTCCCACCGAAAACCCCAACGTTCACTATATTTGAACTTTCGGTCTGACCGAGTTTCCACTTCGGTCTCACCGAGATTGTTCAATTATGTGTGTAACGGTTGGATTTTGTGTGGAGGCTATATATACCCGCTCCACCCCCTCTTCACTCGTGGAGAGAGCCATCAGAAAGTACTACCACTCCTACCTTACACTTTCTGAGAACAGAACTACCTACCCTTGTGTTGAGATCAAGTTGCTCCATTCCTACCATATGAAACTTGATTTCTAGCCTTCCCAAGTTGCTTTCCACTCAAACCTTTCTTCCACCACAGCCATATCAGTGAGGAGAGTTGAGTGTTGGGGAGATTATCACTTGAAGCACAAGAGCAAGGAGTTCATCATCATCAACCACATCTATTACCTTTTGGAGGGTGGTGCCTCCTAGATTGGTTAGGTGTCGCTTGGGAGCCTCCGTCTTCGAGATGTGGAGTTGAACCAAGAAGTTTGTAAGGGCAAGGAGATCGCCTACTTCGTGAAGATCTACCCTGAGTAAGGCTAGCCCTCCGTGGGCGTAGGCCATGATGGAATAGACAAGGTTGCTTCTTCGTGGACCCTTCGTGGGTGGAGCCCTCCGTGGACTCGCGCAGCCGTTACCCTCCGTGGGTTGAAGTCTCCATCAACGTGGATGTACGATAGCACCACCTATCGGAACCACGGGAAAAATCATTGCGTCTCCAAATTGCGTTTGATCTTCTCCACCTCTCTTTACTACTTGTGCAATTTACTTTCCGCTGCCCATACTCTAGAATTGCATGTGTAGTATGCTACTTGACTTGTGTGTTATGCAAAATCTGCCAAAATCTGTTCTTGTTAAAAGACAGAATTTTTATCTTGTCGAGTAGTCTAATCACCCCCCCTCTAGACACTCTCACCTTCTTCGATCCTACAATTGGTATCAGAGCATTGGTCTCCATTGCTTTGGTTTACACACCATTGGAGGAAGATGGACGTGTCTACGTTTGGGAGTGTTAGCCATAGAGTGCCTGTTCTTAATGGAAGGTTCTATAACTCATGGAGGTTTGAAATGCTTAGTATCTTTAAGAAGTACAATTTGTGCAAATATATTGAGAACCCCTATGTGCCTCCTTTTAACCCCTTGCACCCTACCATGGATGAAGAGCTTGATTTGCTTCGTAACCTTAGAACTGTAAATCTTATCATTAGAGGGTTACCCGATGACTTGCTTAATCTTGTTACAAACTTTGAGTGTGCCTATGCTATGTGGAAATTATTGGAAGAACTTTATCCGGACTACTCTTTGAGAAGTCTTGATGAAATTCTACACAAGACTATTGAATTTGATAAGATGCACCCCAATGATCCCAACTTTGATAAATGCTTCTTTGAGCTTCGTGATCTTATGAAAAAGAAGGGTGATCCCAGTCTTATCAATATTATAATTAGAAATGCTCTTGCATTGCATTCCGAAGATTATTGTCACATTGACCAAACTAATGCAAGTACTTATCAAATTGACCTAGGTGTTGATGATGAACAATCTATGGGTCAATATGATGATGAGCATGAGCAAGATGATGATTACTCCGATTCGGACACCGAGCTAGACAAAGTCATGAAGAGTCTCAATCTCATGGCAAATCTGAGAGACTACATGTCCGGCGGAAAAGAGTGGATTCTTGATAGTGGATGCACCGATCACATGACCGGAGACAAAGACATGTTTCGAGAGCTTGCAAAGAACGATGGTCCACGCAAGTATGTGACTTTTGGAGACAACTCCAAGGGTAAGGTACTTGGCCTTGGTAAGGTGGCCATATCTCATGATAGCTCTATTCAAAATGTCATGCTTGTAGAATCTCTTGGATACAATTTACTTTCCGTGTCTAGATTAGCTGACTTTGGATTCAATGTGCTATTCACTAAAGTAGATTGCCAAGTCTTTCATCGCGACAATCAAAACATGGCTTTTACCGGTATCCGTAGAGGTGATTTATATATTGTTGATTTCACTAAGAGAGCCCAACCTAGAGCTTGTTTCATTGCTAAATCCTCTAAAGGTTGGTTGTGGCATAGAAGGCTAGGACATGTTGGTATGTGTAATCTAGACAAGCTGATCAAAGGTGATCATATTCTTGGTGTTAAAGATGTTTTCTTTGACAAAGATAGACTTTGTAGTGCTTGTCAAGCAGGAAAACAAGTTGGTGGATGTCATCCCGTGAAAAACATCATGACCACAAGGAGACCGCTTGAGCTTCTTCACATGGATCTCTTTGGTCCCAATGCTTACAAAAGCCTTGGTGGTAACTCCTTTGGTCTAGTTATAGTTGATGATTATTCCAGATTTACGTGGGTATTTTTCCTTGATGATAAATCGCAGGTTCAAAGAATCTTCAAGACCTTTGCCAAAAAGGCCCAAAATCAATTTGAGGTGAAGATCAAGAAAGTTCGGAGTGACAATGGAACGGAGTTCAAGAACGCCAATGTAGACTCTTTTCTCGATGAGGAAGGAATTCTACATGAGTTCTCGGCTACGTACACTCCTCAACAAAATGGAGTTGTTGAGAGGAAGAACCGAACGCTCATAGAGATGGCAAGAACGATGCTTGATGAATACAAGACTCCGAAGCATTTTTGGGGAGAAGCGGTCGAGACAGCTTGTCATGCTATCAACAGGCTTTATCTTCATAAGCTCCTCGGCAAGACATCATACGAGCTCCTCACCGGTAACAAACCCCAAGTGGGATACTTTCGTGTCTTTGGTTCAAAATGCTATATTCTTGATAAGCATCGTCGGTCTAAATTTGCTCCTAAATCTCATGAAGGCTTTCTCCTTGGTTATGGATCAAACTCCCACACCTATCGTGTCTACAATAATTTCACCCGAAAGGTTGAAGAGACGGTAGATGTGAAGTTTGATGAATCTAATGGCTCGCAAGTAGAGCAAATGCCTATTGATGTAGGAGACAAGGACCCATCGGAAGCTATCCAAGACTTATCTATTGGAAAGATCCGTCCCACGGAAGTGAAGGAGAGTACCTCATCTACATATGTGGAGCCACCTACCTCACGGCGAGATGAACCTCAAGGCAACATGGAGGCCTCCACAAGTGGAACTCACCAAGATGAGGAAGTGCAACAAGAAGATCCACCACAACCTCCTTCTCCACCGCCTCAAGACAACACCAACAACAATGAAGAAGAAGAAGAGGAAGACGAAGATGATGAGGAAGCTCAGCCACAACATCAACAAAAGCTATCCCGAGTTCGAGCAAGAGTCAAGAAGAATCATCCCGTGGAACAAATGATGAATGACATCAACTCCGGGAGAATTACTCGCTCTAAAACTCGCTTAGCTAACTTTTGTGAGCATTACTCATTTATCTCTAGTATTGAACCTATGAAGGTAGAATAAGCACTTGAAGACCCGGATTGGGTGAACGCTATGCACGAAGAACTACACAACTTCGAGAGGAACAAGGTATGGACTTTGGTAGAGAAGCCCAACGATGATCAAAACATCATTGGAACCAAATGGGTGTTTCGGAACAAGCAAGATGAAGATGGACAAGTCATCCGCAACAAGGCTCGTCTCGTAGCTCAAGGTTACACACAAGTCGAAGGTATGGACTATGGTGAGACCTATGCCCCCGTTGCTAGACTTGAGTCCATTCGCATTGTTCTTGCTTATGCCAATCACCATGATATTACTCTCTATCAAATGGACATCAAAAGTGCTTTCCTAAATGGTGAAATTGAGGAGGAAGTATTTGTGAAACAACCTCCCAGATTTGTGAATCCCAAAAAGCCTAATCATGTTTACAAGTTGCACAAAGCTCTTTATGGTCTTAAACAAGCTCCTAGAGCTTGGTACAAATGCTTAACTAGCTTTCTTCTTGAAAAAGGCTTTGAAATTGGAAAGATAGACTCAACGCTGTTCACGAAAAGGATTAATGGTGAACTATTTGTGTGCCAAATATATGTTGATGATATTATCTTTGGTTCAACGCCCCATTTTAGCAAGAAGTTTGGACAGCTCATGTCAGAGAAGTATGAGATGTCCATGATGAGTGAACTCAAATTCTTCCTTGGGTTGCAAATCAAGCAATCTAAGGAGGGTACCTTTGTCTCACAAACAAAGTACACCAAGGATCTCTTCAAGAAGTTCAACATGCAAGAAAGCAAAGGTATGAGTACCCCCATGCCTACAAGTGGACATAATGACTTGACAAAAGATGGAGAACCCGTTGATCAAAGGGTTTACCGATCTATGATTGGTTCTCTACTATATCTTTGTGCTTCTCGTCCTGACATAATGTTGAGTGTATGCATGTGTGCGCGATATCAAGCAGCCCCTAAAGAATGTCATCTTAAAGCTGTTAAAAGGATAGTGAGATACCTGATACACACACCAAACTTTGGCATTTGGTATCCTAAGAGAGCCTCTTTCGACCTTGTTGGCTATTCCGACTCGGACTATGCCGGTGACAAGGTTGATAGAAAGTCAACTTCAGGTACGTGTCAATTCCTTGGTCGATCCATTGTATCTTGGTCCTCCAAGAAACAAAATTCGGTATCATTATCCACTGCTGAAGCGGAATATATTGTTGCTGGTTCGTGTTGTGCTCAATTGCTATGGATGACACAAATGCTTAAAGATTATGGGATACATGTGAGACGTGTTCCCTTGCTTTGTGACAATGAGAGTACAATTAAAATTGGACACAATCCAGTGCAACACTCTCGAACAAAGCATATTGAAGTTCGTCACCATTTTATTCGTGATCATATTGCCAAGGGTGACATTAATCTTAAGAATGTTCGTACTGACAAACAACTTGCTGATATCTTTACTAAACCTCTTGATGAGAAAGTGTTTTGTCGCTTAAGGAGTGAGTTGAACATCATTGATGCTTCAAACTTGGAGTAAGAACTCCATTAATGCATACAAGGCATGAGCTCACTTGACTAATCCTTGATATTTCTCTTATGATGATGATCATATGTCTTGGACACATTTGCCTCCTTGTATTGCATCTAACTCCTTGCAGGTAATTGGATGATCTACATTTCACAAGATTACCACACACTCAAATCATGAGTAATCTTGTCATTGACCAAGTATCTAGCCCTTTGGGATGTTGAGTTCAAGGAACAAAATTCCACATATCCTTTTTGACATCTTATACATCTAGTATTTCACTCTTGTCATCTTGGATATCCTCGAGCATTTCCTTGCTTGCCTAACCCATGTAGGAAGATGAACTACACAAATAGAAATGGCGCTCCAACTTCACATTCAATGAGCACCTACATCGAGCCTACCTACATGAGCAAAGCATCAACAAGCCCAAGGTATGTTCTTCACATCTTTAAGGAGCTTTACTCAAAGTCATGAGTACAAGCAGCTTCATAAGATGTGATCACATCAAATGCTTAATCGAAAAATGGCAACCCCATTTTGAGCTTAAATGATGAGTATGACCTATGATCAAATGTCCTCATTTGACTCCTAAGTCAGTATACTCAAACATAGGTGATCTTGTCGCCGACCTTTATCTAGATGGAGTACATATGCTTTTGAAGTTTTTCTGTTTTCTCTTATGTTCTCTCATTGAGTTTTTCTTTAAACAAAAAAAAACTTCATCTAGAAATCTTTTTTATTTCTATTTCTTATGTTTCTTTGAATATCCTTCTGGCTCTGATCAATTCCCCGAAAATCTTTTACAAATTCATTGCAAATCTTTTGAAACATTCCTCGCTGAGTGAGCTGAATTATTTCTGTATTTCCTTGGAATTAAACTCGGCGTCACCGACTTATTTATTTCGGTCTAACCGAAAAGGGTCTACCCTAACTCAATTCGGTGTCACCGATTTATCTTCCAGGATATCATCTCCTGCAGCTCCACTCAATGTTTCTCTTGGAATGTTCTTATTTGCTCTGTTGTGATTCTTAAGGTTCCCACTTCTTTCCTTTCATCTTTCCTGTCCTTCCTAGTTTGCTGTCCTTTTCGGCACTTGATGTCAAAGGGGGAGAAGACTTAGGGGGAGTAGGGGGAGAAGAGAAGACTTAAGGGGAGAAGAAAAGCAATCTTATCTTAAGGGGGAGAGAATCACATCAAAGCTTTGTCGTGTTTTACATTGGACATTACAATTGGCATCATTCTTTTGATTTTGCTATTTCCTTCAAACCCCTTGTTCTGAGAGAACTCAAAGGGAGAGGAATTTTCACAATTGATATCTTATGGAAAGCAAAATCTCTCAGAGTTCATTGAAAATCTGTTAAGTTTCGGAGACATGTTTGCTGATTCAAGCTTGTGCTCAATATGAGACACTCTTTATACATGTCATCCTTGGCTTGGTACTCTTGATGTTCTTGCAGTTGGTTGAAGGAATACTCTTGTGTTATCTAACCTTGTTTTCCCAAGTTTATCCCTTCAGGTACAATGCCAAGGAACCTCAAGGTAAGTATATGCATCTTGCAGAATGTGCATGATGGTGACTTGCTTGTAAATACTTGTTTGCAAGAAATCACCATGCACATATGCATTATCACTCACGTCTTTTTCCTCTGCTCTGATGCATATAGCCAAGCTGCATGTAGCACATCTTGCTTATCTCTCTTGTGTGCTTGTGGTAGTCCAAAACCAAAATTTATGAAAATCTTGCACACTTGTAGGGGGAGCCTGGGTACTACATGCTTGTCAAAGCTTTCGTGATAATTCTGTCCTTCTTTCAATAAGCTTTGATGTCTTGTTTAGTGTGATTTTAGTGTTTTGCCATCAATTACCAAAAAGGGGGAGATTGAAAGCACATTTGCTCTCCGGGTGGTTTTGGTAATTAATGACAACATACTTTGTCGTTGGACTAATGCTTTTATCAAGTATGTTTCAGGAAATCCAATCACATTGGTATGGCAAAAGGACTGAAGAAGTGGACCCCTCAAAATGCTAAGGCAAGCATTGGCAAAAGCTCAAGACTCCATTTTTGGTTTAGTGATCAAAGATCACATTGAGTCCATAGGAAAAGCCAATACTATTAAAAGGGGATGAGGTTGTATTGATGATCTGGTTGCTCAAGTGCTTAGTGATATATCTCCTTCAACTATTAGCAACTTTCACTACTATACACACTCATAAGTAATCTCGGACAAACCGATTCTTCCAACTCAGTCCCACCGAGATGAACCACCTCAGCCATAAGCCAAACCCTAGAAATATCGGTCATTCCGAGTTTGAGATCGGTCTCACCGAAATATGGACTGCCAACCTTCTGTAACCATTTGACATCATTTAGAAATATCCGAGATTGCATTTTCGGTCTCACCGAGATTGGAAAGCCTCTGTCTTGGCTCAAATCGGTCTCACCGATATTGCATTTCCGGTCCCACCGAAACTGGCATGTTCATGTCTTTTCTCAAATCGGTCTAACCAAGTTTTCTTTCTCGGTCCCACCGAAAATCCCAACGTTCATATCTTTGCACTTTCGGTCTCACCGAGATGGTATTTTCGGTCCCACCGAAAACCCCAACGTTCACTATATTTGAACTTTCAGTCTGACCGAGTTTCCACTTCGGTCTCACCGAGATTGTTCAATTATGTGTGTAACGGTTGGATTTTGTGTGGAGGCTATATATACCCCCTCCACCCCCTCTTCACTCGTGGAGAGAGCCATCAGAAAGTACTACCACTCCTACCTTACACTTTCTGAGAAGAGAACTACCTACCCTTGTGTTGAGATCAAGTTGCTCCATTCCTACCATATGAAACTTGATTTCTAGCCTTCCCAAGTTGCTTTCCACTCAAACCTTTCTTCCACTACAGCCATATCAGTGAGGAGAGTTGAGTGTTGGGGAGATTATCACTTGAAGCACAAGAGCAAGGAGTTCATCATCATCAACCACATCTATTACCTTTTGGAGGGTGGTGCCTCCTAGATTGGTTAGGTGTCGCTTGGGAGCCTCCGTCTTCGAGATGTGGAGTTGAACCAAGAAGTTTGTAAGGGTAAGGAGATCGCCTACTTCGTGAAGATCTACCCCGAGTAAGGCTAGCCCTCCGTGGGCGTAGGCCATGATGGAATAGACAAGGTTGCTTCTTCGTGGACCCTTCGTGGGTGGAGCCCTCCGTGGACTCGCGCAGCCGTTACCCTCCGTGGGTTGAAGTCTCCATCAACGTGGATGTACGATAGCACCACCTATCGGAACCACGGGAAAAATCATTGCGTCTCCAAATTGCGTTTGATCTTCTCCACCTCTCTTTACTACTTGTGCAATTTACTTTCCGCTGCCCATACTCTAGAATTGCATGTGTAGTATGCTACTTGACTTGTGTGTTATGCAAAATCTGCCAAAATCTGTTCTTGTTAAAAGACAGAATTTTTATCTTGTCGAGTAGTCTAATCACCCCCCCCCCTCTAGACACTCTCACCTTCTTCGATCCTACACATTCAAATCATGTAAGTTAGAGTCCAAAACAAGGGCAGAAGTGTTTGGAAAAGTAGATACGTTGGAGACGTATCAACTCCCCCAAGCTTGAACATTTGCTTGTCCTCAAGCAATTCAGTTGATAAACTGAAAGTGATAAAGAAAAACTTTGACAAACTCTATTTGCTCTTGTTGTTGTAAATATGTAAGCTAGCATTCAGGTTTTCAACAAGATCTTGAACTAACCACATTCACAATAACTTTCAGGTCTCAAGACTACTCACATCAATGGCATAATCAACTAGCGAGCAATAATAATAAACCTCGGATGACAACACTTCTCAAAACAATCATGATATGATATAATAGGATGGTATCTCGCTAGCCCTTTATGAGACCGCAAAACATAAATGCAGAGCACCTTTAAAGATCAAGGACTGACTAGACATTGCAATTCATGGTAAAAGAGATCCAGTCATGATCATACTCAATGCAAATTAATAGTAATACATGCAACGACAGAGGTGCTGTCCTACTGGTGCTCTTTGATAAGAGGATGATGACTCTGCATAAAAGTAAATAGATAGGCCCTTTGCAGAGGGAAGCAGGGATTTGTAGAGGTGCCAGAGCTCGATTTTTAAATAGAGATATATTAACATTTTGAGCGGTATACTTTCATTGTCAACATAACAACCAAGAATCTCGATATCTCCCATGCTACGCACATTATAGGTGGTTCCCAAACAGAATGGTAAAGTTTATACTCCCCCAACCACCAACAAACACACTCCACAGCTAGCCGAATCCATGGGTTACCGTCCAAACAAGCAACAGCCTTGGGGGAGTTTTGTTTAATTATTATGATTTTGAGCATGGGACTGGGCATCCCGGTTACCAGCCATTTTCTCGTGAATGATGAGCGGAGTACACTCATCGAGAGAATAACCCACCTAGCATGGAAGATATAGACAGCCCTAGTTGATACATGAGATGTTCGAGCATACAAAACATAATTACATTTGAAGGTTTAGAGTTTGGCACATACAAATTTACTTGGAATGGCAGGTAAATACCGCATATAGGAAGGTATGGTGGACTCATATGGAATAACTTTGGGGTTTATGGAAGTGGATGCACAAGCAGTATTCCCGCTTAGTACAGGTGAAGGATAGAATGAGACTGGGAAACGACCAGCTACAGAGCAACAACGGTCATGAACATGCATTAAAATTAATCAACAATGAATGCAAGCATGAGTAGGATATAAATCACCATGAACATAAATTACGTGAAGGCTATGTTGATTTGTTTCAACTACATGCGTGAACATGTGCCAAGTCAAGTCACTTAAATCGTTCAGAGGAGGATACCACCCACCATACCACATCACACCCATTTTAATATCATGTTGGCACGCAAGATAGATCATTATAAACTCTCAGCTAATTAAGCATGGCATAAGCAGCTATGATCTCTAATTGTCATTGCAAACATGTTTCATTCATAACAAGCTGAATCAAGAATGACGAGCAATCATATTTACAAAAGCAAGAGAGGTCGTGTTCATACCAGCTTTTCTCATGTCAATTAGTTCATCATATAGCATCCTTATTGCCTTTCACTCGCACGACCGAACAGTGTGTATAATAATAATAGTGCACGTGCATTCGACTAAGCTGGAATCTACAGACATTTAATACAAGAGAGAAGACAAGGTAATATGGCTCAAGGTTAAATCAACAACAAAGCATATGAGAGCCACTAAGCATTTTCAATCACGGTCTTCTATTCTTAACCCCTAAAGAAAAGAAAAGAAACTATTTACACGGGAAAGCTCCCAACAAGCAAAAGAATAACGGGAAATCTTTTTGGGTTTTCATTTTTAGTTACTACTACAAGCAAAGAAAGTAAACTAGCTAGAAGCTACAACTCATATTTTCTTTGTTTTTCTGGGTTTTTCTAACACACAAGAGAAAAAGACTAAGAAAAGAAATTGAAACTAAACATGGATGGTACAGTGAAAGAGTGTGAGCACCGACAGCTAGGATAAGTGTGAACATGAAAGTAAGTCGGTGAGAAACACGTACTCCCCCAAGCTTAGGCTTTTGGCCTAAGTTGGTCTATGGCCAGTACTGGCGTGACGGATATCCAAAGTTGTAGTTGGGTTCGTACTGAGATGCAGCAGATGCTAACTGCTGAGCTGCAGCTCGAAGGCGGGCTGCCTCCGTCATGTTGTAATGGGCATTCGCCTCCTCCATAGTTATAGTGTATCTACCCTTTTCCTGAAGGTTAAACAAAGTAGGGGCAGGAAGAACAATAGGGATGGCATGTTCTCGGTTAAAGATTAGTCGATATTTGAGAGTTTGATTATCCCACTCTATAAACCGGTGACTAGCCATAGCATTACAGTCTAAATAAGTAGGAGGTAAAGGGTCATCATACGGGTGCACAGATACACCAAGGTAGCGGGCTATGCGAGTAGCATAGATCCCACCAAATAAATCTCCATACAAACCATTATGGTGTATTCTACGTGCAACAATTGCTCCTAAATTATTTTCCCTATCACCTAGTACAACACTCCTGAGAATGCTGAGATCAGGGACACACATGTGACAGGCTTCATCTTTACCATTTATGCATCTACCAATAAAGAGAGCAAAGTAATGAATAGCAGGAAAATGTATGCTCCCCGTGGTGGCTTGTGTGATGTCCCTGGATTCTCCCACAGTAATACTAGCAAGGAATTCTCTAAATTCAGATTTACGAGGATCACTCATATTGCCCCACTGTGGGAGCTTGCAGGCTTCATTAAAATCCTCTAAGTCCATGGTATAAGATTTATCATAAAGGTCAAATAGGATAGTGTGAGAATTACGTGAAGATGAAAATTTAAACCTTCTCACAAAGCTATCAGTTAAGCCACAGTATTGGAGGCACTTATCTTGCATGAAGTCCTCGAGGTCGACGTTACGCACATATGCGCAAAATTCATCATTAATGCCCGCTTGACTCATAAATCCATCTGACGGCAATTCATAAGGCCGTACATCAGCATCCATCGGTGGTTCATCGTCTGGCTCACGAAACGCGAGCCTCGGTTCTTGCTTCCTTGAAGGACCACCTTGGAAGTTTTTCCTAGACATTTTTCTGAAATTTTCTGAAATTTTTAGTAACTTACAATAAAAGTTAACCAAACACAACAAGAATGATAGCAACAACTCCTATAAGTTCCTAGAAGTTATATCATGCATTAGAACTACTTGGGACCAAGAAAATTTGACATGCAAGCTCAAGAACAAGGTCACCACAGCAGCATAAATTTGCAACAAATAAAGCACTAGAACAAAAACTAATTGGACCAATAGAGGAGTCACATACCAAGGAACAATCTCTCCAAACAATTTGGTGAATGGTGCTTTGAGCAAGGAGATCGAAAATGGCAGCAAAATGAGCTAGAACTCGGGTTTGAGCTGGTTGGGGATTTTTTTTGGGAGGAAGAAGAAGAGTATGGGTGAAAGGATAAGTGGAGGGAGGCCACATGGGGCCCTCGAGGCAGGGGGGTGCACCCTATGAAGGGGGGAGCGCCCTGTGCCCTCGAGGCCACGTGCTGGCTCCCCTCGCTGTGTGTTCAGTGCCATATTTTCTTAAATATTCTAGAAAAAATCATATTTCATTTTCATGGCATTTGGAGAACTTTTATTTTCGGGATATTTTTTTATTGCATGGATAAGTCTGAAAACAGACAGATAATGCTAATTTTCTTTTATTTCACCTAATTAATAGAAAGTAAAAGGAGGGTACAGAAGATTTGTGCTATCTATATTCACCTATCCCAAGCTCATCAAAAGGAATCCATTAACAAGGTTGATCAGGTCTTGTTAATAAACTCTTTCCGAGTAACATGAAACCGGAGAATTTTCGAATAACACTATGTTACCTCAATGGGGATATGTATGTCCCCAACAATAAGTATGTCATATGCCTTCTTGATAGAAGGAATAGGAAACTCAAAACCTCCAATAGTAATTGTTGAAGTTTTTCCAATATAATTCATACTATAGACCTGAGGTTGTTTCCTCGGAAAGTGTACCATATGCAGTATTCAAAAACAGCCCCTGCAGTATTCAAAAACAGCCCCTACTCATTACCATTGACATGAAAAGTGACATTGCCATTGTTGCAATCAATAACAGCCCCTGCAGTATTCAAAAAAGGTCTTCCAAGAATAATATACATACTATCGTCCTCGGGAATATCAAGTATAACAAAGTCCGTTAGAATAGTAACAATTGCAACTACAACAGGCACATCCTCACAAATACCGACAGGTATAACAGTTGATTTATCGGCCATTTGCAAAGATATTTCAGTAGGTGTCAACTTACTCAAGTCAAGTCTACGATATAAAGAGAGCGGCATAACACTAACACCGGCTCCAAGATGACATAAAGCAGTTTTAACATAGTTTCTCTTAATGGAGCAAGGTATAGTAGGTACTCCCGGATCTCCTAGTTTCTTAGGCATTCCACCCTCAAAAGTGTAATTGGCAAGCATGGTGGAAATTTCTACTTCAGGTATCTTTCTTTTGTTGGTAATAATATCTTTCATGTAATTAGCATAAGGATTTGTTTTAAGCACATCAGTCAAACGCATACGCAAAAAGATAGGTCTAATTATTTCCGTGAAGCGCTCAAAGTCATCTTCATGCTTTTTCTTGGATGGTTTCGGAGGAAAAGGCATGGGTTTCTGAACCCATGGTTCTCTTTCCCTACCGTGCTTCCTAGCAACAAAGTCTCTCTTGTCATAACGTTGATTCTTTGATTGTGGGTTATCAAGATTAACAGCAGGTTCAATCTCTACATCAATGATCATTGATAGGTTGAGCATCAACATGAACATCATCATTAACATTATGACTAGGTTCATGTACATTACCAGATTGTGTCTCAGCATCAGACATAGATATATCATTGGGATTCTCAGGTGGGTGAGCTACCGGTTCACTAGAAGTATGCAAAGTCTTATCATTTATCTTTTTCTTCTTCTTAGAAGAACTAGGTGCATCTAAATTAGCTCTCTGAGAATCTTGATCAATTCTCTTAGGGTGGCCTTTAGGATACAGAGGTTCCTGAGTCATCCTACCACCTCTAGTCACAACTCTAATGGTATTATCATTATTCTTACTATTTAACTCATTGAGCAAATCATTCTGAGCCTTAAGTACTTGTTCTACTTGAGTGGTGACCATGGAAGCATGTATACTAATAAGTTTCAGTTCATCTTTAGCACTAGACAGATAATCACTCAAGTGTTCAATCATATAAGCATTGTGTTGTAATTGTCTACCAACATAAGCATTGAAGTTTTCTTGTTTCACAATGAAATTGTGAAACTCATCTAAGCATTGGCTAGCAGACTTATAACGAGGAATATCACCTTCATCAAATCTATAAAGAGAATTTACCTTTACTACCTATGTCGGGTTATTAAGACCATGTATTTCTTCAATAGGCGGTAAATTCTTAACCTCTTCAGCTTTAATACCCTTTTCTTTCATAGATTTCTTTGCCTCTTGCATATCTTCAGGACTAAGAAATAGAACACCTCTTTTCTTCGGAGTTGGCTTAGGGGCTGGTTCAGGAAGTGTCCAATTATTTTCATTGCCCAGCATATTATTCAATAGGAATTCATCTTGTTCCATTGTTCTTTTCCTGAAAACACAACCAGCACAACTATCCAAGTGGTCTCTGGAAGCATAGGTTAGTCCATTATAAAAGACATCAAGTATATCATGCATCTTAAGAGGATGATCAGGCAAAGAATTAAGTAACTGGAGAAGCCTCCTCCAAGCTTGTGGGAGACTCTCTTCTTCAGTTTGAGCAAAGTTCTAAATTTCCCGTAAGGCAGCTTGTTTCTTATGAGCGGGAAAATATTTAGCAAAGAAGTAATACATCATATCCTGGGGAATACGCACACAACCAGGATCAAGAGAATTAAACCAAGTCTTAGCATCACCCTTTAACAAGAACGGAAATAGCTTAAGGATATAATAATAGTGAATCTTTTCATCATTGGTAAACAGGGTGGCTATATCATTCAACTTAGTAAGATGTGCCACAATAGTTTTAGACTCATAGCCATGGAAAGGATCAGATTCAACTAAAGTAATTAACTCAAGATCAACAGAGAATTCATAATCCGTATCAGTGACACATATAGGTGAAGTAGCAAAAGCAGGGTCATGTTTCATTCTAGCATTCAAGGACTTTTCTTTCATCTTAGCTAATAACTTCTTAAGATCATATCTATCATTGCAAGCAAGAAAGTCTCTAGCAGTTTCTTCATCCATAACATAACCCTCAGGCACAACAGGAAATTCATATCTATTGGGGGAAGTTTCATCATCACTTTCATAAATATCATCAACATTTAGACTCTCCCTAACATTAGCAATTTGTTCATCTAGAAATTCACCTAGTGGCACAGTATCAGGCATAGAGGTAGTTTCATCATACATAGCAAAAGTAGCATCATCAAGAACATACGACATATCAGATTCAATAGCAGGAGTAGGTGTCGCAAGTTTACTCATAACAGAAGGAGAATCTAGTGCAGAGCTAAATGGCAGTTCCTTACCTCCCCTCATAGTTGAGGGTAAGATCTTGGTTTTTGAGTCCTTCAAATTCTTCATAGTGATAAGCAGATATAAATCCCAAGTGACTTAAATAATAGATCTATGCTCCCTGGCAATGGCGCCAGAAAATAGTCTTGATAACCCACAAGTGTAGGGGATCGCAACAGTTTTCGAGGGTAAAGTATTAAACCCAAATTTGTTGATTCAACACAAGGGGAGCCAAAGAATACTCTTAAGTATTTGCAGCTGAGTTGTCAATTCAACCACACCTGGAAACTTAGTATATGCAGCAAGATAGTTTAGTAGCTCAGTAATATGATAGTGGTGGTAGCAGCAATAAAAGTAAAGATAGTGTTTTTGTAGGTTTTGTGATAATAGCAACGGAAAAGTAAATAAGCGACAATCAATATAAGTAAAGCTCGTAGGCATTGGATCGGTGATGGGAAATGTAACGACCCGAATCTGATAAGATTCGATGTCTCTGTGCTTACCGTGCTAGTCCCTGGATTGACTCACTAGCACACACAGTACATAGGAATATCAAAGTAACAAGTGCATCATTTAATATAACGTATGATCCAGAATATACAAAGTAGTACAAACTGAGTAACACATAGCTAACTTTATTCAATAACAATAGCGGAGAGGTAGCATAAGCAAACTATGAGTCCCATCAATGCCCACTGGAGAACATGTTGAGTGAAGACTCGCGACCCTATTGTATCTCACTGATCATCTAAAAATCCTGCAACATGATAAGTTGCAGCCACAAAGGGTCAATACATTGAATGTATTGGCAAGTCACACAATATGATATAGCAAACCTACATCCACAAGTAAAGTATGATAAACAAAAAAACTCAGGTTAACTTGGAGAAGAAAGTCTTCACCTACCTCCACTAATTGAACTCATAACCGTCTCTAATATATTCGCCCAAGATAACCCAAAGATTCTAAATAAACATGACAAGAACTTCAGAAGTATCTCAAGTGCGCTCTGTCGGTGGTGCATTCTCTAGGAACAATAGAGCGCTCTGCCAAGGACGCATCCACCTGATTTAAGTTCCGAAAACTATACATCGCCTCAAGTGCGCTCTGTCAATGGCGCATTCTCTAGGGACAATAGAGCGCTCTGCCAGTGACGCATTCACCTGGTTAATAATCCTGAGCCTACGGCTATAAACACTCACCACTTTCATGGATCACTCGACACATGCCCGCGTCTACCATATCAAGTTGATCACACCATCACATAACACATCAACAACCAAACATGGCAACACGAGATACACATATCAAGCCAAACATTTATCATAGCATGAAACCACACTTGCATAGCAGAATACAGGATGAGCAAATCAAAAGTGCAAACTTGCCTGATACGGTGTTGAAGTTCTCTAATGCTTAATTCGGATCCGCTTGACACTCCGGACAATCTATGCGATAACAAAGGCACCGATAAATAAACCGTACTCGCATAACACAAAATAAAGTAAACAACAAAGAATTCAAATAAAAATATAATTAACAGAACATATCAGTAGGTTTGTATTATTTACATGCTAGTAGGATCACAATGCAAAAAGAATCAACTGATTTGGATCTACGGTTTAAAGGATATGGCCTCCGGAAGTTTGAAATAAAATTTGAGAAAATTCACATTTAAACAGTGCAAACATATGAAATTTTGGTTCTAAAATATTCTCCTGGTCTCTACGAGTACACAGGAAAAAGAATCGATGAATTTGGAGTTATAGGCTAAAAGATATACCTAATTGAACATTTGGTATGAAATCTGTCAAAAGAATATTGTGTCAAAAACTGTGTTCGTGGAAGAACTGCTGCGGCTGTGGACGTGCCATGTGGCGTGAGTGGACTGGCTGGAGGTGTTCGATGCTTTGTCTAAATGGCGGACGTCCGGTATGTAATTGAAAACGGTTCGGGAAATAAATAAATAAAATACCAATGCTCTAATCTCGGTCGTTAAAAGAAGATCGGACGGACGAGGGCGGCTCACCGGAGATACAGAGGGGCTGGGCAGCCGCCGGACTTGGGCAAGACGATGGCGACGCAGCTCGGGCGGCGATGGTGGCGTCTGCACTCGCGGTATCCGGACTCCATGGGGTAGCGTACGAGACGTGGCGCTCTGCTGATGTCTCCAAGATGTCCTCAGCGGCGCCGGTGGCGAGCGGGGACGACGACAGAGGGTGGCTGGAGCTCGGGCGGCGGTGCTCGCCGGGGCGGAGCGCTCGATTGAGTTCCCCCCTGAGAAAAAGAAGGGGTCAGGGAGAGAGAGGAGCTCAAGTCTGACATTACAGAAGGCAGGGTCGGGGCGGAAACCTCCTAGCGGCGACGGAAACAAGCGGCAGAGGTGCTCCGGTGGTTGCCGACTCCGGCGAGATCGGGGCGGGGCCCTAAGGAACGGTAAGACTCCGTTTTTGCAAAAATCGAAAGAGGATACGGAGGGTAAGTACATATGGGCGGACTCCATGGTCTAGGGAGATTAGATCGATCGAATCGATCGAGTTCAGATCGATTACAGTGTCCAGGAAGAACACGGTGGAGAAGAGAGATGACAGGTGGAACCCTTTCGTCAGCGGCAGAGAGTAGAGGGAAAAAAACAGAGAGGGAAAAGGGGTTGCGTTGCTGGGCTGGCCTGCTAGCTGCTGCAGGTGCTGGCTGCAAGGCCGCGGCTGCGCGCGCGGGCGAGCGACGGAGTTGGGCTGCGGTGCTGGCTGGCTGGCCTGGCCTGGCCGGCTGGCTTCAGTTTATTTTTTTTAAACCAAAACCACAGAAGTTAAATAACTAAAAGAAATACACTAAAATAAATTCTAAAACAAATACATATACACATAGTAAAATCAACACTTCCAACATAAAATATAGGAACACTAGTTCCACCTATAATGCAATTTTGTAAAAATCATTTGTATGCAATAGGCCACTCAAACAGCAAAGTAACACACGAATAAGATAATTTCATGATTATGAAAAATACCAAAACATAACAAAAGGACAGGAATTAATATTGTGGGCATTATGAACATTTTTAACCCCCAAATACACAAAAGTATAATTTATGCAATGCAAGCATACAAAGAGCATTATGACAACTAAAAACTTTTGAGTTTCAACAACTCCAAAAGTTTCGAATACTAGTCAACTTTAACTAAGATCAAACATCACAAGCAAGATTTCAGTTAATCCTATTTAAATAATAACATTCCAAAATTCTAAATTTTGGGATGTTACCGGAAATTACATCGGATGCAATTCATCATGTAGAAGTTATAACCTAGGGTGACACAGAACTATCTCTAGGTCATCAATGCAATGTAGGCATGTATTCCGAATATAGTCATACGTGCTTATGGAAAACAACTTGCATGACATCTTTTGTCCTACCCTCCCGTGGCAGCGCTGTCCTAATGGAAACTAAGGGATATTAAGGCCTCCATTTAATAGAGTACCGGACCAAAGCATTAACACATAGTGAATACATGAACTCCTCAAACTATGGTCATCACCGGGAGTGGTCCCGATTATTGTCACTTTGGGGTTGCCGGATCATAACACATAGTAGGTGACTGTAGACTTGTAAGATAGGATAAAGAACACATATATATTCATGGAAACATAATAGGTTCAGATCTGAAATCATGGCACTCGGGCCCTAGTGACAAGCATTAAGCATAGCAAAGTCATAGCAACATCAATCTCAGAACATAGTGGATACTAGGGAACAAACCCTAACAAAACTAACTCGATTACATGATAGATCCCATTCAACCCATCACCGTCCAGCAAGCCTACGATGGAATTACTCACACACGGCGGTGAGCATCATGGAATTGGTGATGGAGGAAGGTTGATGATGACGATGGCGACGATCTCCACTCTCCGGAGCCCCGAACGGAGTCCAGATCAGCCCTCCCGAGAGAGATTAGGGCTTGGCGGCGGCTCCGTCTCGTGAAATGCGATAATTCTTTCTCCTTGATTTTTTTTCTCCACGAAAAAAAAATATATAGGACCTAGGGATACGTCTGTGGATCATCGGGGAGCCCTCGAGGCAGGGGGCGCGCCCTGGAAAGGGGGGCGCGCCCCCCACCCTCGAGGACAGGGTGGGGGCCACCTAGTGCACATCTTCTTGCAGATATTTTTTATATTTTCTGAAATAATTCTCCGTTGATTTTCGGGCGATTCTGAGAACTTTTTATTTCTGCATAAAAACAACACGATGGTAGTTCTGCTGAAAACAATGTCAGTCCGGGTTAGTTCCATTCAAATCATGTAAGTTAGAGTCCAAAACAAGGGCAAAAGTGTTTGGAAAAGTAGATACGTTGGAGACGTATCAACCCAGCCATGAGCGGGATTCCCTCCACCGGAACTCCGCACTCGTCTCCGACCACAAGTTCCGAACTCTCAGGGTCTGCATCCTTTGGGCTCGATCGAGCGGCTGTTACCGAACTCAATCCTGCAGACATGCGAACACATATCCGGCAATCTCCCTTAAACGAAGCGCTTGCCTCATTAAAATCTCTCTCCTTAATAGAGACTTCCTAGCCGAATTGTGCCCAGTTCGAACTGGATGCTGGTTATAGAGAATTTTGCTTCCCACCCACCACCCACTTGGTAGCCACGGTGGAGGACTTAACCAATCTACTAGATTACGCTTCCGAAGACATCGATGGGATGGACCACGATGTCGAAGCCGATCTAAGTACCAACCAACCCGCAACCAGGTGATGGACGGCTACCTCTACATATGATGTATACATGGTGGACACACCCAATGAGAAGGAAGGCGACGCCGATAACAATCCAGAAAAGGACAAGCATGTCGATGAACCTCCCAAACATCGGTGTCAGAAGTGTCGATCTCGATCCCGTAAAGAGAAAGAGAGTAACACTGTCACTGAAGACGATGACGACCCGGAACAAGCCGATGACCCCGCGGAGCCAGTGATAGAGCAGGACGAACAAGAGGATGGCGAATATAGTCTAGAAGAACCACTGACCGATCACAGCGACATGGATGACAACAATTATCCACCTATCTCCAAAGAGCACATCAGCCTGGGAGACAATAATTTCATCGTCCCTGAAAGAACCGCTCGAACAGAAGCGTTTTCAACAACAACTCATTGCCACTGCAAGGAGCCTGAAGAAGCAGCAGCGGCGGCTTAGAGCCGAATAGGATACGCTCAATGGCAGATGGAACGGAGTGCTAGACACTAAAGAATGATACGGCTATAAAGGCCAAGCAAAGAGCTATCCCAAACGCAAGCTACTGCCCCAATTCGACGATGAGGACCCAGCGCCAATTCCGCCGAAGTATGACCAGTCCAATCAACCGGACCGACCACCCCGTGGATGGCACAAAGCGGCCAGCAACACCATACACAAGCCCGCACCTCCTCACCACAAAGGCAAGGATACAACGGCTCAGGGCCATAAGTACGACCTACGTCAGGACCTGAATAAAAAGGCTGGCCAAACCAGAACAATCTACGGACATAGGGAATGTGCCCACACACGGAACGACGGCTATCAAGCCAAACATAACAGTCACATTCTAGTTCGGATCCAACACCAAACACCAATGTCTTCCGAACTACGCCACGATATCGAAAACTATAGCGGTGCCTCTCACCCTCTGTGCTTCACCGATGAGGTGATGGATCATGAATTTCCAGAAGGGATTAAACCCGTAGACATCGAGGCGTACGATGGAACAACGGACCCCGCTGTATGGATAGAAGACTTTATTCTTCTCATACATATGGCTCATGGAGAAGATCTCCACGCTATCAAATACTTACCTCTCAAGCTGAAAGGACCAGCTCGACACTGGTTGAACAAGCACCTAGAGAACTCTATTGGAAGCTGGGAAGAACTTGAGTATGCTTTTTGGGCCAACTTTCAGGGTACTTATGTCTGGCCCCCGCATGCTGATGATTAAAGTCATATAATCAAGCTACCCGGGGAGTCAGCCCGTAAGCTTTGGAATCGGTTCTTAATTAAAAATAACCAAATTGTAGACTGTCCAGATGATGAAACCTTAGCGGCATTCAAACATAGTGTCCAGGACGAATGGCTGGCTAGACACCTCGGCCAAGTGAAGCTGGGAATAATGCCAGCCCTAACTACACTCATGACCCGATTTTGCGCGGGCAAGGACAACTGGCTGGCTCGTAGCAGCAACATCACCAACGACCCTGGCACATCCGAAGTCAGGGATTGTAATGGCAAGCCACGACGCAATAAAAACAAGCGTCGAAACAATACTGGAAGCACAGATGACACATCGGTAAATGTCGGATTCAGTGGCTGCAGGCCCAGTTAATAGAAGAATACATTTAAAGGCAACAGAGATAGTCCATCCAGCTTGGAAAAAATACTAGACATGTCCTGCCAGATCCATGGCACCCATAATAAACCTGCAAATCATACCAACTGTAACTGTTGGGTCTTTAAGCAGGCCGGCAAGCTAAATGGTGAACACAAGGGGAAACGACCTCAAAGAGAAGATGACGATGACCCTCGCCAGCTGAACACGGGGGGGACAAAAGAAATTTCCAATAGAGGTGAAAACCGTGAACATGATCTACGCCACCCATATCCCCAAGAAAGAGCGCAAGCGCGCACTCCGGGACGTATATGCCGTCGAGCCAGTCGCCCCCAAGTTCAACCCATGGTCGGCTTGTCCAATCACCTTGGATCGTAAGGATCATCTAAGCAGTATCCGTCAGGGAGGTTCGGCGGCCTTAGTGCTCGACCCCATAATTGACGGATATCATCTTAGTCGAGGCCTTATGGACGGCGGAAGCAATCTCAATCTGATATACCAATACATTGTCGGCAAGATGGGGATAGACCTGTCAAGAATCAAGCCCAGCACCACTGACGGTAGAAGCCCACTTCACGGGCTCATTAACATTGGAAGTCATATTCGGCTCCCCTGATAACTTTCGAAGCGAAGCGTTAATCTTCGATATCGCTCTGTTCTGAAGTGGCTATCACGCACTACTCGGAAGAATGGCCTTCGCCCATTTTATTGCCGTCCCGCATTATGCCTACTTAAAGCTCAAAATGCCAGGACCATGCGGCCTCATTACGATCAATGGAAACATGTAGCGCTCCCTTCGTACGGAGGAAGACATTGCGGCGCTAGCGGCCGAGGTTCAAAGCGGCTTACTTTGGCCAAATAGTTCATCGGTCGTCAAGACCACCGACACGGCTAAACGTGTTCGGTCCGCACTATAATGTGGCAGCTCAGAAGAACCTGAGCTCGATTAGCAGTTGCGCCCCTGTGGACTGCCCCATAAGGTCGTAGCATACGTACCTCGCGTACACAATTATGCCCTTAAAAAAACTTGGGCGGCGCTGGGGGCACACAGCATACAAATAGTCCATAGTTCGTCTTGACCCTATTCGGACTCTAAAATACATCTTCTTTTTCAGGTTCGTTTAAAAGAACCTACATTGTTTACAGCTGTACAGGATATTCTTTTCTAGAATCTTGCTTTTTCCTTTTTATTTTTTATAAGCGGCCATCATAATTCTCCTTCTCAAGGACATATTACCAAGGATAAAAAGGCGCAGATGTGCAGCAGGGCCATGTGTTGAAATTTATTTTTTAGATTTAGACTCTGTGTAAACCTTTTTCTTCTCTTTTATTTTATTTTAATTTTTGGCATGTCAAATGCCCGAGGCTGTTATCGGTGTTATCCGTAACATCACCGCTTGCCGTATTAAACGGGATATAAAATAAGTAGTTTGGTTCCAATTCACTTGGAGTTTATTCTATATTACCATCTGTATTCTCCACCCCCAAGTCGGATTGCTGCATATGCCTTAATACCTGGACTTAATAACAGGGGACTGTACTCAGCCTAGCACGCATCCAAAAACTCTGAACACCTATAGGGAACTGTTTGGCGTCCCGTATATTGCATTATATGCATTGGCTCCGAATCATGTCTTTGGTCTATAGTTGGGTTGCCCGGCTCCTATGCTTGCCACCTTACATTCCGCATTGTTCGGCTAAGGTAGTAAAGGGAGAACCACTGCGATTGTAGTTCTGGTTTTTCTGGTCAAGTACCTCAGTAGAGAATGCCAAAAACTGACTGTCATGATGAGACTAGGGCCTCTCAAGCGATTCGGTGACCTAGTGTTATACTACGATCCATAGCAATCCACTCTATGTTATACGAGGAGCTGGTCTTTTCCCAGCCGCGTCCAACATGCATTATAGTTTGAAAAGCATTGTACGCACCAGGGGCTAGTACTTAGCCCCATTAGCCAAGGTCATATGGCTAAGTGAAAGCAATAAAGCTGCATAGTCTGATTGCCTGGTTCGCTCCACATACACCTCCTATACAGACCAATACGTTGGATAAAGAGTGCTCATGCGTATTACCGAACACCCTTGTAATATTTACATGGGGGCTGAAGCCGATGACTGGAAACTTTCAAATTTATATAAACAGCCGCATGGGAAGGAAAAGTCGCTTATAATACAATAGCGCAAAATTTATATACATCGGCACATAGGCTTAGTCCTTACAAATATGAATACAATCATTCAAAGATTATATCCTTTGAGAACTAGCACTCTACAAGGAGGGCTTCTTCTAGGGCGTCGTGAAAGTACCTTTCTGGCTTGTGGTGATCCTTGCCCTCTGGAGGGCCAGTAGTGGCTATCTCCGTGGCCTTCACTTCGCCCAATGCACCTTCATGTGAGCAAAGGCCAGCCGAGCACCCTCTGTGCAGGACGAGCGCTTAACAGCATCGACCCACGGACTCGCTTCAATGAGCTGCTTCACCAATCCGAAGTAACTACTTGGGATTGGATATGCGAGCCATTGCCGGACTATCAAGTCCTTCATGGCCATACCCGCCATGCTGTGCAGCTCGACCAGCTGCTTCATTTGGTCATTGAGGGGCACCAGATGGTTTGGCGCAAGGAACTATGAGCAGAACAGCTTCTCCGTGTTATTCCCCTCCTGAGATCCGAAGTATTGGGCGGCATCGGCGATGCTCCTCGGGAGATCCGCAAACACGCCTGGAGAACTCCACAATCGTGTAAGCCCAAGATACCTCTGACCTCCGAAGATGCTCTACAAGAGAAAAGTCTTACCAGCTGCTATTTGATGTGCTTGTTTTATCTCTTCTTGAGCACTGTGCGACTCAATCCGTGCCTACTTGGTAGCATTAACTGCCACAGTGAGTTCGGATGCTTGCTCCGAAGTCGTCTGATCTAGTGCATTGCATTTATGAATGGCATCTTGCAGCTCGAGCTCGACTTCGGTCACCCGAGCCTCCTGCTGTTGACGCAAGGCCTTCTCGGCCTCCAGGTTGGCAGCCGCTTTATCAGTGGCTGGCTTGCTCGCTCTGGTATCTTCCTTAGCCGTCGCAAGCTCGCCCTTCAGGGCCTCGACCATAGCTGCGTTAGCTATTTCACAATAACACAAATAAGCTCACACTCACACATATAGTGTGTTTAAATTTCAATTTCTTAAACCCGCATACCTTGTGTCTCATCAAAACGCTTGTCGATGTAGATGGGATCTTCGTCAGCTAATGTTAGTTTCCGATTTAACTCAGAAACCTCCGCGACTCGGGCAGACGGTGCAACTAGAGAAGCCTGTTTTAAGCACAAATATAGTATATGGATAGCTATATGTTAACAGCAATCATAGTATTGCTCTGTTAATTGCTCCGTTTCAATGTGTGTACTCTGTTTTCCGTTCTTATATGTTCTGTTTCAATGTGTGTATATACGCTTTCCATTATGTCTATGTGGATGATAACAGCTATATTATAATTAGTATACGAAAATTGATACGAAATGGAATTCATTATATATATATATATAATAAACAAAAAGTTCTCTTTAAAGAACATTACATCGCATACCTCAAAGCCTGTTAGTAGGCTGTTGAAAGCTTCATTCAGTCCGCCTTTGATGGACTAGATTTTCTCCATGACCGCACTCATTAGAGTGTGGTCTTCCTCTACGATGGAAGCACTTTGCAGTGCTCCCTCCAGAGTGTTCGATGCCTCCGTATTGATGGCAGGGATCGTAGGAGCAGTTGTTCCCTCCCACATCATGGGGGTTTGATCTCTTGATTCCCGATCCGAACTAGATTCTGGAACAGTGTTCGGCGGGGCCCTGGATTGCTTGGGCCCCCATCTTCGATCACCATGGGGATCGCTCCCCCTTGGTCGACAACGGCCGAGGGATTGACCTCGGACGCCCTTTCGTCTGCCCCACTCCCACCTGCTGGGGCAGGGGGAGTTTGTAGAGAGGATACCTAGGTATCCCCTACAGTGGGCAATGAGCCCCGCTGAGGCGTATCGCTCTCCACCATCCCCGGCGATAGGGAATTCCCCGATGAGAGTGAAGCCACGGGGATGTCATGCGGAGGACTATATAAATGAAGAATAAATATTAGATGCTGAAAAGGAAAATTATCCGAACATAGGCTTTCTAAATACTTACGATTCGGCCTGGGGCTTAATCCGAGGCTGAACTCTGTAGCTGTGTTCAGACATTGAGCCCGAACTATCAGGCAGATTTAACTTCTTCCTAGGCACGGCCTTTCCTGCATCAGTAGGGGCCGCTCTCTTCGTCCCCCTCCCTTGGATGGGAGATTCATCTTCTTCCTCCTCTTCCTCATCTCCTTCTTCGGGTGATAGGTGGGAGCTGGTTTCCTCAGTCTTTATGTCCGCGGGGCCTACAGGGCGGGGGTCGTTCTTGACCTCCTTGCCCTTCTTTTTAGCCTTCTTCTTTGGCGTCCTGTACGGCGTCGGGACCAACATCACCATCATCCGGGCATCTCTGGGTCCTCTGGTAGGGGATTCGGACACTTGATCCGCTTTGCCTTTTTTGTCCAGGCCTAGATAGAAAGCAGAAACTCAAACTATTGTTATTATTAAAACATGCAAGGAGTATATATTAGGCAGAAATTTTAATTACCTCGGACGCAGTGAGTGAGGTGCTGAAGCCCCTGTCCTCAGTCTCTGTCGGCCACCCCTTATGGGCCTTGAAGAGATGCTTCCATATGTCTTCGTGTGTAGTGCCGAAGAGATGCTTCAAAGGCCGAGACCCTTCCGGCTTGAGCTCCCATAGATAGGAGTCCCAGCGTTGGCAGGGAAGGACGAGATGGACGAGCATTACCTGAATCACATTTTTGAGTTGGGTTCCCTTGGAGATCATATCGGAGATGCGGCTTTCGATCGCCAGCACCTTCTCGTGAGACCCCCAATCCGGACTCTTGTCGGTCCATGAGGTTAGCCTCTACGGGGGTCCAGATCTGAATGCGGGTGCTGCCGCCCACTTGGTGTCGCGGGACTCAGTGATGTAAAACCACTCCTGCTGCCAGACCTTGTTCGTCTCCACGATCGCCCCCTTTGGCCAGGTGGCGTTGGGGAGTTTACTTACCATGGCGCCTCCGCACTCTAGGTGCTTCCCGTCGACCACCTTTGGCTTCAAGTTGAAGGTTTTGAGACATAGGGGGGGAAGCAGAGGAACGCCTCACATACCACTATAAAAATGGATATGTGGCGAATTGAATTCGGGGCTAGAACATGGAAATCTAGCCCATAGAAAAACAAGAGGCCCCATACAAAGGGGTGGAGAGGAAATCCCAGCCCTCGAATAAAGTGCGAGAGGAATACCACCCTCTCACCCGCCTTTTGGAGGGGAATCACTTGGTCCTTCTCGGGGACTCGGTGCTCCACATCGTCGGCGAGATAGCTCGTGCTCCGGAGGCTCTTCACGGTCTTCTCCGTGACTGTGGATGCCTCCCACTTTCCTTTGGAACCAGAACAAGCCATTGCTGGGAAGGGCGGTGGCGGTAGAGGAGTTGAGAATTGAGGGCATAAGAGATGTGGGCTCTTGGGCTCGGGAGATTGGAGAACTAGGTCTTGAGGAGAGCGTGGGGTTAAAGAGAAAGATTTGAGTCCTTTTATAAGCGGTGAATGATAAACGCCCCCCCCCCACTCCAGCTGTAAACCTCGCTGGTTCCCAGTGAGGTCGTGCGTAAGGCGCGGTTATGATGCTCACGTCACATTGATAAGGATCCCGTAATAAGCGGGCACGATCTCTGTTATGACATGACGTTCCAATGGGGCCATACCTTGAAACGCGAAACTGGAGCCAAGAAATGGTTCGATATATTAAAGGGACAGACGTGACGCTTCACTAAAAATTTGTCAGTAAAGACACAGTATCCGTTTTTTCGATACCTTGCCTTCGAGGCTAAGGGTTGTACTAAGTATGGAGAGCCATACATAGTACCTTTTGTAGGGAATATTACTTCAATATGTTCGGAAGGAGTAACCCGCCTTGCAATGCCGAAGAAAGTACGCAAGCCGAACTCATCATCATCGAAGACTGGTTCAGGAGCTACTGAGGGAGTCCTGGATTAAGGGGTCCTCAGGTGGCCGGATCGTTCATTGCGGGACGGACTGGTTGTTCATGAAGATTATCGATGAAGACTATCTCCCGTATCCGGATAGGACTCCCATATGTGTAAAATAGCAAGTTTAGAGTCCGGGTGTAATATTTTCCTTCCTCTGCAAGGTGATCATGTACACACCCTAGGACTTCCAATGCATATATAAACGGGAGGGTTTAGTCCGTAGAGACAACAAAATCATAGCAATTACAAAGGCTAGACTTTTAGGGTTTAGACATTACGATCTCGAGGTAGATCAACTCTTGTAACCCATATTCATCAAGATCAATCAAGCAGGAAGTAGGGTATTACCTCGATCAAGAGGGCCTGAACCTGGGTAAATATCCTGTCCCCAGTTTGAGCTGCCGGTAGGGGAGGCGCGGAGGAGATACTAAGGAAATTTGATGGGTGGGGCTATGGTGGGCGAAATAAATTCTGAAATCGTGCGCCTAGCGAAAATTTCGCTATGAAACTTGCAACTTGGGCGGGCGAAACACACAACGTAGACGAAGCGAGTAAAATACTCGTGTGCGAGAAAAGAGATAATTGGCAGATCCCGTCTCCAAAAAAATGTACACGTGTAGTTGATTTTTTCGGACAATGGTAGGCCTACTTTATTAGGAAACATCGCATAAGTAACTGAATTATGGATCATCCACGCAAAAAAAAACGCATGCGGGTATGCCATAGAAACCATGTGTTTTGTGATCTTCTAATAATTCTTATATCTATCAGCATCTCCAGCCGCACCTAATTTCAAAAATCTCTTTCATTGTATTAGGATTATTCAATGTACATGAACGAGGCAGGGTGACACCTGATGAACAATCATCGGTTTATGAAATGCAATCAAGTGTCAACATGACTCGCTCGCATAGCTAGATTTGTTCCTATGCAACAAGAGAGAAGCTTGCTGCCATCCACCAGCGCTGCAATTTAAGCCGATGTGCGGCCAACTCGTGCGGTGACTTGGGACTGAAAAACTGCTACGGCCAGCTCTAGTCTCCGATGGCTGCGGACGGACGTTTTAGGAGTATTTACGGCAGGGGTGCGGCTACAAAACTTCACTGAACACATGATAATCAACACTCAAAGCCATCAAAGAATGCTGAAAGAACATGTGGTGCCCCATGTTTGGTTTTGGTAATGGATGACAATCTCTATGGACTAATGGTTGCCTTGAGTTATATTTGATGGGTTTGTTCATAGGCTTTTGTTGGAGTCCATGTGTTGGTTTCAAGGAGAGTTTTTGATGACCAAGGTGCTATTAAGGAATTATCCAAAGATTGGTCTTGTGAGTGTTGAGCTTATTACAAGCATGTCTTGAAGAAGAAGAGTGTGTTATCATTCATGTTTACCTTCAAGACATCATCCAAATGAAGAGAGTTGGAAAGATTCAAGGTTGATCAAGAATAAGTCAAAGAGTGAATCAAGTTGATCAACGGACAAAGCATAGAAGATGTACCGAGAGGGATCAAGCGATCTCATGGTATGGTAAGCATTGTCAATTACGCTTTGTGTACTAACCCATGGTCTTTGTGAGAGTTCTATGTGGGGTTAGGTTATCTTCCATGGTCTTGCGTCAAGAGGTAGATCACATACAACCCATGGAGGATGACATCAAGTCAAGGTTGTGGTGTGCAAGTTCAAGTGATGCATCATAAAGAGATCAAGTGCTTGAAGCTTGCCATCCGTTGTAGTGACAATGAACTTGTGAAGATGTACCAAAGAGTGGCTCACCCATAGTGGAGTATGGGGGGGGAGGCAATCTACTAGTCTTCACCGAGCCAATGAAATCAAGAAAGGTGGTCCAACTTGAGGAAGTCAAGATCTTGTACATCTACCTCAAGTGGACTTTGTGCAAGGCAAAGGTTTTCCATTGATAGGTTTTCTATTTTACCGGTCTCATGATTGATTGCCGTACTATCAAGGGGGTCTCTCAAGTGGGTAGCTTGATCGTATGGTTCCTAGAGAGCTCAAACCATTGCATGCTTCCATCGTATTTCTTGGTTCTTGTTTGGTTTGCTTCTTGTGAGATTTGTAGCTTATGGTCATCTTCTTGACAACCTTGAGTTCATCGAAAACGGAGTTCACATGCTTCTTCTATTGCGTTTTCGGTGTTGGTGGTTTTACTGGTCTCTTTCGAGGAAGGGTTCTCTCCATTTTCTTATGGGACTTTTCTCATTTTCTTCTTATTGTTATTTCTATCAAGATTGTGTTAGGCCATGTCGTTAGCTTTCCAGCCAACTTGGTTTCGCTGAATTCGGAGTCCGTTTGCAAAAGTTGTGTCAGTTTTGGTGTCCTCAAAAGGGTTGCAGTGGTACTATCGCAAATGGGAGCGGTACAACCACTTGGAGCGGATGTAATTTTTTTACTTCCGTGGTTTACTTCCGCTTTGGACCCAAAACTTTTCATAAGTCTAGCGGTGGTAGGCACGGATGTAATTTTTTAGTACCGCTCGCAAGTAGTAGTACCGCTACCCTTAGCAGTAGTACTGCCACCCCTAGCGGTAGTACCATGAGGACAAGGAGTAATACCGCTCCGACGGTTCTTCTGGCCTTTTTTCCTCCTCGTTGTTGTGTTTCAAAGGGCTACTATCGCTCCATGGAGCGGTAGTACCGCTCGGTGTGGGCTATGAGCATAACGGTTCGATTCCCCCCTATAAAAGGGGGTCTACTTCCCCATTGAACCTCATCCTTTTAGCTCGTGTTCTTCCCCCATTGTTGACCTTCTTCGAGCTTTCTATCTCTCAATCCCTCCATGGATTCTTGCTAGATTTTGGGGGAAAAGAGAGAGGAGATCTAGATCCACATTTCCACCAATCACTTTCTCCTCTTTGTGAGGGGAACCCTTTGGGTCTAGTTCTTGAAGTTCTTCATGTTCTCTTCTCCGTTCTTCCTCTCATTTCCGTCCCTAGCATTAGTTGCTTTGGTGGGATTTGGGAGAGAAGAACTTGGGCACTCTGTGTGACCTTGCCATTGCATTTAGTGCATCGGTTTGAGTTCTCCATGGTGATACATGGAGGTTACAAGTTGAGAAGCTTATTGCTCTTGGGTGCTTGGTACCCTTGAGCTTGTTCCTCTTGGGTGCTTGGGATCCCTCGACAGTTGAGGTCACCTCGGAGCCATATTCCATTGTGGTAAAGCTTCGTTGTGTCCTTGGGGAGATAGCCCCAACCTTTGTGGTGTAAAGCTTCGGGCAAGCGTCGGGGTCTCCAATTAGGTTGCGGAGATCGCCCCGAGCAATTTGACGGGTATTGGTGACCGCCCCCAAGGGTTTCCAAAGTGTACGGGTTCGGTGACCGCCCCCAAGGGTTGCCATTTGTACGGGTTCGGTGACCGCCCTCAAGGGTCCCTTAGTGGAATCATGGCATCTTGCATTGTGCAAGGGCGTGAGGAGATTACGTTGGCCCTAGTGGCTTCTTGGGGAGCATTGTGCCTCCACACCGCTTGAAACGGAGATTAGCAACGGCAAGGGTGTGAACTTCGGGATACATCGTCGTCTCCGCGTGCCTCGGTTATCTCTTACCCGAGCCGTTTACTTATGCACTATACTTTGTGATAGCCATATTGTTTTTTGTCATATATCTTGCTATCTCCTAGTTGTTTATCTAGCTTAGCATAAGTTGTTGGTGCACATAGGTGAGCCTAGTTCTTGAAGGTTTTGTGCTTGACTAATTAACCGCTAGATTTATTCCGCATTTGTTCACGCCTAAACCCTAATTATTTTAAAACGCCTATTCACCCCCCCTCTAGGCGACATCCACGATCTTTCAATTGGTATCAGAGCCTTGTCTCACTTTATAGGGCTTAACCGCCTAGATAGTAAGGATGTCGACTAGGGGTTTAGGATTCTCTGACAGCCTCAGTTTTGATGGCACAAATTTTGATGTTTGGGTAATTGGCATGCTTAATCTCTTTAGGGTTATGGACCCAAATTTAGAGCGAATTGTAGATATGCGTTTTTCTCCTCCAAAGGATCCACAAAGATTATCTTTAGAGGATGAGAAAAACTGTTATCTCAATGCTCAAGCTTCTAATGTGCTTTTTGAAGCTTTGAGCAGTGTAGTTATATTTCAACTCATGCCGTTACGGGATGTTCATGAGTTGTGGACAAAGCTTCAAGATAAATATGGTGTGTCCAAGAATTGTGGCAATGATTTTTCTCCCTCCACCTCCGATCGTGTTGTCTTCTCAACTTCTTCTACTTCACCTACATGTGGTTTGCCACAAGGTAATGATATGGTGAGTGGTGTTGGTCATTGTAATGATGATAGTATGCTTATTGTGGATGATCCTTCATCACTATCTTATTGCAATGCATCTTCTTTGGACTTTAACACTTCGAGCACCCTACATGTTTCACATGCTTGTGCTGATAGTCCTTGCATATCATGTAGAAATTGCTTGACTAAAATTCATGATGATATGCTTGCTATATCATGTTGCCATGATAAAAATGCATCTATTTCCTCAAATTGTTGTGCTAACAATGTAGAGGGAACCCAACACCCCATGGAACAAGATGTAGTCTTGAATGGTGCTTCAAGGGATCCTACATCATCGTCTATTTCGTTTTGCCTTACGGCTAAGGCTTCAAAGGTATCTCCCACTTTGAATGCCAATATATATTGTGATGATAGAGATGATGACAATGATAATGATGTTGATAATGATGAAGAGAATGATAATGTTGCCTCCTTAAAAATTAAGGGGGAAATGATTTTTAAAGCTCTTCATAAGAATAAAATTGCTCGTTCCAACATCATGGAAATCATGTCTATTGACATTGAGGGCAAGAAATATATAAAGGAGCTGGAATCTCATCTAGAGGAGCATGAGGTCACCATTGAGAAAATGGAAGGTCATGAGCATGATTATGCTAATGAGATCGCCGACCTCTCGCAAGCTCTTGAACTTGAACAAACCACCAAGGAATCTCTTAAGGAGACTTTTGCTCTAGAACTATCTAGAATAAAGGAATTTCGTGATAGGGCTCTTGAGGTGGCTAATGATTTTGAAACTAAAAATGAGAAGCTTGAAGTTGCACATGCTAAACTCCTTGAGGATTTTGAGCACGTCGAAAATGGATCAAGGGTCATTAAGAGTGAGCTCATCAAACTCACCAAGTCTCATGCTCATCTTAAAGCTTCATATTCTAAAGAGCTTGCCAAGTTGCCTTGTCATCTTTCTATTATTGATGATGCTTGTGCTACTAACTCTATTTCTAGTGAAGCATCCAATTTGAAGGAGAATGTTGAGCTAAGGTCTTAACTTGAGTTGCTATCTAGCAATTATGGGAAATTGGAAGAAAGTCATGTAAATCTCACAAGCTCTCATGATGATCTTCTAGTATCCCATAATGTGCTAAAGATAGCTCATGAGGTTGTGAGTATCAAGGTAACATCTTGTGAGCCTCATGTGGATCCTAGCACTACTTCAAGTCAACATGCTATCTTGCCATGTGCTAGTCCTTGTAATTCATCTACTCACAATGTTGCTACTTCTTGTGATGAATTACTTTCCTTGCCTTGTTGCTATAATGATGAAGTGTATACTTCCTCTAGTACTTGTGTTGATACTAACCATGTAGAGGAAATCAAAGAGCTCAAAGCCCAAGTCACTTCTTTGAAGAAAGACTTGGAAAAGTGTCATGAAGGGAAGTCCACACTCAACAATAACTTGAGTGTGCAAAAATCCCCCAATGACAAAGGTGGACTTGGATTCAACTCCAACAAGAAGAAAAAGTCCAAGATCATTAAGAAGAAAAATGGCCCAGAACAAGTCAAGAATTCGGCCAAGATTATTTGCTTCAAGTGCAAAATTAAAGGGCACCATGTTAGATCTTGCCCATTGAAGTGACAAGCAACAAGGGAAGTGGCCACAAGATTATTCTCATGCTCAACCCCAAGTTGAAGAAAGGCCTATTCCCAAGAAGACTCAAGTTCATGCTTCTCTCGTTGAGAAATCAAGTGAGAAGAAAGCAAAGAGTAGACGTTGCTACTTATGTCGTGAGAAAGGTCACGCTACTTCTTCATGCACAAATGGTACCTTATCCAACCCAATTATTATTCATGATGTCTATTCTCTTGAGAAGGATAATGTTGGCAATGTGTTTGCCAAGTTTGTTGCTACTCAAAGTGGTGTCAAGAAAAGAGCCATTTGGGTAGCCAAGCCTATTGTGACTAACCTCTTAGGACCTAACTTGTCTAGGGACCAACAAGCTAAAATTTGATCAATAGGTGTTGTTGGAGGGCATTGGAGACTTGGTTACATTATGAAGAATTAAGGGATCTTCATCATTCATATTGTCTCAAGCCAAGTCATTCGGCTTATCAAGTTTCTATCTTATATCCAATGTTCCTCCTTGCGGTAACTTGTTCTTAAATTATTTACATTGAAAGTTACTTGCCCCTTAGCATGTTGTGGTTTTATACCTTGCATGTGCGTGTATATATTGCGCTTCCAATTTGCTTATCTTGCGAAATCAAGTATGTGTATGTTGGTTTGCACATCATGTACGTGTGTGTAGTGTGTTGAGCCTTTATGCATCTTGTTTGTATCTTAGTTGGCTCTTGTGAGAGATTAATAGACCATCCCATTTTGGGGGAGTGATGTGCTTTGTGCACCACACAATCCTATAAATGTGTGTACATTAGGAAAACTATATAGTATTGATATTTCAAGATTATCTAGTGTCTATGTGATATGTCTTCTCATGAAAAATTCAAATTCTATTTGGTCCATTAATTAGCTCTTGTTGGTTCTCTTTTGCGTCTTGTTAACTTTTTCATTGGTATCACATTATGGGGGAGTAATATTCTATGTGTATATTACAACTCTAGAAAATGTGTACATTTGAGATATTGTCACCTAGAGTTGATATTGTAAATTATCTTGTGCCTAGGTGACATGTTAGCTCTACAAGTTGCAAATTTGTTTGTGTGTTTGGTGTGAAGATGATGTTGGATATCTTTGCAATCTACCATCGGGAATTATTCCCAAATACTTCTTGTCTCTTGACAATGGGTAATCATTTATGTGGTAGAAATTATTGATCATCTTTACCTTGGTTCTTGCTTTCTTTTGTCTTGTTTCCTGCCAAGATTGTGTCAACTCCCATTGCCTTCCGTGCCACTTGTGGACATTGTTGTTTTCTTGATCGTGTCTAGAGTTTTCGAGATATAGTGAAAGTGGTGATCCCATCTTGTGCATTTTGTATTCAAACGTAAATTCTCTATAATGCACAACTCTTGGAGGAGCTATCCTATTTTCTATGTAACACTCATCTTGTGATCCATTTCAAATGTGGGTTGGCGGAAGGCAAGCCGTTTCTTTTTGGTACTTTGTGCCATCATGAAACTTTATAGAGGGCTTGGTTTGCTTAGAACCATCCTCTCTTTTGGGAGTTTGATATCTTTATTTTTGAGTGTGTCAATGGATATCTCATTCCTTAATGTATCTTTTAATGATATCTTCCAAGTGATGATTTCTCTAGTTGGTATCCTATTTTCACTTGGTATTTATTATTCATTTGGTATCGTTTCTTGAATGTCTTGAGAATGCATACTTACTTTATGTAGTTTCTTCGGCATGCTTTCTTTCTTTGACCCAATATATAGGGGAAACTCCATCTAGTCTCAATTTGGATGAGATGTGCATGAAATTCATTTTCATATATATATGCACATATGTATGTGGAGTTTGTCCTATGTATTGGTTTTTCTGACTCTTTGGTCCCAATGAGTTTGGGCACCATTTTGTTTGTGTTGTTGTTCTAGGAACAATTGGAGATGCATTGGAGGCTCGGCTCACTCACAAGGAAGGTGTTGTCACCATGTGCTTATTGGAGTCTAGATAGGATGATCAATGAACTACTATCTACCTTCATTTGGTATCTTCTACATCATTCCAACGCTATCTCGGTAACAAGTATCATCATCTACTTCATGCACACATTTATAGCATCAACCTTGTGTAGGTTGTATCATGACATGTAATTCATTCTTTCTTGTGATACTTGTTTCCTTTCTCAAATCATCCCAACAATGATGTCTTGTTGCTAGTTGTGATGTCTTTGATGCTCGTGTGGTTGGAACTCATTTATATACAATAAGACTATATCTAGCCATGTGCTATGCCTTCAAGCAAATATCTAATTTGTATATTTATGACCTCCTTGTGGATATCTTATTCTTTCCTTTTTGCAATAATTTCGTGTGTACATCCTTCTTTGTGGATTGATATCATCATGATCTTCATCTACCTAGAATCTTATACACTTGAGAGAAGTTGCGTATGTAATTGATATCCCCTTCTTTCACGTCCACCTTTTATTTCCTGTATTACTTCTTTGGTGGCTCTGTGAAGGCATGTATCTTGAGTGCGGATCTTATATCGTTGCATCTTGATGCACTCTTTTGTGGTGAAGATCATTTTCCTCATGCTTGTCTTAACAAGGCTTTTGCCATTTAATTGGTATCCCTCATTTTGATAAGGCTCTCATTTTCTATCTTCAGCATAGATTGTCACAAGCTTGGTTGTTATTTCTCTTTTAGTGAGCTTGTGAATCCATTTGGTAGTTGTGTTTGTGGGAAGGACATGTCATGCACCTTGTATCTCAACTATTAAAGACTATGTTGATGCTTAATGCTCATCCTTATATTAGTCTTCTCAAGTGCTTTGCCATGACTCACACACATATTTTTGGTTGAGCCTATTTCCAAGTTGCCTCTTTTATATGTTGCTCAACCATTTGTTTACTGCAAGTGATAGACTTTGTTTCCTACATGCTCACTTGCACTTGTTGTGAGTTTCTATTGATTTTGGGGGAGTGATGATCTAATTTTGTGCACTTGGTATCCTAATGCAAATATTCCAAGGAGTGCACAAATCATGGGGAGCTTCACTAGTGTCTTTTAGAACGCTCCATTGGTTTCTTGCACTTGTCGTGAGGTTCTATTGATCTTGGGGGAGTGACGATCCTATTTTGTGCTTGTTGTATCCAATTGCAAAACTAAATTGTGCACAAAACAAGGGGAGCTTCTCTAGTTTCTCTAGAACACTCCTTTGATCATATCATAATATCATTTATTCATGTGACACATAGGATCATTAGTTTAGTTGGTTCAATTGGTATCTTTTGATAGCTTGCTTCAATTGGTATCGTTTGATTGCTTGAGTGCTTGTTTCTCTCTCTGTTATGCCTTTGTGGCATATCATTCTTTTGGCAATCTTTGGGCCTCAATATAGCTTGTCTTCCTCCAAGTATTTACCATTGGATATGTGTATTGCATTCCACTCTCTAGTTAAGAAATACACAATTTATGGAGGAACACAAGTTATATTGGCCTTCTAAGCCTTTCGCCCATTTTGAGAATCGATGCCAATGGGGGAGATGTTTCAGAGAGTCTTGTGGAGAAGTTTAGAGAGTCATCTAGTCATCTCATCTTTCTTTCGTTTTGTTCCTAAGCTTATGCATCTAATGCGTAAACATTATTGTTGCATGGTATGGTGATACATAATTCCTTATGTAAACTCTCTTGAAAGTGATTGTCATCAATTACCAAAATGGGGGAGATTGAAAGAACATGCGGTGCCCCCATGTTTGGTTTTGGTAATTGATGACAATATCTATGTACTAATGGTTGCCTTGAGTTATATTTTAAGGGTTTGTCCATAGGGTTTTCTTGGAGTCCATGTGTTGGTTTCAAGGAGAGTTTGTGATGACCAAGGTGCTATTATGGAATTATCCAAAGAATGGTCTTGTGACTGTCGAGCTTATTACAAGCATGTCTTGAAGAAGAAGAAGAGTGTGTTATCATTCATGTTTACCTTCAAGACATCATCCAAATGAAGAGAGTTGGAAAGATTCAAGGTTGATCAAGACTAAGTCAAAGAGTGAATCAAGTTGATCAACACACAAAGCATCGAAGATGTACCGACAGGGATCAAGTGATCTCATAGTATGGTAAGCATTTTCAATTACGCTTTGTGTACTAACCCATGGTCTTTGTGAGAGTTCTATGTGGGGTTAGGTTATCTTCCATTGGCTTGTGTCAAGAGGTAGATCACATACAACCCATGGAGGATGACATCAAGTCAAGGTTGTGGTGTGCAAGTTCAAGTGATGCATCATTAAGAGATCAAGTTCTTGAAGCTTGCCGTTCATTGTGGTGACAATGAACTTGTGAAGATGTGCCGAAGAGTGGCTCACCCATAGTGGAGTATGGGGGAGCAATCTACTAGTCTTCACCCAGCCAACGAAATCAAGAAAGATGGTCCAACTTGAGGAAGTCAAGATCGTCTACATCTAGCTCAAGTGGACTTTGTGCAAGGCAAAGGTTTGCCGTTGATAGGTTCTCTATTTTATCGGTCTCATGGTGGTAGTTTGGAGACCGGGTTATAGGATTGATTGCCGTACTATCAAGGGGATCACTCAAGTGGGTAGCTTGATCGTATCGTTCATAGAGAGCTCAAACCATTGCATGCTTGCATCATATTTCTTGGTTCTTATTTCTTTTTCTTCTTGTGAGAGTTGCATCTTATGGTCATCTTCTTGACAAGCCTGAGTTCATCAAAAACGGAGTTCACATGCTTCTTCTATTGCGTTTTGGTGTTGGAGGTTTTATCGGTCTCTTTCGAGGAAGGGTTCTCTCCATTTTCTTATTGGACTTTTCTCATTTGCTTCTTATTGTTATTTCTATCAAGATTGTGTTAGGCCATGTCGTTATCTTTCCAACAAACTTGGTTTCATTGAATTCGGAGTCCGTTTGCAAAAGTTGTGTTAGTTTTGGTGTCCTCAAAAGGGGTGTAGCGGTACTACCGCAAATGGGAGCGGTACTATCGCTTGGAGCGGATGTTATTTTTTACTTCCGTGGTTTACTTCCGCTCCGGACCAAAAACTCGTCATAAGTCCATCGGTGGTAGGCACGGATGTAATTTTTTAGTACCGCTCGCAAGAAGTAGTACCGCTACCCTTAGCAGTAGTACCGCTACCCCTAGCAGTAGTACCGTGAGGTCAAGCGGTACTACCGCTCCGACGGTTCTTCTGGCCTTTTTGCCTCCTCGTTGTTGTGTTTCAAAGGGCTACTACTGCCCTAGCGGTAGTACCGCTCCTTGGGCGGTAGTACCGCTCGGTACGGGCTGTGAGCATAACGGTTGGATCCCCCCCCCCTATGAAAGGGGGTCTTCTTCCCCATTGAACCTCATTCTTTGAGCTCGTATTCTTCCCCCATTGTTGACCTTCTTCGAGCTTCCTATCTCTCAATCCCTCCGTGGATTCTTGCTAGTTTCTGGGGGAAAAGAGAGAGGAGATCTAGATCCACATTTCCACCAATCACTTTCTCCGCTTTGTGAGGGGAACCCTTTGGATCTAGTTCTTGGAGTTCTTCGTGTTCGCTTCTCCGTTCTTCCTCTCATTTCCCTCTCTAGCATTAATTGCTTTGGTGGGTGTCGGGGAAACTGATCGCCCACGAACACCTATGGGACCGGAGCCCCTTTTCGGTACGGCAGGGGGCGGAGATTGCACAAAGAGTGGATCGAGGCGAGCACACGAGCAGTTTACCCAGGTTCAGGCCGCACGGATGCGCAAAACCGTACTCCTGCTTTGATTTGTATTGCGTTCTTGCTCGGGAGCGAGGAGAGCTACAGTACACTCTAACCGCTAGCAAGACCGAGTGTGGGAATGATCGATGTTCGGAACCCCTTCTACGTTGCGCATGGGCCTCCTTTTATAGGTCAAAGGGGTCACCGACAGGTGGCAACACAGATGGGGGTAAAAATGTAAAAAGGGTGGTAGTTGGAATAGTGTTCCATACCTAACCCTGACGGCAGGGGACAAGGGCATTAAATGCCCGTCGCCTTCGCCCAAACAGTGCAAAAAGTGGCCGTCAGGGGCGCCACCGTCCGCCACGACGGTAGCCTTGTCATCGCTGCTTGCCACCGTGTACCCCAGGCTACACAGCATTCTGCCACGCGTGCCTGGGATGGTCCCAAAGCGACACGTGGGTGGATGCGCTGGAGCGCGGGTACTGAGTGGAAGCTTGCCGCGGCAAGCGCCTTGCCGCGGTTGCTATCTTGTCGCATCCGGGAGCTTGTCGCTCACCAGGCCTTGCCGGGACGCGTGGCGCGTCGCGGCAAGTTCCTTGAGATGCCTTGATTGGCCTTCCCGGCAAGCTCCTCTTGCCAGGGTCTTGTGCCTTCAGTGGTTTTGTGCCTTGAGTGGCCTTCCCGGCAAGCTCCTCTTCCCGGGGTCTTGTCTCTTTGACTTGAATCTTTGTTCTTGAATGGCTCCAAGGGAGCCACGGAGGATCTTGGCGGTCACCTGGCAAGCCTTGCCACGGGACGCTGCAACTGCCCGTGCACAAGTTCGGGATACTAAGGTACCCCTACTTTAGTACACCGACAGGAGCCCCCGGGCCTGGTCCATACACGGTGCCGAGCGCTGTTGGGCCAGGCCCAAAACAGTGCACGGGCACGCGCGGCCTGCGGCACGCCGTATCTCACTCCGTATCCACCGCGCCCACCCCTAACGGCACACGTCAATCATGGCGTCGTGGGAGAGATCGTGGCCTGTTTCTTTAATTGGAAATGCGGAACGTCTGCCCCCCCCCCTTATAAGCAGGGGAAACAGGGGTAGTTCGTCCATCTGCCCGTTGCTTCTTCAATCCTCAGAAACCTCCGCCGCTCCCCTCCTCCCCGAAGGCCGAAAGAGAGCAGCGCTCCGCCCTCCGTCGCCACCAGCACTACCAGCGCCGTCGACCTCCTTCACCGCTGATATCATGAGAGGAAGAGGAAGAGGCGCTGCGGCTCGCGGCGATGCGGAAGAAGAGGGTGGTCTTCCCCCTGCAGGAGAGGAAGAGGCCCGCCTGGGAGTTCGAGAACGCGGCAGATATCATGAGGTTGCGCCCGGGCCTCAATTATAACTTCACTGTCCTGGAGCTCAACGCGATGCTCCAGGCGTTGTTCAAGTACGAATCCGACCACCCCGAATGGTTCACGTTGCCGAGGGGCGTAGTTCCGCTGTGCAACAACTCGTCGCTCAGCGGCATCCGCACAGTGATGCCGTTGTGCGATTCCCACGGGATCGACCCAACTTGGCAAGAGCCTACCGACGAAGTTGTGCAGGCGTTCTTCGACAACTTGGTGGAAATTCCAATCAACTCCGACGAGAAGAAAGGCCTCACCCGCGACACCACTGACCATGAGATGGCATATATTGCCACCAGGCTGGAGGAGGCAGCGGCAGCCGCGGCCGCGGGCGAGTTCGGGTACACAGTGGAGGAGGAGGAGGCAGCGGAGGCGACAAGCCTTGCCGAGCGAGAAGAGTTTCTCAAAGCGGGGAAGCTTGCCGGGAAGGTCGCCGGGACAAGTGAGCCCGCTGAGCAGGGCGTCGAGTTGAGCGGGCCCGCCGAGCCGGGCGCCAAGTCGAGCGGGACCGTTGGGGACACGAGCGGCTCACTGGAGATCGGCTCCTCTTCTTCCTCGTCCTCAGGCAGCTCGCCGTCACCAGCAGAGCCTCCAGTTCCACCAAGGAGGCGCCTTCGCAAGGTCGGGGACGCGACGGAGCGGCAGACGGGCCAACAGCCGCAGCGTCGCGCGACACGCGCCACCGCGGCAAGCAGGGCTGCCACGGGAGCACCTCGTGCTTCCGCGACAACTGGAGCGGGATCTTCCCGGACTGGCGCCTCTGCTCCCGCCGCCCCTCGCGCTTCGGAGGCAACCGGAGCGGGGTTTTCTTAGACCACCGTCCCTGCTCCTGCCAGGCGGCCAAGGGAGCCCACTCCTCTGCCTCCTCGCGCCGGGATGCGTGAGCCAGATTTTGACTTCTCCGCGCTTAGTTCCGACGAGGAAGATGAAGAGTAAGGCCTTGCAATTCTTGTAGTTCTTCAATTTTCAGTTGCTTTGTCTTGTATCTCTTTTGCCTAACTCTGAACCTGTTCTTTTTCAGAACTTTGGCCCAGAGGGCGGCAAAGAGAGCCAAGGCTCCGGTGATTGTCATCGAGGACGAGCCCGCTGCAACAGCAGGGGGTGCGCCTGAGACAAGCTTGCCTGACCCGGCAACTGGTCTTCAGAGCAGCCCCCAGCGCAGCCCCCAGCGTAAGTGTGGTTCATCTTCTGTTGTTAGGCGCGCATGGGCACTTCTTCTTTACTGACGTCTTGTTGATTTGTGTAGGAGCAGAGCAGCAGCACCAGGAGCGCCAGGAGACCGCCCCCGACATGCCTCAGGCTTCGACCACACCGCCAAGGGGAAGCTCCCCGGCGAGGGAGAACACTCCGCCAAGGGCGAGTACCCCGCCAAGGGCGACCACTCCGCCAAGGGCGAGCTCTCTGGCGAGGGATAGCAGCAGCGGCCCCCCGCCGGCGAGAGCTACAACCACGCCGCCGAGGGGGAGCTCCCCGGCAAGGAACCTCACCGAAGAGCCGGCCCGCGCAGGTAATCCCTTTGCTTTAGAATCTCCCCTTGGGCATTTCTTCTTTAGATTCTTCTCTTTTTTGGATATTTGCTTGACTGTTTGTCTTTTTTTTTCTTACGCCAGACCCGTCCGTAGCCGAGCCAATGGAGACGGAGGTCGCTGCTGACGACGCCGCCGTTGCCGAAGAAACGATCGGCGCAGGCGATTCCGCCAACGCAGAGGCCGCCAAGGCTGCCGCCGCAGCAGCCGACGAAGGGGCTGGCGATTGCACTGACGGCCCTGAGGCCGCAGGAGCGCCAGGCGCTACACCGGACGCCGAGCCCTCCGCCGCTGCCGCAGCCCCCAGCTCCGACGAGCCCGGGCCAGGCGCCTACCTAAAGGCCGGCGACGACGTCTTCATCCAGCTCCCTTTTGCGTCCATGTCCAGGGCGCCGGTCGAGGGAGAGGTCTTCTACGGGGAGGTGCTTGCCTCCGCCGGGCTGAAGCTTGTCGACGCGCCGAGCAGCAGCAAGGAGCATGGGGAGGAACGGCTACTGCGCAGGCTGCTGTCGCTTTACCGCGCCCGGCAGGCTAAGCTGGAGTCCCGCGAGGCTCTTGCCGCAAAGGCGGGAGCTGATATCGAGAAACGCGCAGAGGAGCTCCGGGCCATCAACCAAGCAGCTCTCCGGTCCTTGGCGGAGGAGCGGGAGCAGCTTGCCGAGGCACAACAGGCCTTCATCCTCGAGAAGGCCGAAGTGGAGGAGCAGCAGCGGCTTGCCGCTGAGAAACTGTCCATGCTGGAGGGCGAGCTGGCGCAGCGAAAGGTCAACCTCGACGGTCACGAGGAGGAACTTGCCGCGCGCAAGCAGTCGCTTGGCGGAGCTCTCCAAGAAGCAAAGGATGCTGTCGCGGCTGCCGAGACCGCGAAGAAGGAGTTGGAGGCGAGGGTGGCGCAGCTGGAGGCCAACCTCAAGACGAGCGGCGAGGAGGTTGCCGCACTCAAGCTCGAGCGAGAGAAGGATGCCCACAACCACTCCGAGCTGCAGGTCCGCCTCTCCGAGAAGGGCAAGGAGCTCGCCGTCGACAAGGACTCCATCGCCGACCTCGAGCTGAAGCTGGCCACCCTAACCCAGACGCTGGACGGCGCCAAGGAGCGGGAGGCGACCCTGAAGGAGGAGATCAGGGCCGAGAAGGCGCTGCTGGAGAGCGCTGCCGTCACCCAAAACATCTTCAGGCAAACCGTGGAGCATTGGACAGAAGGTCTTGTCAATGCTACCGCGGATATCGACAAGGAGCTGGCGCAGCTGGGGGCGGAGTTCCTCGGGTACTCCACCGACGAGAGTCTCCACCCCAGCGCCAAGCTCACTTTGTTCTTCAGGGGCGTGGCGACGACCCTCCAGCAACTCCGGGAGAAGATCCCGAAGCAGCTGGTGGACGAGTCGCGCAGGCTCTGCGCGGGGGCCCTGCAGAAGGTGTTGATGAAGGTGGCCTTCCGCAATCCAGGCCTCAACCTCACCAACGTCCTTAGGAGCTTGCCGCCGGACGCCGACCAAGAGGCGCTCAAGGCCCTTGTCGCACCCATTGTGGACAAGGTGGGTGGCATCAAGAGGGTCGAGGTCGACCGCGCGGACTAGTCTTGTCCATTTTCTTCTTTCCCTTGTCGCTGTTAACTATGTTATGAAAACAGTCTATTAGAGCTGCGACGAGTTGTTTTCTAATATAACTTTATTTTGGGTAGTTTTTGCAACGTTATTTCCTTTACTTGATTCCCTTTGCTTTGTATGTTTTTACCCTACGCTTTTAGGGAACTTGCCAGCGTAGGCACCTTTGCCGCGAGCGCTGAGTGCGGGACTTTAGCAGCCTGTTGGCGGTGCCGTTGCCGACAAAAAACCTTGTCACAACCAGTTGCAGCACACTTAGGTTGTTGAGCGGGCTCGGAAACAAAGTAAGGGCGCAACACTCGTCGCAGCACGCTTAAGCTGTTGAGCAAACTCGAAACAAAGTAAGGGTGCAACTAGCTACGAGTTGGTTCCTCCGCGCACAGGTTTTCCATACAAAGCGTGGTCGTTCAAGGAAGATAACTTAAAAAATTTAAAAATTTGATTGCTCAAACTTTGGCCACTTAGCTTTTGTGTTGTCTGCTTCCCGGCAAGGCAAGGCTTTGTTGAACGGCGCTTGGTCCATACCACTATCTTGCTCCCCCCCGGCAAACTTGTGCGCGAGGGAACCTTCTTCTCCTTGAGAAAAAAGATAGAAGAGAAAATACAGATATGGAGCCTTTGGGCTCGTTATGGCTTACCGGGGGTAGGTGCTGCACAAAGTGTCAGATAATACATGCAAGAAAATAGAAAGCATGAAATGACAAGTTGTGCGGGGCACATAAGCTTTACTGATGCACGGGGTCTGCACCCGGCTTTGTACAAAGGATTACATGCAACAGCGGCAAGACTTGTACAAAAGGTGGTTGCCGGAGCGGATCACGGCAACCGCGCCTTATGGATAAAACTTACGAAGATGCTCAATGTTCCAGGAGTTGCTCACCGGAAAGCCATCTTCGGTCTCTAGGCGGACAGCGCCGGGCCTAGTGACTCATTTCACCCGATAAGGGCCTTCCCACTTCGGCGTCAACTTGTTGGAATTCTTGGCGGACTGAACGCGCCGAAGAACTAGGTCGCCTTCCTCGAGACTTCTGGCGTTAACTTTGCGGCTATGGTAGAGGCGCAAAGCTTGCTGGTAGCGAGCAGCTCGCACAGCAGCCTGAAGACGGTCCTCCTCAAGGAGCAGCGCGTCTTCTTGTCGCAGCTGCTCTTGCTCGAGCTCATCATAAGCGAGCACTCGAGGTGACCCGTATACGAGTTCCGTGGGGAGAACTGCCTCTGCTCCATAGACTAGAACAAAGGGTGTCTGTCCAGTGGCTCGATTTTGCGTCGTCCTGATCGACCAAAGAGCCGCCGGCAACTCCTCGATCCAGTTTCTTCCGCACTTGTGCAGCCTGTCGAAAGTTCTTGTCTTGAGTCCGCGCAGCACTTCAGCGTTTGCCCTCTCCACTTGACCGTTGCTCCTTGGGTGAGCAACAGAAGCGAAGCAGATCTTGGCGCCAAGGTCTTGGACGTACTGCATGAAGGTGCGACTTGTGAATTGTGTGCCATTGTCGGTGATGATCCTGTTAGGGATCCCGGAACGGCAAACAATCGACCTGAAGAACTTGACTGCTAATTGTGCGGTCACCTTTCTCACTGGCTCCACTTCCAGCCACTTTGTGAACTTGTCGATTGCAACGTACAAGTACTCAAAGCCCCCGGTTGCGCGGGGAAAGGGGCCGAGGATGTCGAGCCCCCAGACCGAAAATGGCCAGGATAGAGGGATCGTCTGGAGAGCTTGAGCTGGCTGATGTATCTGCTTGGAATGGAACTGGCACGCTTCACACTTGGTTACTTGTGCAGTTGCATCCTGGAGGGCTTCTGGCCAAAAGAAACCTTACCGGAACGCTTTGCCGACAAGTGCTCTTGCGCCAATGTGGTTGCCACATATGCCTCCATGTATCTCTGCCAACAGCTTCTGTCCATCTTCCCGGGGAATACACTTCAATATCACACCGTTGAGTCTTCTTCTGTATAGTGTGCTGTCGACAAACTGATACATGCTTGACTGCCGGGCTACTCTTTCTGCTTCTTCTTGATCTTCGGGAAGTTCTCCTGTCTGGAGGAAACGGACAATTTGTTGCGCCCATGCTGGAGCTTGCGGCTCCACAACAAGGACTAAAGGCACATCTGCTGCTATGGGAACGTCTGCTTCTACGGCAAGAACCCGCGGCTCAGCCGAAGCTTGACATTCCCCGGCAAGCTTGCCGGAGCAAAACTTGTCGGGAGCGTCTGCTTCAACTGTACAAACCCTAGGGCTTGCAGGAGCAGACTGCTCCTCAGCATTTTCGGTGTTGATCTTGGGGACTTTCTTGGCGGCGGCTTCGGGAAGCTCTGCCGGAAAATAGTCACCGGAAACCAACTTCCTCTTCTTGGTCTGTCCAATTGGTGGTGTTACGGATGGCTGAGTCAGCTTGAGCACAAAGATCCCTGGTTCCACAGGCAACTTTAGTGCGGCGCACTTCGACAGGACATCTGCGATGTCATTCTGAGCTCTTGGAACATGCTCCATCTGTAGGCCGTCGAAGTGTTCTTCAAGCTTTCTCACTTCATCGACGTAAGCTTCCATCAACGAACTCTGATAATTCTTGTTCTCTTGGCGGACGACAAGCTGCGAGTCACCCCTTACAATCAGCTTCTTAATCCCAAGGTCTGCCGCGATCCTGAGACCAGCAAGCAAACCCTCATACTCTGCAGTATTGTTTGTCGCTTGCTCCTTGGGAAAGTGCATCTGGACTACGTACTTGAGGTGCTCTCCGGTGGGTGCGACAAGCAGCACACCAGCACCGGCGCCTTGCAGCGAGAAGGCACCATCAAAGTACATTATCCACCCTTTGCTCGTCTCCTTGACGGGGATGCTCGTCTCTGGGATTTCTTCGTCTGGTGTTGGCGTCCACTCTGCTATAAACTCTGCCAATTCTCTGCTTTGGATAGTTGAAGTGCTTTCAAACTTGAGGCCAAAGCTTGACAGTTTCAGTGCCCACTCAACAATCCTGCCTGTCGCTTCTGGATTTTGTTGTATCCTCTTCAGCGGAAAGCGAGTGACCACTGTTACCTCATGTGCTTGGAAGTAATGGCGCAGCTTTCTCGAGGCCATGAGAAGGCCGAAAAGCAACTTCTGCACACGAGAGTACCTTGACCTAGCCCCCTGCAGAAGGGAGCTAACAAAGTAAACTGGGCGATGCACCATTTTCTTCCGTATCTCCTCTTGCGCCTGTGTAGATCCATCCTTGTCGGGACCAGAGCTTGTCGGGGAAGCCCCCTGCTTGTCGCTGGATACGCTTGCTGCAGTAGCTGGCTCATCATCTGCCTCCCTCTCCGCTACTAACGCAGCACTAACCACTTGATTGGTTGCCGCTAGGTATAGCAGCAACTTCTCTTGTGGTTTAGGTGCGACAAGTATTGGAGTAGAGGACAGGTACCTCTTCAAGTCTTGCAGCGCAGCCTCCGCTTCCGGAGTCCACTTCATTGGACCTGCCTTTTTCAAGATTTTGAAAAACGGCAGGGCGCGCTCTGCTGACTTAGAGATAAACCTGCTGAGAGCAGCCACGCAACCGGCAAGTCTTCGCACATCCTTGACGCGCTTGGGTGCTTCGATCTGCTCGATGGCCTTGATCTTGTCGGGATTGGCTTCAATCCCCCTCTGAGACACAAAGAACCCGAGAAGCTTGCCGGAAGGGACTCCAAACACACAGTTCTCGGGGTTGAGCTTGAGCTGGATCTTGCGCAGATTTGCAAAGGTCTCATCTAATTCTTGAACTAGGGTAGCCCTGTCCTTGCTCTTGACCACTATGTCATCCATGTACACTTCTACATTTCTGTGAATCTGTGGCTCAAAAGCTGTATGGACCACCCTTGCAAATGTTGAACCAGCATTCTTCAAACCAAAAGGCATCCGTATGAAACAGTATGTGCCACATTGAGTGATGAACGCGGTCTTCTCTTCATCCTCTTCAGCCATGAGGATCTGATGGTATCCTGAGTATGCGTCAAGAAATGAAAGCAGGTCACATCCAGCCGTGGAGTCAACAATCTGGTCAATGCGCGGCAAGGGAAATGGGTCTTTGGGACAAGCTTTATTCACATCGGTGAAATCGATACAGAGCCTCCATTTCCCGTTTGCCTTACGCACGACAACAGGATTGGCTAACCACGTAGGATGGAGCACACCTCTGACAAGGCCTGCTGCTTCCAACTTCTTGATTTCTTCTGCTATGAACTGTTGGCGCTCCACTGCTTGTTTCCTAACTTTTTGCTTGACGGGCCGCGCGTGGGGACAAACGACAAGCTTGTGCTCAATCACTTTCCTAGGAACACCGGGGATGTCAGACGGTTGCCATGCAAATACGTCAACATTCGCCCGCAGGAAAGCAACAAGCGCGCTTTCCTATTTAGGGTCAACCGTGGCACTGATGGTGAAAGTACCACCAGCGCCTTCCTCCTTGGCGGACACCTTCTTGGTTGCGGGTGGGGATGCCATCGTCTTCTTACACTTGCCGGTGGAGCTTGATGGTGCGTCCTCGATGGCAGCGCAGCACTCCGAAGAGGTGCGTTTGCCAGAGTGGGCCCAGAGCTCTTGCCGGACTTGGTCTTCTTCTTCTCCTCGGGAGCTTCAGCGGCAAGTGACTTATGTTCTGATGCGGCTGCCGCATCCCGGTAAATCTTGTCGGCACAGATAAGGGCATCCTTCTTGTCGCCAGGGACAGAGATGACGTTTATCGGGCCTGGCATCTTGAGCATGTTGTACGCATAGTGAGAGGCTGCCATGAACTTGGCGAGTGCTGGACGGCCAAGTATCCCATTGTAAGGCAGTGGGAAATTGGCAACGTCGAAAGTGATCCTCTCAGTCCTGAAGTTCAGCTCCCCGCCAAATGTCACTGGCAGCGTGATCTTCCCCTTCGGCTTGCTTCTTCCCGGGTTGATTCATTGGAAAGTGCCGGTCTCTTCGAGCTCGCTATCAGGGATCTGTAGTTTCTGGATCACAGTGGAGGAGATCAGGTTCAAGCCGGCCCCGCCGTCAACTAACATCTTCGTGACCTTGAGGTTGCGGATGGTTGGTGAGACCAACATCGGCAAACACCCGACCGCAGTTGTGCGATTAGGGTGGTCCTCAATGTCAAAGACGATAGGCGTGCTGGACCATTTCAGAAGTTTGCGCGATTCGACAGGTGGTTCTGCCGCATTGAGTTCCCGCACCCACTGTTTGAGTTGGCGGTGTGAAGTATGCAGAGAAGCACCGCCGTCAACGCACAAAACCTTAGTGGCTTTCTGAAACTCCTGCTCACTGGTCTCTCCATCATCCATGTCTTCGTCGTCGTCGTCATCTTCATCCTTGTCGCGGCCACGGGGAGGTCTGTCTCCTTGCCGCTGCTTGGCCTTGCCGCGGCGTCCTCCCCGGCCGTTGAATGGTCGCTTATTGCCGGACCCTCCATCACATCCTTGGGCCTTCTCCTTGTCGCGCCGCTCGTACTCAGCCTTCTACTGTTCGACAAGCTGCTCGACTCTCTTGCAATTCTGGAGGTCGTGGCCCTTGGTGCGGTGGATCTTGCAATACTGCTTGTCGGTGCCGTCCTGCTTGTCGGCGGCGGCCACAGCCTGACAGTTGGTGCATGCGGCAGTCTCCTTGCCGGAGCTGCCAACTTGGGCTTTCTTGGCGCCAGCCTCCTTGCCGGACTGCTCAATGACTAGCACTTCTTTGTTCTTCTTCTTCCTGTTATTCCGCCATCGGCTTTTCTTTGCCGGGGCGGCATCCTCGCTGTCAGATCCTCCGGCTCATGTATCCTCTCCGGGGAGTTTCCTCCCCTCTTCGGCGCGTGCGCACTTGTCGGCCAGGGCGTACAGCTCGCTGACGTCCCTGATCTTGCACATCGCCATCTCCTCCCTCATCCCGCGGTTACGCACGTTCTGGTGGAACGCGCTGATAACCGTGGCAGGGTGGACGTCTGGGATGTTGTGCTGGACACGGCTAAATCTCTGGATATACTTGCGCAGGGGTTCTCCTTCCTTCTGGGCGAGCAGGTGAAGGTCACTCTCCTGGCCATGAGGTTTGTGGCCGCCTGTGAAGGCGCCGACAAACTGATGGCACAGGTCTGCCCAAGAAGAAATGGAGTTGTCCGGCAAGTGCAAGAGCCAGGATCTGACGTTGGGTTTGAGTACCAGAGGGAAGTAGTTGGCAAGGATCTTGTCGTCCCGCCCCCCAGCAGCTTGCACCGCGATGGTGTACATGCCGAGGAACTCCGACGGGTGTGTCTTGTCGTCGTACTTCTCCGGCACGTCGGGCTTGAAGTTCTTCATGCTGGGCCACTGGACTTGCCGCAGCTCACGAGTGAACGCAGGGCAACCTACCGCGTACGGCAAGTCGCCTGGTCCCCCTGGCGCGTGCATGTCAATAGTGGGCCCAGCGCGCTGGTCTGATTGACGCCGCGCTTCTCTTCGGCGCTCGATGCGGGTACGAGCGTCTTCTTGTTGTCGATCGTCGAGAACTTGGCGCTGGTCGCGGCGAGCTCGCGGATCTGATGACGCAGTGGAGTCATCGTCAATGTTGATCCGACGAGTCGGCGACTTTGGCCTTCGGGGCGGAGAGTGCACGGTGGTTGCACCCCCAGCAGTCTTGTCATCGTCGGCCCGCGCCTGGCTGACTTGCCGTGGCCGCGAAGTGCTCGGCTGCTGCGGGGTGTCGCCGTTGGCGAAGGCGATGAGACTCTGAATGGTGGCCCTCCAGTCGTCGGCCTTGTCTGCCGCTGGAGGGAAGTCTAGGAGCAGTTGGGCTCGTGCTAGAGCTTCTGCTAGAGTGGCGGGTAGCGGTGGCGAACGGTGCGAGGAGCCGGATATGCTCAGACTTCTAACTACGTTAGAAGGAGCAGCATCCCGTCCCGGCGACCGCGCCTTGCTCATGCCAGCATGTTGGCGCGCATGCTGGTCTTGAGCGTCTCGAGATCCGCCAGCTTGACCCTGGCCCAACAAGCATATGGTACCTTGAGTACCACGATGATGCCGGTCCCGCGCCTCCTGAGATGGGCGCGGCGCGTGCACGGACGCGGAGGTCTTGGAGTGCGCTCGGTCGTCGTGGGAACCGGCTACGCCGCCGGTAAGCAGCGCAGCTTTGTCCTTGGACCTGACGGCGCCATGAGTTCCCTCGTCGACGTCCGTTCTTCCGCCGGCGTCTACCCCACCAGCCGTTGGCTCCGGCGGTGGCGGTATCGACGCGGACGGGCCTGCTGCCTCCGAAGCCTTCTTCTTCGGCGGCATGTTGATGAAAATGATGATGAAGATCTAGCTCGTGTGACGCCGGATCGGGTTCACACAACCTCGACGCAACCCCCTACCTGGCGCGCCAAGGATGTCGGGGAAACTGATCGCCCACGAACACCTATGGGACCGGAGCCCCTTTTCGGTACGGCAGGGAGCGGAGATTGCACAAAGAGCGGATCGAGGCGAGCACACGAGCAGTTTACCCAGGTTCAGGCCGCACGGATGCGTAAAACCCTACTCCTGATTTGATTTGTATTACGTTCTTGCTCGGGAGCGAGGAGAGCTATAGTACACTCTAACCGCTAGCAAGACCGAGCGTGGGAATGATCGATGTTCGGAACCCCTTCTATGTTGCGCATGGGCCTCCTTTTATAGGTCAAAGGGGTCACCGACAGGTGGCAACACAGATGGGGGTAAAAATGTAAAAAGGGTGGTAGTTGGAACAGTGTTCCATACCTAACCTTGACGGTAGGGGACAAGGGCATTAAATGCACATCGCCGTCGCCCAAACAATGCAAAAAGTGGCCGTCAGGGGCGCCACCGTCCGCCACGACGGTAGCCTTGTCATCGCCGCTTGCCATCGTGTACCCCAGGCTGCACAGCCTTCCGCCACGCGTGCCTGGGATGGTCCCAAAGCGACACGTGGGTGGATGCGCTGGAGCGCGGGTACTGAGTGGAAGCTTGCCGCGGCAAGCGCCTTGCCGCGGTTGCTATCTTGTCGCTTCCGGGAGCTTGTCGCTCACCGGGCCTTGCCGGGACGCGTGGCGCGTCGCGGCAAGTTCCTTGAGATGCCTTGATTGGCCATCCCGGCAAGCTCCTCTTGCTAGGGTCTTGTGGCTTGAGTGGCCTTCCCGGCAAGCTCCTCTTGCCGGGGTCTTGTCTCTTTGTCTTGAATACTTTGTTCTTGAATGGCTCCAAGGGAGCCACGGAGGATCTTGGCGGTCGCCTGGCAAGCCTTGCCACGGGACGCTGCAACTGCCCGTGCACAAGTTCGGGATACTAAGGTACCCCTACTTTAGTACACCAACAGTGGGATTTGGGAGAGAAGAACTTGGGCACTCCGTGTGCCCTTGCCATTGCATTTGGTGCATCGGTTTGAGCTCTCCACGGTGATACATGGAGGTTACAAGTTGAGAAGCTTATTGCTCTTGGGTGCTTGGTACCCTTGAGCTTGTTCCTCTTGGGTGCTTGGGTGCCCTAGACGGTTGAGGTCACCTCGGAGCCATATTCCATTGTGGTGAAGCTTCGTGGTGACCTTGGGGAGATAGCCCCAACCTTTGTGGTGTTCGGAGCTCAATCCTTGTGGTGTAAAGCTCCGGGCAACTGCCGGGGTCTCCAATTAGGTTGTGGAGATCACCCCGAGAAATTTGACGGGTTCCGGTGACCGCCCCCAAGGGTTGCCAAAGTGTACGGGTTCAGTGACCGCCCCCAAGGGTTGCCATTTGTACGGGTTCGATGACCGCCCTCGAGGGTCCCTTAGTGGAATCATGGCCTCTTGCATTGTGCAAGGGCGTGAGGTGATTACGGTGGCCCTAGTGGCTTCTTGGGGAGCATTGTGCCTCCACACAACTCCAAACGGAGATTAGCACCTGCAAGGGTGTGAACTTCAGGATGCATCGTCGTCTCCGCGTGCCTCGGTTATCTCTTACCCGAGCCCTTTACTTATGCACTATACTTTGTGATAGTCATATTGTTTATTGTCATATATCTTGCTATCACCTAGTTGTTTATCTTGCTTAGCAAAACTAGTTGGTGCACATAGGTGAGCCTAGTTGTTGTAGGTTTTGTGCTTGACAAATTAACCGCTAGGTTTATCCCGCATTTGTTCAAGCCTAAACTGTAATTATTTTAAAGCGACTATTCACCCCCCCCCCTCTAGGCGACATCCGCGATCTTTCAGATGCGCTTACCGAAATTGTACGTTAATAATAGATAGCACCAACTTAAAGTACTACTGGTAATTTGCTCTATAACTAGTACGTATGTAGCACTGGTAGATGCTCGTAATTAATTATACAAACTTACGTGCGACACACGCACTAACTACTTCTTACATGCTGGCATTGGCGCATGCTGACTAGATCCCGTCGTTCTCCTTCCCGGCCTTGTAGTGATGAAAAGAGGCCCTAGATGCAATAATAAAACGGTTATTATTATATTTTCTTAATCATGATAAATGTTTATTATTCATGCTAGAATTGTATTGACCTGAAACTTCAATACATGTCCGAATACATAAACAATTATCGTGTCCCTAGTGAGCCTCTACTATACTAGCTCGTTGATCAAAGATGGTTATGGTTTCCTAACCATGGACATGACCCATCCGTTAGCTTAGCATTTGATCTTACAATTTATTGCTACTTCTTTCATGAATGTCAAATACATATTCCTTTGACTATGAGATCATGCAACTCCCAGATACCAGATGAATGCCTTGTGTGCTATCAAACGTCTCAACGTAACTGTGTGATTATAAAGATGCTCTACAGGTATCTCCGAAGGTGTTTTGTTGGGTTGGCGTGAATTGAGATTATGATTTGTCACTCTAAATATCGGAGAGGTATCGCTGGGCACTCTCGGTAATACACATCATAATAAGCCTTGCAAGAAAATGACTAATGAGTTAGTCACGGGATGATGTATTACAGAACGAGTAAAGAGACTTCCTGGTAACGAGATTGAAATAGGTATAGAGATACCGACAATCGAATCTCGGGCAAGTAACACACCGGCGGAAAAAGGGAATTCCCTATGTTGTCATAACGATTCGACCGATAAAGATCTGCATAGAATATCTAGGAGCCAATATGGGCATCCAGGTTTCGCTATTGCTTATTGACCGGAGAGGTGTCTCAGTCATGTCTACAAAGTTCTGGAACCCGTAGTGTCCGCACACTTAACGTTCGATGTCGATTTGGACTTATATGAGTTATGTGGTTTGGTGACCGAATGTTGTTCGGAGACCCGGATGAGATTACGGAGAAGACGTGGAGCTCCTAATGGTCCAGAGGTAAAGATTGATATATAGGAAAATGTTGTTTGGTCTCCGGAATGGTTTCGGAATGCACCTGAAAGTTATCGGAATAAAGGAAGTGGTTCCAGAGGCATCGGGAGAGTATTAGCCCTTAGTGGGCCAAGTAGAGGGTAACACACCAGCCCACATGGGATGGTGCGCCCCCTCTAAGGCAGCCACACCGAATTAGATGGCAAGGGTAGGCGCCACCTCCTCTTACCATATCCCGGAGAGGGGATGAAAGAAATAAGGGGGAGCCTCCTCCCTTTCCTTCCCCCTTGTGCCAATATTTAGCACGGGTTGCACCAAAGAGAGGAGCCCTAAGGCTGCTATCGCACCACTTGGGGCACCCTAGGGCCTGCCTCCACCCTTCCCACACCTATATATATGTGAGGAGGGGTGCCACACAACGCACAGATGATTCCACACCATGGTTCGGCACCCCTACGCCTTTAGTTTACTCCTCCGCTCTAGATTGATGCAGTGCTTAGGCGAAGCCCTATGGGATTGCTTCACCACCACCGTCACCATGCCATTGTATTGTAGGAACTCATCACCACCTCACTAGGCTTGCTAGATCAAGACAGCACGGCAGACACGGAGTTGAACGTGTGCAGAACACGGACGTGTCGTGCGTTCGGTACTAGATCGGTTGGATCATGCTCTGGTCCCGAAGAGTACGACTACATCAACCATCTGATAAATGCTTCCGCTTTCGATCTACGAGGGTATGTAGACACACTCTCCCCCACATTGCTATGGATCTCGATGGATAGATCATTGTGTGTGAGTAGAATTCTTATTTTTGTTTTCCATTTAATGTTTCCCAACATGTAGGCGGCAGCCCACCGTGCTTCAATCTCCGCCAAGCTCTCCTCAGCACGGCATGCGGCCTCTTCTTTCTTGTGGTGTGATGGCTTCTCGCCCCTTGTTGGTTACCCCAAGTGGAAGGTTTGAGATGCAGTGTAGCGAAAGTTTTCCCTTGGCAAAGATACCAAGGATCGATTTCCCTGAGACTCCCAGTTTCAACAAGAAGGTGTCAACTGCTAACGGCGCCAGATATTAGCAATCAACGTGGACCTGCACACAGATACAAATAACTTTGCTCCCAACGAGTACAGAGAGGTTTTCAATCTCTCCGGCCTTGTAGTTTACAAAGGATCAAACGCAAGTGGTAATAGTGATAGGTAATGCTGCAAATAGTAAATAAAAGCGGAAAGTAAATAGCGGATGTGATCAATGATGGTAATATGGACCGGGGTCCCATGATGTTCACTAGTGATGTCTCTCTCCCAAAAGACGATAAAACAGCTATGTGAGGTAAACGAATTACAGCTGGGCAATTGACAGAATTATGTGCGCAAACCAATGCTAACTATGTTGCAAGAAAGGTAGAGATTCAAAGCATGGGCGGTACGCCAAGGCAAGTAGACCGAAATCAATCTGCATCTACTACTAATCATCCACCTTGAGATATCTATCCAGAACATCTCGCTGGTATTAAGTTGCGAGTCCCACCCATAGTGTAAACTCAAAGCAACAGACAACTGCATTAAAAGAACTTTGCGTAAAGTAAACAATCCTTGCACCCGCGGGCACAAGCACCATTGTTTTCCCCCTTGTGGCAACAGCACATCCCCTAGACTCATGTTTCTGTCACTCAAGCTAGTCATCGAGGGGCATGAACCCACAATCAAGCATAGCGTTCCCTCTTGGAGTCACTACCTACTACTTGGCCAAAGCAATAAATAACAACGGAGAACATGCAAGAATTACTTACGAACATAAATATAAAAGAGGTAGATCAAATATATTACTCAAACACAATCTGAACATAATCTCACAATCCATCGGATCCCAGCAAACTCATCATAGCAACAGCATAAGGATTACATATGTGCCTCGATCATGTAGGGCAGCTCACGAGGACTAATTAGTGAAGCACAAGTACAGGAGGAGAACATCACATAGCTACTTGTCATGGACCCATGGTCCAAGGGAGACTACTCACAACTCATCCGGGAGGCATCCATGGTGGTGGAGAGTCTCCCGGTGGTGATCCTCCCCTCCGGCAGGGTGCTCGGATAAGTTCTCCTGGTGCTCCCGATCTTGGAAGCGCGGCGGCGGCGGAACAGAGATGAGATCGCGAAAAAGGGTTCCCGTCTCGAGGGTTTCGGGACACGATATAAATATATGCCAAAGGGGGGCATCAGCGGAGGCCTGGGGGGCCCAGGCGCCCCCCCCCCCCCCCC
>LR738710.1:337320506-337354795 GCA_902687465.1 Secale cereale | reverse complement strand
ACGGCCAGGAGGGGGGCCGCGCCACCAGGGCGCCTGGAGCCCTGGTGGCCCCCTTCCGGCTGTACTTTGGCTGCTGGGAAGCTTCTAGAACGCTGATTTTTTATATAATTTTTCCGGGATTTTTCTGGCAGTTTACGTGACGGGAAAACCTGAAATACAAAAACAGCAGAAAACAGAAACTGGCACTGGGGTGCACTGAGTTAATAGGTTAGTCCAAATATGATCAAAAGTGTATGGAAGTGTATAAATATCATAGCAATATCACCCAAAAGAGGCATGGAGCAAGCAGAAATTATAGATACGTTTTGGACGTATCAACATCCCCAAGCTTAATTCCTGCTCGTCCTCGAGTAGGTAAGTGATAACAAGAATAATTTCTGTGGTGACATGCTATTAACCATATAGGACTCTTTTTATTTTTCATAGTCATATGACAAAAGCTTACTGAGACAATGAATCTGTAGTAATTAAGTTGCCTCATGAGAAAATCACGAAGAACTGAAAGTTTTACAATATGATACTGAAACATCAAATAGATTTGTAATGAGCATGGTGTGCAAATATGATAAAGTGATATCTCGCTTGCCCCCTTTAGTGAAGCAAAACATAAATGCAGGGGCACCTCCAAGGTTTAAGTGATGACTAGATACAATGATTTCAAAATAAACGATATCACAATCATGCAAAAGACAATGCTACTTTGGGACAATGCACATTACACTCAGAATGACAATCATGCTCTCAGTATTTGGTGCTTTAAAAGAAGGTGGAGACTCTCGAACCGTGGCTTTTGTTGGCAAAGTTGAAAACCCGTAGTCGGAAACAAAGACAAAACATGTACCAGAGCTCTCGGTTTTAAAACCAGAGGTAATAATATATATTTTTAGATCATGCATGTTTCGTCAACGAATGCTAGCAGACAACTCAATCACTTCTTGAGATGGACAAGTTTCGAGGAATGGCTCCCGAATGAGGACGATCACATCCTCTTAATCTCCTTTGTTTATCACTGCCAAAGTTTTCTGATTTCTCATGAACAAAGCGTGAAGGAGGGTTTGTTTGTTATATTAATTTTGAGTCGGGCGCACTCAATGCCAGTTCCTTCTCGTATTATGGGTTTGCACATTAGACATGCAATCCCGGGGTGAAGCTTGTCCAACTTAAAAAGATCATGAATTAACTACTACTTCCTCATGGACTTAAAACAGAGGCACAAAATAGGAATGCATTTTTTTTGAATAATTTCGAGATGGTACATGCAAGTCTCCGTTAGGAATGGCAGGTAAATACCATGTAGGAAGGTATGGTGGACTCATATGGCATAACTGGTTTAAAGGAATTTGGATGCACAAGCAGTCAGTCCGCTTAGTACAGGTGGAGGTTAGCAAAAGACTGGGAGCGACCAACTAAGAGAGCAATGACGGTCATAATCATGCAGAGCGACAAAGCAACATTGAATCAGGCATGGTAGTTATATCGCTACTCAGAAACAAAAGATCATCAAGGCTTGACAGACTTTCTTTACAGTCTTAAATATGCGTGAGCATACGCCAAGTCAATCAAAATAAATTCTCGAAGGAAGATATTACTAAACCAAACCACATCATAGGCAAACAAATCATGTTGGTACTCCAATAACACATTGGAAACCCCCCAGCTATTTGAGACTAACTATAAGAAAACATGAACTACTAAGCACCATTATGCACGTAGCATTTTTATCATAGACATACCAACCAATGCAACGGAAGCAAACACTCTTGATAAGATAAGCATGATAACTAAAGAGAGTTCAAGCAACCAACTAAACAAAAGCTCTTTAAAAAGATAAGCATGAATACTAAGAGCGGAACATGATAGTAGCTATTGAAAGACAAAGAACACACACAACAAAGATAGACATGAAAATTCTATGTTATGTTCGAGGTAGAAGTGGAGCGTGTTTCTCTCCCACACAAAGAAAGCTGAGTTCCGACTCGTTATGAAAAGCTAAAGAAAACTAAAAAGGAAAACTAAAAGCAAGACGCTCCAAGCATAGCACATAACACATTAAGTGATAAAAATATAGTGGAACGAAAGACGAACTGATAATGTTGATGGAGAAGGGGATGCACGGGGGCATCCCCAAGCTTAGACGCTTGAGTCTCCTTGAATATTTCTTGGGGGTGCATGGGGGCATCCCCAAGCTTGAGCGCTTGACACTCCTGAATCTTTTTATCATCTTCCCTCGCACACTTGAAAACTCCCTTCATACATAACTCATCATAATCTGATTAGCGAGGTTAGTACCCATAATAAAATAATTGTTCCTTGCTGGAAATAAAGATATTCTTGAAGGTCTACTGTTTATCAAGATTGCCAAAAGGTTTTTGCAAAGAAAAAGCAAGCTCTAGGTTTGCAAAATGAAGGAAAGGCAAAACAGGACAGAATCTGTGAAAAACAGAACAGCAGGTAGTAAATGATTTTTTCGGGGCACTTCTGCAACTCCAATCAAAAAACTCAGAACAGACGCACGAAAGACAATTGTATAGAGCACGCTGTAAAAAACATTCAGACCAAAAAGATGATCTGGTGATTTTATACGAATTTTTCTATCCAAGGACAGAATCTGTTTCCTGGACAGAACGTCACAACTTTTGAACTTTCTTGCAATCAGAGGCTACACTTGGCACAAAGTTGAAAAGTAAAGATACAATGATGATGCTACTGTAGTTAACAACATCATGACACAACAAAAGCAAAATAAATTTTTTTTTCATGTGGGCTGCCTCCCAAAAGCGCTTTCTTTTATGCCTTTAAGCTAGGCATAATGCAAAGAGGAATCAATAACCATCATAATAATCGGAGTTATAAATTGCTTCAAATGGTTCCTCAACAAGTTCACTCTTGTTCCTACTAGGAAAGGGGTACACACCTTTTGCCTTTCCGCGCAAGCGGATTTGTCCCTTACCTATATCGATGAAGCCTTTTACCGCTCGGAGGAAATCCCTTCCAAGCACTATATTTCCTTGGTTTGGCTCCATGATGAAGAAATCGACCATTGTAATCCCTTTAAGGAATTTAACTGGCACGTCTTTTATTCTTCCCTGGATTTCAGAAATATCTCCATTAGTGTGTTCATGATGAGATGGTAATCTATCCATGTTAAATTTTAAAGAATTATGAACAATTTTTGGCATAGTAGAAACCATCGATCCAATATCACAATAAGCAAGGAAGTCTTGATTAGAGATGTTAATCCTAACAAAAGGCTCCCAATCATTGTCTATTTCCAAAATGTCTTTCTTATTGGGTTTGGGTTTCTCTACCTTCATCAATTCTAGAGCATCCATTCTTTTCTCAATAGTAGCAAGTCTATCTATGACAGTATCAAAGTTATGATCATAAACAAAGTAACTAGATAGACCATGTATAATTTCAAGAGCTCTAGCTTCATCACACTCTAGGAAATCTCCTTCAGCTATAATATCAAGAGAGTGTTTACACCATTTAAAAAGACCATGGTAAAAATTTCTAAGCACAATTTTTATAGGTATCCAAGGCATAATTCTCCTATGTGCATCAGAAATTCTGTCCCATGCCTTCTTCATATTTTCTCCATCCTTTTGATGGAAATCTAGGACTTAAGATTCCCTGAAAGCACCAAATCTTAACATGCTTGACTAAACAGAAAGGACTACTAGCAGAAAAGCAAATAATTTTTTTTGTAATTTTTGATAGAAGACACTAAAGAAAAACTGAAAGGTAAACTAACAAGACTAAAAAGCAAAGGTAAAAGATAGCGTGCAACTCCCCTATCTTGAAGAGTGGAGTCCCTGGCAACAGCGCCAGAAAACTTTGCTTGATGGCTTCTGGCCCCTCGTTGGTTACCCCAAGTGGAAGGTTTGAGATGCAGTGTAGCGGAAGTTTTCCCTTGGCAAAGATACCAAGGATCGATTTCCCTGAGACTCCCAGTTTCAACAAGAAGGTGTCAACTGCTAACGGCGCCAGATATTAGCAATCAACGTGGACCTGCACACAGATACAAATAACTTTGCTCCCAACGAGTACAGAGAGGTTGTCAATCTCTCCGGCCTTGTAGTTTACAAAGGATCAAACGCAAGTGGTAATAGTGATAGGTAATGCTGCAAATAGTAAATAAAAGCGGAAAGTAAATAGCGGATGTGATCAATGATGGTAATATGGACCGGGGTCCCATGATGTTCACTAGTGATGTCTCTCTCCCAAAAGACGATAAAACAGCTATGTGAGGTAAACGAATTACAGCTGGGCAATTGACAGAATTATGTGCGCAAACCAATGCTAACTATGTTGCAAGAAAGGTAGAGGTTCAAAGCATGGGCGGTACGCCAAGGAAAGTAGACCGAAATCCATCTGCATCTACTACTAATCATCCACCTTTAGATATCTATCCAGAACATCTCGCTGGTATTAAGTTGTGAGTCCCACCCATAGTGTAAACTCAAAGCAACAGACAACTGCATTAAAAGAACTTTGCGTAAAGTAAACAATCCTTGCACCCGCGGGCACAAGCACTGTTGTTTTCCCCCTTGTGGCAACAGCACATCCCCTAGACTCATGTTTCTGTCACTCAAGCTAGTCATCGAGGGGCATGAACCCACAATCAAGCATAGCGTTCCCTCTTGGAGTCACTAACTACTACTTGGCCAAAGCAATAAATAACAACGGAGAACATGCAAGAAGTACTTCGAACATAAATATAAAAGAGGTAGATCAAATATATTACTCAAACACAATCTGAACATAATCTCACAATCCATCGGATCCCAGCAAACTCATCATAGCAACAGCATAAGGATTACATATGTGCCTCGATCATGTAGGGCAGCTCACGAGGACTAATTAGTGAAGCACAAGAACGGGAGGAGAACATCACGTAGCTACTGGTCATGGACCCATGGTCCAAGGGAGACTACTCACAACTCATCCGGGAGGCGTCCATGGTGGTGGAGAGGCTCCCGGTGGTGATCCTCCCCTCCGGTAGGGTGCCGGGAAGAGTTCTCCTGGTGCTCCCGATCTTGGAAGCGCGGTGGCGGCGGAACAGAGATGAGCTCGCGAAAAAGGGTTCCCGTCTCGAGGGTTTCGGGACACGATGTAAATATATGCCAAAGGGGGGCATCAGCGGAGGCCTTGGGGGCCCAGGCGCCCCCCCGGCGCGGCCAGGAGGGGGGCCGCGCCACCAGGGCGCCTGGAGCCCTGGTGGCCCCCCTCCGGCTATACTTTGGCTGTTGGGAAGCTTCTGGAACGCTGATTTTTTATATAATTTTTCCGGGATTTTTCTGGCAGTTTACGTGACGGGAAAACCTGAAACACAAAAACAGCAGAAAACAGAAACTGACACTGGGGTGCACTGAGTTAATAGGTTAGTCCAAATATGATCAAAAGTGTATGGAAGTGTATAAATATCATAGCAATATCACCCAAAAGAGGCATGGAGCAAGCAGAAATTATAGATACGTTTTGGACGTATCATGGTGGCGGGACTCTTTGTTCTTGAATGCTTTCTGCCTTTTCCGTTCCTTATGTGCGACTTTGGCCGCCTCTAGATCCACCACCCATTCGGCCATGGCAGCCTAAAAATCCGCACACATAGTTGTGCGGCCGCCGGTGGCAATGAACTCGGTGCGGAGGGATGCCATTTCTTCCTTACCATAAGTGTTGCCGTGGGCTATGTGAAACACGGCGCAGCGGGATGCCATCACTTCCTTACATGTTATTGTGCGCCGCGGTGACATGAACGATGCTTGGAGAGAGCTCTAAGACGGAGTGGCCGGACAGCCTTGTAGTGCGGTGGTTTTTACGAGCTCAACGACAAACGACGAAGGAAATTTGGCTTCCCCCACAATCTTGCTCATTCATTATCGCACACGGTTCTTCTTTGTTGCGTCCGAAAACAATGTGCGCTGAGCCTATTGTGTGTTGCATTATTATTCGTCAAAACCCCAGTCACGCGGATCGCGCGTGTGCACCGTAGGATGCGCCGTGATCGAATGGCAATCCACGTCCCTCACATGACACCCGTGCAGCTGTAGCAGGATTGTATTTATATGCGCTAAATTCCTAGAAAATGCACATAATCCCCTAAATTTGATAAATGAGCCCGAAAAGTGCCAAATTTGAAAATGGTGATTTGCAGGGTGTATGTTCATCGTAGAAAAAAAACTCAAAGGAAAAGAACGAAAAAATTTGGATTCCCCTTCAATATTGGTGATTTCCCTCTTGAAAGCATGGAACTTCCATGGTGATGGTTCTATTTATGAAGGGCGTGCATGACGACATAAGCCAAACCTACTAATATTTTTACCTGGGCGTGGAGAGACCTTACCATGGCACCATGCCAGACGTCATGTTTTTCAAGAACTAATTTCATTTTTCTATAATTGAAAACCCAGTAAACAAACGTTTGTGGTTGACTATTGCCACACATTTCATCGAAATATCTGCCCATTCCTTGTAAAAGGCATGAGAATTAACTAAATAGCACGAGAATGGTTTTCCAGACCATTCTTATGCACCATTTCATGCACCGATTGTTTGAATTTGAATTATGTGCAATAATGACTAAAAAATGCACACAATCCCCTAAATATGGTAAATGAACCCGGAAAAGTGCCAAATCTGAGCAAGGTGATTTGCAGGGTGTATGTTCATTGTAGAAAATAATCATGTACATAGGACAAAGGAAATTTGGATTCCCCTTCAATCTTAGTGATTTCCCTCGATACCATGAAACTTCATCGGTGATAGTTCAATTTATGAAAGGCGTGCATGATGACATAAGGCAAACATTCTCAATTTTTTACCAGGGCACGGTGAGGCCATACCATGGCACCACACCAGACGTAATGTTTTCCAAGCATGTATTTCATTTTACTATAGTTGATAACCTAGTAAACGACGCGTTTGTGGTTGACTATTGCCCCACATTTCCTTGAAATCTCTGCCCATTCCTTGTAAAAGGCATGAGAATTTACTAAATAGCACGAGCATGGTTTTCCAGACCATTCTTGTGCACCTTTTCACGCACCGATTGTTCGAATTTGAATTATGTTCATTAATGCCTATAAAATGTAGATAATCCCCTAAATATGGTAAATGAGCCCGGAAAAATGCCAAATTTGAACACGTTGCCTTGGAGGGGTATGTTGATCGTTGGAAAAAAATTGAATGACAAACAAGGACCAAAATTTGGATTCCCCTTTAATCTAGGTGATTTCCCCCTCGAAACCATGAAACTTCCTCGGCGATGGTTCGATTTATGAAAGGCGTGCATGACGACATAAGGCAAACATTCTCAAATTTTTACCAGCGCACGGTGAGGCCATAGCATGGCACCACGCCACGCTTCTTATTTTCCGAGCATTGATTTCATTTTTCTATAGTTGATAACATAGTAAACGACGTGTTTGTGGTTGACTATTGCCACACATTTCCTTCAAATCTCTGTCCATTGCTTGTAAAAGGCATGAGAATTAACTAAATAGCAGGAGAATGGTTTTTCCAGACCATTCTTATGCACCATTTCACGCACCGATTGTTTGAATTTGAATTATGTGCATTAATGACTGAAAATGCACACAATCCCCTAAATATGGTAAATGAACCCGGAAAAGTGCCAAATCTGAGCAAGGGGATTTGCATGGTGTATGCTCATTGTAGAAAATATCATGTACATAGGAAAAAGGAAATTTGGATTCCCCTTCAATCTTGGTGATTTCCCTCGAAACCATGAAACTTCATCGGTGATAGTTCAAATTATGAAAGGCGTGCATGACGACATAAGGCATACATTCTCAATATTTTACCGGGGCACGGTCAGTCCATACCATGGCACCACGCCAGACGTCATGTTTTCCAAGCATGTATTTCATTTTACTATAGTTGTTAACCTAGTAAGCAACGCGTTTGTGGTTGACTATTGCCACACATTTCCTTGAAATCTCCGCCCATTCCTTGTAAAAGGCATGAGAATTTACTAAATAGCACGAGCATGGTTTTCCAGACCATTCTTGTGCACCTTTTTACGCACCGATTGTTCGAATTCGAATTATGTGCATTAATGCCTATAAAATGCAGATAATCCCCTAAATATGGTAAATGAGCCCGGAAAAATGCCAAATTTGAACACGTTGCATTGGAGGGGTATGTTGATCGTTGGAAAAAAATTGAATGACAAACAAGGATGAAAATTTTGATTCCCCTTTAATCTTGGTGATTTCCCCCTTGAAACCATGAAACTTCCTCGGTGATGGTTCGATTTATGAAAGGCGTGCATGACGACATAAGGCAAACATTCTCAAATTTTTACCAGGGCACGGTGAGGCCATAGCATGGCACCACGCCAGGCGTCTTATTTTCCGAGCATTTATTTCATTTTTCAATAGTTGATAACCTAGTAAACGACATGTTTGTGGTTCACTATTGCCACACATTTCCTTCAAATCTCCGTCCATTCCTTGTTAAAGGCACGAGAATTTACTAAAAAGCACGAGCATGGTTTTCCAAACCATTCTTGTGCACCTTTTCATGCACCAATTGTTCAAATTTGAATTATGTGCATTAATGCCTATAAAATGCACATAATCCACTAATTATGGTACATGAGCCCGAAAAAATGCCAAATTTGAACACGTTGAATTGGAGGGGGTATGCTAATCGTAGAAAAAAACTGAATGACAAACTAGGAATGAAATTTGGATTCCCCTTCAATCTTGGTGATTTCCGCCTCAAAACCATGAAACTTCCTCGGTGATGGTTCGATATATGAAGGGCGTGCACGATGACATAAGCCAAACCTTATGAATCTTTTACAAGGGCACAATGAGGCCATACCATGGCACCAAGCCAGCCGTCATGTTTTTCAAGCATTTATTTCATTTTTGTATAATAGCAAAACCAATAAATGACGCTTTTGTAGTTGACTATTGCCACACATTTCCATGAAATCTCTGCCCATTCCTTGTAAAAGGCATGAGAATTTACTAAATAGCATGAGCACGATTTTCCTGACCGTTCTCCTGCACCTTTTCACGCACCGATTGTTTGAATTTGAATTATGTGCACTAATGCCTAGAAAATGCAGATAATCCCCTAAATATGGTAAATGAGCCCGGAAAAGTGCCAAATTTTAACACGGTGATTTTCAAGGTTTAAGTACATCAAAGAAAAAAACTCATGGACAAAGGACAAAGAAAATTTGAGTCCCCTTCAATCTCGGTGATTTACTATCGCACACGATTCATCTATGTCGCCTCTGTGAACTGTGTGTGTTCGCCCACACATGCAAAAGGAAAAAAGAAAAACCTCGCCCACTTCGTCCCCACCCATTCAAATTAATTGCAAGGTACTGCACTTCCCGCAGAAATGGAACCATTCAAATTAAGAAGTCTCGCTTCTCGTGGAAATGCATCCATATTGGAAAATTGGAGACATTGTTCTACTCATGCTCTGCCAAGGCACCTGAGGGTTCTTCCTTTTCATTGACGGGATGATGAGTCATCGTGATCAAGCTATTTCTAGCGGATAGTTGTGGTTGTTGGCCCTCAGCCTCTCAAAATGTGCTAGCTGTTACTATGTTAAGTATGTAGATATGGACCATATGGTTGTTGGCCCTTAGCCTCTTAAAATGTCATAGTTATTACTTTGTTAAATATGTAGATATGGACCGTATGGTTGTCAAAACTGTGTGACGAAGATCCTCCTTTTGTCGAATACTGTAACCACTATATATATGTTACTCAAATGTTGTTAGCCAAGTACTCACAGATGCATCGTGTGCGATACTCCTATCCACCGCAAGCAACTAGTTTGCATTTTTCAAAGTTTTTTGTACACACAGAACTGCATAGGAATTAACTGTAGTAACCGTCTATATTATAATTTCTCATCACAAACCGTTCATCTGAGTAGGCTCTCCGCCACATATCACACACATCTTGTTAACTTGAACCGTTTTTGTTGTGTTCCCTAATCAAAAACAGTTCGTCCGAGTGAACCGTATGCCATATATCGCACACACCTTGATCTTCCTATCCGCTTCTTTTTTATTTCCTAGTAGCAAACATTTCATCTCAGCGAACTGTCTGTCATATATCGCACACACCTTGATATGGCTGCCCATTTCTGTTGTTATGTCTCATTGCAAATAGTTTGTATGGATCAACCATGTGCCCCACATCGTACACGTAACTAAAATCTGAACCGTGTTTGATGTATCCTTCATCGCAAATGTTTTGCATCTTTTTTGATGGGTTTTTTACATCACCGTTTGCGATTAATGCATTGCACATAGTTTCGGAAAAGTATCTCTGATTATGGTGTCGCGTTAGCAGCATCTTGCAGTAGTGGCTACTCGTAGCGCACGGCCTAAGATGGTCGTGACATGTGTGCCAGTGTGGGCATCTTGGAGTGCGGCCTCTTATCCCTGGAGGTCACCACGCAACCGGCAGGCGGCACGGTTCTATCCTTGGACCAGGTGGCTGGTGCAGGATGGTTGTTCTCGTTGCGGATGACACTCCTCGCCTAACTATGGTCGCAAGAACATCGTGGAAGCTGATCTAGGCCTCCACCTCCTCCTCCATCGCTGCCATCGTCGCGTGTTTGCGCGTGAGTCGGCAACATGGATGTGGAAGGACCAACCGCCGTAGTGCCCTTCTTCCTGGGCGCCATGGCGATGAATCTGGTGGAGAATCTAACACGCTAACTGCTAGTTTTGGTGTGCACAAGCGATCCCCCTACCTGGCGCGCCAAAGATGTCATGGTGTACGACCATTAATGGGATCATGGTGATCCCTTTATTGTTTGGCTGGGGAAATCAACAAGCACAAAGAGTAGAGCTAACAGAAAGTGCGGATTCTACACAGGTTTGGGAAACTGCGAAGCGTAAATTTCGGCCCAATGGGAACCAGGGTACCATGGCCCTTCTTCCTGCGTCCAGAGGGCGGCCCTCTGGCTGGCTCATGGAGAGAGGCCCAGGCTTGGGCACATGGAAGCAAGCCGCCTCATGAGGCAACTACCTCACGAGGCTCCCTCACCGTCAGGCAAGATGGTGTGCATTCCACCAAGACACTAGCGACCTCGAGAGGCCCATTCACTGAGTCGCCTCGAGAGGCCAGCTTCACGGCACCCACTGCGAAGCCAAGGCCCGATATATGGGTGATGCCTCACTGTTAGGATGAGAACAATGGTGCGACGAAGACCAGTTTCCCCTTTGGTGCTAAGGGAGCAGGGGTGCCTACCTCCCTCAAAGAAAGATCCAAAGCTTGCCATCTCGATATAAGAAGATCAAGATGGATCGGCATGCCAGAACAGAGGTCATCTCCGACCCCGCCATTGCATCAGGATTACAACTATAATAGGGGGAGACCACCTTTAGTGAGGAGAAGCCAGGTGCGTGCCCCCCTTTGAATTGCCGCCCTATGGCTACCCTTTCCCGCCGACATTTTCAGGGAAGAGGACCAAGGCACTACAAGAGGGGCAGGGCCGCCTCCATGTAATGGGATCGAGCCATTCTCTCCCCACACTCTCGTGTACCTCCAGCTCCAGCGCTCCGATACATAGAATGCAACACAAGCCGGAGTAGGGTTTTACACCACACGGTGGCTCGAACCTGGGTAGCTCGAGCGTCCCTGTCATGTCTGGTGTGAGCGAGCCCACTCATCGTGATCCTCCCATGATTCTTGTCGGGTCGTATTTCGGCAAGCAAAGGCCCCAGTGTACGAACCCTAGATTTTGGAGAGTCTCTTGGATGTCGATCCTAGACTCCGACATTTGGCATGCCAGGTAGGGGGGCTTCTTGCCTTCATCTTCAACATCAACATGGACAACGATGCTGCCGCTCGCCAAGAACGCGCTATGCATTGAGCTGCTGCCAGGGCCCACTCGGTGCCCACCACCTATGGATTCCGAGGGCAGCATCCTCACACCACCACTAAGACTATGGGGGAGCGGGTGGCCTCCTCCGTCCTCCCCTCACAGAATGAGAAGGAGCACGGCCAGTCTGTGGCCTTCTCCTCGCTCGTGTGGTCCAGCCCTCCTGACCTGCGTGTTGCATTGCTCATGGCGCAGGAGCTGCTGCACTACCACCCCACCGATGACGGCTAAGACATCTGCTCGGACGTATCACCAAGCTCGCCGATGCCACTCTCGAAGGCCAGGAGCCCTCTGCTACCTCTCCAGCATGCGTTATTTTTTCATTGATAGAAAAGGGTGATGCAGTAAAGTAGCATAAGTATTTCCCTCAGTTTTTTAGAACAAAAGAATCAATCCAGTAGGAGACTACACGCCCGTTCCTCGTACCTACACAAACAAATAAGAACCTTGCAACCAACCCGATAAAGGGGTTGTCAATCCCTTCTCGGCCACTTGCAAAAGTATGATCTGATAAAGATAATAGTATAAATATTTTTGGTTTTGTTGTTGTATAGATTGAAAGTAAAGATTGCAAAATAAAAGTAAAGAAAAGATAACTAGTTGATGGAAGATTAATTGATGGAAGATAGACCCGGGGGCCATAGGTTTCACTAGTGGCTTCTCTCAAGATAGCAGATTTCTATGGTGGGTGAACAAATTACTATCGAGCAATTGATAGAAAAGCGCATAGTTATGAGAATATCTAGGCATGATCATGTATATAGGCATCACGTCCGTGACAAGTAGAACAAAACGATTCTGCATCTACTACTATTACTCCACACATCGACCACATGCATCTAGAGTATTAAGTTCATAAGAACAGAGTAACGCCTTATGCAAGATGACATGATGTAGAGGGATAAACTCGTGCAATATGACATAAACCCCATCTTTTTCTCCTCGATGGAAACAATACAATATGTGTCGGTTCCCTTTCTGTCACTGGGATCGAGCACCGCAAGATTGAACCCAAAGCTAAGCACCTCTTCCATTGCAAGAAAGATCAATCTAGTAGGCCAAACCAAACTGATAATTCAAAGAGACTTGCAAAGATATTAAATCATGCATATAAGTATTCAGAGAAGAACCAAATATTGTTCATAGATAATCTTGATCATAAACCCACAATTCATCAGATCTCGACAAACACACTGCAAAAAGAATTACATCGACTAGATCTCCAAGAACATCGAGGAGAACTTTGTATTGAGAACCAAAGACAGAGAAGAAGTCATCTAGCTAATATCTATGGACCCGAAGGTCTATGGTAAACTACTCACACATCATCGGAGAGGCTATAGTGTTAATGAAGAAGCCATTCGTGATCGAAGCCCCCTCCGGCGGAGCGCATGAAAAGGCTCCAAGATGGGATCTCATGGGTACAAAAGGTTGCAGCGGTGGAAAAGTGGTTTCATGGCTCCCCTGGATGTTTTTAGGGTATAAGAGTATATATAGGCGAAAGAAGTAGGTAGGAGGAGCTACGAGGGGTCCACGAGGGTGGGGGCGTGCCTACCCCCCTGGGCGCGCCCTCCTGCCTCGTTTCTTCCTTGACTTCCACTCCAAGTCTCCTGGATTGCATTTGTTCCAAGAAAGATCCTCGCGAAGGTTTCATTCCGTTTGGACTTTATTTGATATTCCTTTTCAGCGAAACACTGAAATAGGCAAAAAAACAACAACTGGCACTGGGCCTCCGGTTAATAGGTTAGTCCCAAAAATAATATAAAGGTGTATATTAAAGCCCATTAAACATCCAAAACAGATAATATAATAGCATGGAACAATCAAAAATTACAGATACGTTGGAGACGTATTAGCATCCCCAAACTTAATTGATGCTCGTCCTCGAGTATGTAAATGATAAAAACGGAATTTTTTATGTGGAATGCTACCTAACATAATTTTCAATGTAATTTTCTTTATTGTGGCATGAATGTTCATATCCAAAAGATTCAAGACAAAGGTTTAATATTGACATAAAAATAATAATACTTCAAGCATACAAACTAAGCAATTATGTCTTCTCAAAATAACAGGGCCAAAGAAAGTTCATCCCTACGAAATCATATAGTTTGGCTATGCTCCATCTTCATCACACAAAATATTCAAATCATGCACAACCCCGCTTTCAGCCAAGCAATTGTTTCATACTTTAGTATTCTCTAACTTTTTCATTTTTCACGCAATACATGAGCGTGAGCCATGGATATAGCACTATAGGTGGAATAGAGTGCTGGTTGTGGAGAAGACAAAAAGGAGGAGATGGTCTCACATCAACTAGGCATATTAATGGGCTATGGAGATGCCCATCAATAGATATCAATGTGAATGAGTAGGGATTGCCATGCAACGGATGCACTAGAGCTATAAATGTATGAAAGCTCAACAAAAGAAACTAAGTGGGTGTGCGTCCAACATGCTTGCTCACGAAGACCTAGGGCATTTGAGGAAGACCATCGTTAGAATATACAAGCCAAGTTCTAGAATGAAAAATTCCCACTAGTATATGAAAGTGATAAAATAAGAGACTCTCTATCATGCAGATCATGGTGCTACTTTGAAGCACAAGTGTGGAAAAAGGATAGTAGCATTGTACATTCTCTCTTTTTCTCTCTTTTTTTGGAGACTCCTCTTTTTTTGGAGACTCTTTCTCTTTTTTTTGGCCTTTTTTTCTCACACGGGACAATGCTCTAATAATGAAGATCATCAAACTTCTATTTATTTACACCTCAAGGATTACAAATCAATACTAGAACAAAATATGACTCTACATGAATGCCTTCGGCGGTGTACCAGGATGTGCAATGAATCAAGAGTTACATGTATGGAAAAATTATGAATGGTGGCTTTGCCACAAATACGATGTCAACTACATGATCATGCAAGGCAAGATGACAATGATGAAGCGTGTCATAATAAACGGAATGGTGGGAATTTGCATGGCAATATATCTCAAAATGGCTATGAAAAATGCCATAATAGGTAGGTATGGTGGCTGTTTCGAGGAAGGTATATGGTGGGTGTATGGTACCGGCGAAAGTTGCGCGGTACTAGAGAGGCTAGAAATGGTGGAAGGGTGAGAGTGCGTATATACCATGGACTCAACATTAATCATGAAGAACTCACATAATTATTGCAAAATTCTACAAATCATCAAAACCAAGCACTACACGCATGCTCCTAGGGGAAGGGTTGGTAGGAGTTAACCATCGCGCGATCTCGACCTCCACACAAAGGAAGACAATCAAAGAAATACTCCATGCTTCAAATTTGTTAAACAACGGTTACCATACATGCATGCTACGTGACTTGCAAACCTCAACACAAATATTTCTCAAATTCACAATTCACAATTACTCAACTAGCACAACTCTAATATCACCATCTTCATATCTCAAAACAATCATCATATATCAAACTTCTCATAGTATTCAATGCACTTTATATGAAAGTTTTTATTATACCCATCTTGGATGCCTATCGTATTAGGACTAATTTTATAGCCAAATCAAATTACCATGCTATTCTAAAGGAATCTCAAAATAATATAAGTGAAGCATGAGATATCAATAATTACTATAAAATAAATCCAAGGCCATGCTCTAAAAAGATATAGTGAAGCACTTGAGCAAAATTATCTACCTCAAAAGATATAAGTGAAGCATATAGAGTATTCTAATAAATTCCGATTCATGTGTGTCTCCCCCAAAAGGTGTGTACAGCAAGGATGATTGTGGTAAACTAAAAATCAAAGACTCAAATCATACAAGACGCTCCAAGCAAAACACATATCATGTGGTGAATAAAAATATAGCCTCAAGTAAAGTTACCGATAGACGAAGATGAAAGAGGGGATGCCTTCCGGGGCATCCCCAAGCTAAGGCTTTTGGCTGTCCTTGAATTTTACCTTGGGGTGACTTTTCTATCTCCAAGCTTATGCTCTTTCCACTTTTATGCCATACTCCATCAAATCCTTACCAAAAAACTTGAAAACTTCACAACACAAAACTTAACACAAAATCTCGTGAGCTCCGTTAGTATAAGAAAACAACCCACCACTTTAAGGTACTGTATTGAACTAATTCTTTATTTATATTGGTGTTAAACCTAATGTATTCCAACTTCTCTATGGTTCGTACCCCATGGTACTAGCCATAGATTCATCAAAATAAGCAAACAACACCCGAAAAACAGAATCTGTCAAAAGCAGAACAGTGTGTAGCAATATGTAACTTTCGAATACTTCTGTAACTCTAAAAATTCTGAACTAAATTGGTAGACGTGAGTAATTTGTCTATTAATCAGCTTCAAAAAGAATCAACCAAAAATCATTCTCCAGTAAAAACTGGCAGCTAATCTCGTGAGCACAAAATTTCTGTTTTTTACAGCAAGATCGCAAAGACTTCACCCAAGTCTTCCCGGAGGTTCTAATTGGCACAAACACTAAGGAGGTGTTTGTTTTGAGAAGTGGTAACGTAAACGTAAATGGAATCAGATAACAAAGTGTAACAGCTCCGGACTGGATAAACCAGATTCTGTTTGGTTCGGCTGGGTAAAGTAAACACATGCCTTAACAGTGTTTGGTTTGACACAGCCAGCTTTCCACGTACAGAACACAAAATGGGCTTTCACATGCTTCAAACAAGCACATAATTTACAAATCTTTTTGCATTCATCCAATGCAAAGACAACTTTTAACCAGAATTTGGCTCCACTTTAACGACATTACACATTTTAAAAATGAAAATGATACAAACAAGGAATTCGACGACACTTCAAAATAAACTACATAATTAGTCCCTAGAATTGTTTTTATATTACAGGATAAATAGAAAGGCCAAGTTCACAATCTTGCAAAGAAGCTTTTCCATTGATCTTCATCTTCCACGCCACACCATTGATCCCATTTTCAAATGAACCTTTTATTTTCTCATCTGCCAATAAGCATGAGTAAAAATGAGGATAAAGAAACACACAAGAGACAACCAATAATAAAAGAAGTAATAGCAACTATAATATGATTGTTGTTTCTCATAAACACTTTGACCAAGGAAAAGGTGCGAATCTGCTCCATGCATTTCAACACCTTGACAAAGATAAAAATAGGAAAATGATTGTTCTTTCTCATCAACCAAGCCTATTTCTCTCATCTGCCAATAAGCATGGGTTGGATAAGAAATAATTAGCAACTATAACACACGACTATAATAAGTAGGTTATTGTTGTTGTCGTCGACTAAATGGACAAATATAAATCAGCCCTTCTCAGGTGTAATGCATCCATATGGATTACTATGCAAGACCAATCAAATGAAAAGAACTCTCTTAGGTAGCAAAGACAACAATGGTGTACACTCCAAAAACACATACTAAAATATGGTGAAAAGGATGAGATCTACTCCATGCATTTGAACACTTTTGACATATAACAATAGTAAAATGAGGTGGGTTTTGTACACACCAGTCATGTCACACCATTATTGAAGAAGGACCTTTCCCATTAACCTTGCTTCTTTCTTTCATCTGCCAATGAGGTGCAATAAGCACGAGTTATATATAAGGAAAAAATACTTCAGCACAAGTTTGGCTTATATATGACCAACCAAAAACACCATAGCACTATGTCACTACAAGTTTGGCTTATATACTACAAATAACCACTTTTGCTTATATATGCCACTCTATACTAGTGAAATTTTAGTTCACTTGAGCCACTCGTGGTGATAAATGTCAGGATGCTATCAACCCCCAAGGTTTACGAATAAGTTCAATCAAGAATAACAAAATGTGTTATAAATCAGTGATGTAACATAGGGGCATAATTTATCAACTATCATACAGATTTATATGGCAGTCTAGATATCACATAATAGAAAAATGTGGTCACACATGAGTTGCTCAACATTTGCACCTTGTTACAGTTCATTTATTTCAGCAACCTAGCTAGTTATATCACAAACCAACAGTCGGGGAAAACAAAAACTATATCCCAAGATAGTGCATATTATTAAAGAGAGTTTAGCAAAAGAGATACCAGATAGCATTTTAAGGACGAAGTCCCTCCTCAGAATATCCGGTAGCACAAGCATCATGTTCATGTGCTCTGGAGCTTTAGCAAATATGGTTGCAGCTTCAACGATATCGCTCCCCGTGAAGGCAAGCCTACTCAATTCACTAATGGCTTTTTCTCTTGATTTCTGTTGAGGGTCCTCTTGTGCTGCTTCTCGCGCCAGTGCTGCTGTGAATGAAGTTGCCATTGTACCCACATGTTGCGTCACGCTGTTCAGCTGGCTGTTGACATCTTGAAGCATGGTTGCAAAAGGATCGCTTGGTCCCGTCGCCCTCTTTGGCCTTGGTTCCTTCTTCTGCCTCTTGGAACTAGTTGTTTCTGTAGACTGGGTGTCAGTGGACCGTCTAGCTGTCCCTGTTGAGATCATGTCATCTTCTTCATTTTCTTCTTCGTTCATAGCAATTTCCTTTTCCAAGTTTCCTACCGCCTCTCCAAAGCCTTCAGCACTTTCCCCTGTTGCAATATCCTTGCCATAGATAGCAGCCAATTGCTCAAAGTATGGAAATGAGACACCATACAATCCCTTTGCTTCATTGTGAATCTACAAGTTTTTTTATAAAAGAAGAAAGTTAGTTTTCACAAACACTAGTAATACATGATCTTTTTCATCTAGAAAACAAGTACCATGGACTATTTTTATTAATACATTTAAACAAGAATAGATGCTACTATGGACAAGAGCAACTATTAGAGTAAATGCTACTATGGACAAGAGTTACTATATCATTTTCAACATACAACAACAACAGCAAACAAAAATAGCAGCAGAAACAATAGCAAGCAGTTCATTTTTAGTGGTTGAAGTGATCTACCTTACAATGTGCTTCATATTGTGCCTTCTCGCATTGAATCATCTTCCGGTTTCCATCCCATGTGAAACCACTCTTGGATAGCATCACTTCAAGAGCACCGAATTTCTTCCTAAAGTGTCTCACTCTTGATTCAATGTGTGGGGTTGCAGTGATACCACGACCTGGGCACTTCTCAGCAAGATGTTTCTCCAATAAAACCAAATATCCACCCTTGAAGGCACCATCAGCCTTCCACCTCGGATCCAAAGACAACTCATACAAGACTTTAATAAGCTCATCGTCCTCATCGGAAGTCCAATTCCTTTTATTCTTGCCTCTTCCACGGGATGTGCTTGACCTATCCACGCGGTCCATACCTGCAGAAGTAAGAATGAGCACTAATGAGATGGCAAATATATATGAGAGGAAACAAATGTAAATGAGATGCAATTGTAGCTTTCGAATATAATTGAAAGTGAACGAATGCAAATGTGACGAATTAAAACAACTTATACCTCAATGCACCCTAGCAGCCCTATGTCTATTATACATGCCTTGAGCAAGATCATTCCGAAAATTTGTCCACTCATTTGAAGTTGATATAGAAGTAATGAATTCTGGTTGATCTAGTTCTCCCTCCATGTCTTCCAATGTTTCTTGCGTAATTGGGGGATCGTTGATATCAAGTGGATCGACATACATCTTTTGCAATATAAGATTATGCAAAAGTGCACATGCCATGATGATTCGACATTGGGTCTTCATAGGAAAAAAGGAAGGGGACCTCAAAATCCCCCACCGACCCTTGAGTCTTCCGAAGCACCTTTCTACAATATTTCGGGCTCTAGCGTGACGCATGTTGAGATACTCCTCTGCACTACGAGGTGGGTTTTGTGGTGTCCAACCACCCAAGTGATACCTTTGACCTCGGTATGGAGCTAAAAATCCTTTTGCGTTTGTGTAGCCAGCATCAACAAGATAGTATTGGCCTTCGGGGACACGCAACCCATTTGGCCGTGAGATGGCATCCCTAAGAACTCGGCCATCATGTGCAGAACCTTCCCAGCCATGTAATATGTAGATGAATTGCATGTCAGGTGCACATACACCTAACACATTTGTATCTATATCACCCAACCTTGATCGATACCTTCCTTTTAGATTAGCTGGGACTGTTACGCCTATGTGTGTGCCATCTAACGCTCCAAGGCAATTCTACAACATAAAGAGCAATGTGCAAATATTAGCATCTTTTATCACTATTGAGATCATGTAGTGAATACTATTTTTTATTGGTAGCTATTTACCTTAAAATACTTCCATTTATCATCTGTGCAATCCTCAGGTATAGGTTCAGGCTTCTTAAGTAGGAGATGGTGCAACTTCAGGACAGCTAGAAGACAAGCGTTGAAGTTTCTACTAATTGGCTCCGGGCTTCGAAAGAAGAATTTTCCTACTGTCCTATTTTTCATATGGTGTGATAATACATATAAGAATGACGCCACTATCTCCTCTAATGATGTGTTCCTTGTACCCCTTAGACCTCCAACATCTCTCACCATCTCACATAATATATGAAATGTTCTCCTATCCATACGAAGTTGACTTATACACGTAGCGTCGCTCTCACCAATTAGCCGATACAAGTTTTCTGCCCTTAACTCTCTAATTGTAATTATCCTTTCTATTTGCCAACATTTTCTCCTATAAGCTAATGCAAACATGAACCACACATAATAGTATACAAGCATAATGGAAGTGGTCAGATTCAAAAATATTGCATTTCTCCTTCCACGCCTCGCACTTAAGGGAAGACGAGCCATAACTGCATAAGGAAAATATACCTATTTAAGGTTGGTACAACTTTCTTTCCTGATGATTGGTAGTAGTACAAAACGAGAAACTGGATATGTGTGCAAGTTTGCATCAGAAACATGAAAACATAGTTTTCTAGAGGTTCTATGGATCCAAGGAAAATTGCATATCAGAAAACTAAAGGAAACAATCAACCCATATCTAGTTGATATGCATGTGGATATCACCGTCGATCTACAGGTCATGCAAAGTTCAATTTACAGCATGTTATTTCACATCAGAAAGCTAAAGAACACATCAGATCAAGAACACATCCGAAAAACACAAAGGACAGACCACCAATTATACTCCACTAGTCATCCACTAATAAAAGAACAGATCAAGAACACATATCTTTTTACTTCAAGATCAAGAACAGATCATTAGTAGACATCAACCTATAACAGATCATTAATAGATAAAAAACACATACATTTTTACTTCAAGATCAAGAACAGATGGAAATATATGCTAGACATCAACCTATAACAGATCATTAGTAGATCAAGAACAGATCAAGGACACATATTTGTTTACTTCAAGATCAAGAACAGACGAAAAAATATGCTAGGCATCAACGTATAACAGATCATTAGTAGATCAAGAACAGATCAAGGACACATATTTGTTTACTTCAAGATCAAGAACAGACCAAAAAATATGCTAGACATCAACCTATAACAGATCATTAGTAGATCAAGAACAGATCAAGGACACATATTTTTTTACTTCAAGATCAAGAACAGATGGATCAGTAACCCTAACCTTCAGATCTGAAGTAGGAGATTGATGGAGGAGGAAGAGATCGATCCGGAGATTGGAAGATGGGCCTTGCTGCTCCTCGTACGCGGCTTCAATGGTCCACCCTCATCGGCGTCGGAGGCGGCTGGCGTGGTCGTTCCCGTCGCGGCGAGGTCAACCCGGCGGCTGGACCAGGAGGTGGCGACGGAGGACTGAAGGGGGTCGGGGGGAGGTGGCGGCGCGGCGTCTCTGGACTGGAAGGGGGTCGAGGGGAGGCGGCGGCGCGGCGGCACAGTGGCACGGGGCTGGAAGGAGGCGGCGGCGCGGGAGAGATCGAGGGGAGGAGCCAGTCGCGGGGAGGAGCGGAGCGAGCGGTAAGGGAGCCTTTATCGCTGGGGGGTGGGGGGTACCGGTCGATAGAAGGCCTGGAAGTGATTACAGAGGGACGTGATTACAGAGATGTCTCACCAAACGCATGTAACGGTATGGGTTTACAATGTAAACAGCTGATGGGCATAATTTGGCGAAACAAACACCTCCTAATTAAAACATAAAACCACATCTAAACAGAAGCTATATGAATTAGTTATTACTAAAAAGAAGCAAAAATCAAAGAAAATAAAATTGGGTTGCCTCCCAACAAGCGCTATCGTTTAACGCCCCTAGCTAGGCATTGATAATTTTAATGATGCTCACATGAAAGATAAGACTTGAAGCACAAAGAGAGCATGATGGAATATGTGACAAACACATCTAAGTCTAACATGCTTCCTATGCATAGGCATTTTATAGTAAAACAAATCAAGACAAGCAGTATCTAGCATATACACGGAAGAAAAAGGAAACAAGATCAATCTCAACATGAAGAGAGGTAATTTAGTAACATGAAGATATCTACAACCATATTTTCCTCTGTCATAATAATTGCATGTAGGATAATAAGCAAATTCAACAATATAGCTATCACAAAACATATTCTTAACACGATCCACATGCATACGAAGTTGACACTTTTCCAAAATAGTGGGATCAACGTTATCTAAAGTCATGACCTCTACAAAACCAATTTTAAAAAAAATTCATAAGACTGAACGTTCTCCAAATATGTGGGATCTAAAGTTGACAATCTTTCAAACCCACTTCAATATTATTGCAAACATTGTTATAAATCCTACATTCATCATGGGTTTTAAATAAATTCTTAAGATCATAAGAAGAACCACCCCAATCATGATTATTGCAACAAGTAGTGGACATGGCAAAATTAGCATCCCAAGATTAGGGTTTTTCATATCATTAACACAATTGACATTAATAGGATTTATAATAACATCATTGCAATCATGCTTTTCATTAAAGGAACTATCGTGAATCGCTTTATAAATTTCTTCTTTCAACACTTCATCACAAATTTCAGATTCACAAATTTCAAGCAAAACCTCATAAAGATAATCTAGTGCACTCAACTCACTAGTAATAGGTTCAACATAATTGGATCTTTTAAAAAGATTAGCAAGTGGATGAAGATCCATAGATAGATTTTTAGCAAGCGAAGATGCAAGCAAATAGAAGGCACAAGGCAACACGATCAAACATAAGATCGAACGAGAAAAAGGCAAAGGTTTTGGAAAATTGTTTTAGAAGTGGGGGAGAGGAAAATGAGAGGCGAATGGCAAATAATGTAAGGCAAGGGAGAAGAGTTTATGATAGGTACTTGGTATGTCTTGACTTGGCGTAGATCTCCCTAGCAACGGCGCCAGAAATCCTTCTTGCTACATCTTGAGCATGCGTTGGTTTTCCCTTGAAGAGGAAAGGGTGATGCAGCAAAGTAGCGTAAGTATGTCCCTAATTTTTTGAGAACCAAGGTATCAATCCAGTAGGAGACTACACGCAAGTCGCCTAGTACCTGCACAAACAATCAAGAACTTTGCAACCAATGCGATAAAGGGGTCGTCAATCCCTTCACGGCCACTTGCAAAAGTGAGATATGATAAAGATAATAAGATAAGTAATTTTGGTATTTTTGTTGTATAGATTGGAAAATATAGATTGCAAAATAAATAGTAAACTATAATTGTAGATCGGAAACTTATATGATGTAAAGTAGACCCGGGGGCCATAGGTTTCACTAGTGGCTTCTCTCAAGATAACATATATTATGGTGGGTGAACAAATTACTGTCGAGCAATTGATAGATAAGCGCATAGTTATGGGAATTTCTAGGCATGATCATGAATCCATCTCAAGTAGACCAAAACGATTCTGCATCTACTACTATTACTCCAAACATTGACCGCTATCAAACATGTATCTAGATTATTAAGTTCCTAAGAACGGAGTAACGCCTTAAGCAAGATGACATGATGTAGAGGGATAAAATCAAGAAATATGATATAAACCCCATATTTTTATCCTCGATGGCAACAATACAATATATGTCGGTTCCCTTTCAGTCACTAGGATCAACCACCGCAAGATTCAACCCAAAGCTAAGCACTTCTCCCATTGCAAGAAAAATCAATCTAGTAGGCCAAACCAAACTAATAATTCGAAGAGACTTGCAACGATATTAAATCATGCATATAAGAATTCAGAGAAGAACCCAATATTTTTCATATATAATCTTGATCATAAACCCACAATTCATCGGAACTTGATAAACACACCGCAAAAAGAATTACATCGAATAGATTTCCAAGAACATCGAGGACAACTTTGTATTGAGAACCAAAGTGAGAGAAGAAGCCATCTAGCTAATAACTATGGACCCGAAGGTCTGTGGTAAACTACACACACATCATCGGAGAGGCTATGGTGTTGATGTAGAAGCCCTCCATGATCGAATCCCCCTCCAGCGGAGTGCCGAAAAAGGTTCCAAGATGGCATCTCACGGGTACAGAAGGTTGTAGCGTTGGAAAAGTGGTTTCATGGCTCCCTTGGATGTTTTTAGGGTATAAGAGTATATATAGGCAAATGAAGTAGGTCGGTGGAGCTACGAGGGGCCCACGAGGGTGGGAGGCGCGTCTACCCCCGGGCGCGCCCTCCTGCCTCGTGGCCGCCTCGTTGCTTCCTTGAGTTCCACTCCATGTCTCCTGGATTGCGTTTGTTCCCAGAAAGATCCTGGCGAAGGTTTCGGTCCATTTGGACTCCGTTTGAGATTCCTTTTCCGCGAAACACTGAAATAGGCAAAAAAACAGCAACTGGCACTGGGCCTCCGGTCAATAGGTTAGTCCCAAAAATAATATAAAAGTGTATATTAAAGCTCGTTAAACATCCAAAATAGATAATATAATAGCATGGAACAATCAAAAATTATAGATACGTTGGAGACGTATTAGCCGCCTCAGGTGGTTCGAGTTCCCCATCGCCTTCGACGTCAGCGGCCACCCCCAAGTCCATGAAGGTAGTGGGCATGGTTCCTCTACTGTGCACCCCCACCATCAGCAACGTGGTTGTTGCCAAGACACTCATCAACGATGTCGGTAGCCTCAAAGTGGCCTCGGTGGACACCTTCGAGACGCTAGAGTGCCTGATGCCGAACAGGCCCTTCTCGAGCGTCACCGACGGCTCTAGTCTGTATCTGGGGCAGGTGCACCTTCTTGTCACATTCGGCACCCGCAAGAACTACCGCATATAGTTCATCGTCATCGACATGGCTGCTGCTCGTGATGTGTGTTGGTATTTCCCTGAAGAGGAGGGGATTATGCAGTACAATAGAGGTAAGTATTTCCCTTAGTTGTGAAACCAAGGTTATCAATCCAATAGGAGAGCCAGGCAACACTATGTAAATAGCACCTGCACACAAACAACAAATCTTGCAACCCAACGTGTAGAGGGGTTGTTAATCCCTCAACGGTATTGAGATATGATAAATAGATAGATTGATAGATGCAAATAAAATAAAAGCAAATAAAACACAACAAAGTATTTTTGGGTTTTTGGTCGAATATATCTGAAAATATATGTTAGGAAATAGACCTGGGGGCCGTAGATTTCACTAGTTCCTTCTCTCGAGAAAATAGCTTACAGTGGGTAAAAAAAATATTGTTTGGCAATTGATAGAAAAGCAAATAATTATGATGATATCCAAGATAGTGATCACGTATATAGGCATCACGTCCAAGATTAGTATACTAAAACAATTATGCATCTATGACTATTACTCCACAGACCGACCGCTATCCAGCATGCATCTAGTGTATTAAGTTCATGGAGAAATGGAGTAATGGAATAAGAACGGTGACATGATGTAGGCAAGATTTATTCATGTAGGAATAGACCCTATCTTGTTATCCTTAGTAGCAATGATACATGTGTGTCATGTCTAAGATTGAGCACTGCAATATCGAACCTGTTACAAAGCACCTCCTCCCATTGCAAGATAAATCAATCTAGTTGGCCAAACCAAACTGAGATATCGAAGAAGAATTACGAGGCTGTAAAAATCATGTATGGATAGATCTGATCATAAAATCACAATTCATCGGATCCCAACAAACACACAGAAAAAAGGAGTTACATCAAATACATCTCCAGGAACATCGAGGAGACCATTGGATTGAAGATCAAAAAGGGAGAAGAAGCCATCTAGCTACTAACTATGGACCCGTAGGTCTATGCTTAACTACTCACGCATCATTGGAGGAGCACCAATGAGGATGATGAACCCCTCCATGATCGTGTTCCCCTCCGGCAGAGTGCCAGAAAGGGCCTCTATATTGGATCTCATGGTTTTGGAACTTTCAGCGGCTAAAAAAATATATGGAATATTGTGGTATTTATAGAGATGTAGTTTGATGGAAAGGAGTCCCTTGGGCTCCACCACCCACCAGGGCATGCCTGGGCACCCTCGTGCGCCCTGGTGCTTAGTGGGCCCAACGGGCCTCCTCCCGTGCAGTCTCTTGGCTCCCTCGGTGTTTTTTTTCTAGAAAAAAATCTCCAAAAAGTTTTGTTGCATTTGGACTTCGTTTGATATTGATATTCTGCAAAGTAAAAATCAAGCAGAAAACAGAAACTGGCACTAGGCACTGTATCAATACGTTAATCCCAAAAAATGATATAAAGTTGCTATAAAATGTATATGAAACATCCCTGATTGATACTATAACAGCATGGAACAATAAAAAATTATAGATGCGTTGGCGACATATCAACGTCCCAAAGCTTAATTCTTGCTCGTCCTCGAGTAGGTAAATGATAAAAACAGAATTTTTTATGTGAAATTTTGCCTAACATGTCCATCATATTCTTTTCTTTGTAGCATGTACATTTGGACTTTAGATCATTCAAATCAATAGTCTATAATTTGACATGAAGACCTTAATACTCAAGCATATGAACATGCAACCATGTCTTTCAAAATATCAACGCTAACGAAAGCTATCCCTAGCCCATTATGCTCAATCATTGATCCGTTCATGAAACACATCCAAATATTAGCTACATCCAATGCACAAGTATGATAGTAGTGTTTCCTAGTTAGTGCTTTATAAGCGAAGATGGAGACTCAAGAAAAATAAAAAAATCATGAAAGTAAATAGTTAGGCCCTTCACAGAGGGAAGTAGAGATTTGTAGAGGTGCCAGAGCTCAAAGTTTTAATTGAGAGATAAAATTGTTTTGAGAGTCATGCTTTTCCTGTCAACCAAAACGACAAAGAATTCGCAATATCTTCCATGCTAAATAAATCATAGGTGGTTCCCAAAAATAATATAAATATTATTTCCTTTCCACCATTCTATCACAATCCATAGCTAGCCGTATCGATGGTGCCTTCCATACCAACACATACCAAGGAATTTATTATAGTATTTTTGCATTTCGGGACTGGGCATCCCTATTACCGCCACACTCTCGTGCAATGACAAGTGAATAAACACTACTCTTGAGAATAACATACCTAGCATGGAAAATATTAGCCACCCCATACTGCTTCATGAGAGGTACAGGCACGCAAAAGAGAAATTCATTTTGAAAGTTATAGTTGGCACATACAAATTTACTTGCAACAGCATGGTAATACCGCAAATTCGCACACGTGTTAACATAAGGAAACGTATGTGTAAATTAGTAATCATCGCACATGAGTAGACGTAGATGCATCGCGTGTGATACTCCTAGCCACAACAAGCAACTAGTTTGCATTTTTCAAAGTTTTTTGTACACACAGAATCGCACACGAACTAACTGTATTAACCGTCTATCTTGTAATTTCTCATCGCAAACAGTTCATCCGAGTCGGCTGTTTGCCACATATCACACACATCTAGTTTACATGACTCATTTCTGTTCTTTTGGCTCATCGCAAACAGTTCATCCATGTGAACTGTATGCCACATATCACACACATCTTGTTAAGTTGATCCGTTTCTGTTGTGTTCCCTAATCGAATACAATTCGTCTGATTGAACCATATGTCGTATATCACACAGACCATGATCTGGCTAACCGTTTCTGTTGCACTCCCTAATAGCAAACAGTTCATCGGAGCAAACAGTATGCCGTATATTGCACACACATTGATATGGCTGCCCGTTTATGTTGTTGTGCCTCATCGTAAATAGTTCGAATGGATTAACCGTGTGCTCTGCATCGCACACGCAACTAAAATCAGAACCGTGTTTGACGGCCACACAAACGTTTTGAACCTTTTTTGACAGCTTTTTACACCACCGTTTGTGATTAATGCATCGCACACAGTTTCCTCAAAGGGTGTCTGATCATAGTGTCGCCTTAGCATCATCCTGCAGTAGTGATAGATCAATTCTAACAAATCAAGATATCATTATGCCTCTCTCAAATAGGTGTGCCCTGCAAGGATGATGGTGACAAACTAAAAAGAAAAACAAGCAAAGACTCATATAATAAAATACGCTCCAAGCAAAACTCATGATATGTGACGAATAAAAATATAGTCCAAGTAAAATTACTGATGGTCGTTAGAAGAAAGAGGAGATGCCTTCCGGGGCATCCCCTAGCTTAGTTGCTTGGTTCTCCTTGAATATTGCCTTGGGGTGCCATGGGCATCCCCAAGTTTAGTATTTTGACACTTATTATTCCTTGATCCACCATGATCTCAACCAAAACATGAAAACTTCAATCACACAAAACGTAACAAAACCTCGTGAGATCTATTAGTATAATAAAATCAATCTTTATTTCAAGTACTGTTGCAAACCCATTCATGTTTTGCTCTTACATTATAGCAATTGTATTTTAACTTTACCATGGCTTATACCCGCTGATACAATCCATATATTCATCAAAATAAGGACATAATGCAACGAAAACAGAATCTGTCAAAAACAAAACAGTTTGTAAAGACGTAATTGTTAGTCATAGCTCTATAACTGTACAAATCTAGAAACTTTAGGGCGGCATAGGAAATTTGTATGCAAGTGTATAAAAATTCAAAAAAATTCCACACTCTAGCAATTGCAAACAATTCTACTACTGGACACGGAAGTTTCTGTTTTCCAACATGATCAAGTGAACTATCACCCAAATCAACCCAAAGGATTTGCATGGCACAAACACTACTTAAAACACCAAAACACAATCACAATAGTAGTATAATTGTGTGATTATTGTAAAATAGAAAGAAAAGCAAAAAAATTAAAAATTAAAAGATAACTATTGGGTTGCCTCCTACCTAGCGCTATTGTTTTACGCCCCTAGCTAGGCATAATGCATAGACTTTAGGCCTTGCCACCTTTCTTATTTTGTTTCTTAGATGTGTTGCTATTAGGATGCTTTTCAAATAAAAAGGGAAACACATCATCCATAGAAATTTTACCATTAGCGTGTTGTCCTTCGGCAAATTCATTTTGATTACCGGCCACAATCCAAGAGTAACGTTGATTAGCTTCATTGAAAACATGTTGGATCATACTCAAAGGAGGAACCTCCTTTTTAAGGTTCTCATCAAACATGTGATCATCACCAAGCAAAGGTCTTATCATATCATCACCACTATAAAGGATCTCATCTATGACTGGTTTTTCACGGTTCATACCATAAAAACCAAAGATCTCCCTAGCCTCTCGTACAATATGATCAAATTCTTTCGTGAGGACAAGGGTACCTATTCTTTTAGCTCTAGGATCTTTTATAACTAGCAACTCATAAAACAATCTTTGCAATGTAGGATGAGTGCGAATAAATATTCTCACATGTTTAAGAACAAGAGCGGAGCTTCTGCATAAGTTTGGTTCTTTTGATTATAGGAGTATCATCACAAGTCAAATTTCCAACACAATTAAAGAATTCCTGAATGACACTTTTTCCTATAACATTCCCTTGTCCCAAAACAAAGGTTTTAGCATCGAGATTGGTAGGAGCTCGAATTTTGGGAGCCCTTCCATCATCCATTTCTGCCATACCAAAATCACTCGTGATAAAAATCTCAGAGACACACAAATACGAGATCCAACAAGAAAAAGGAAAACGGAAAGAAGGGAAATATTTTTGTGTTTTTGTAAACATGTTTTAGAAGTGGGGAGATGAAAACGAGTGGAAAATGGCAAATAATGTAATTGCAAGGATATGAGGGTTTATGCGTAGGAACCTGATAGATGTTATGGTGTCTCCTCGGCAATGGGGACAAAAATCCTTCCTGCTACTTGTGATCCGCGTTGGTATTTCCCCGAAGAGGAGGGGATGATGCAGCACAGGAGAGGTAAGTATTTCCCTTAGTTATGAAACCAAGGTTATCAATCTAGTAGGAGAACCAAGAAACACTATGTAAACAGCACCTGCACACATGCAAAAAATCTTGCAACCCAACGCGTAGAGGGGTTGTCAATCCCTCAACGGTTTTGAGTTATGATAAATAGATAGATGTAAATAAAATAAAAGCAAATAAAATGCAGCAAAGTATTTTTTGAGTTTTTTGTTGAATATATCTGAAAATATATGATAGGAAATAGACCCGATGGCCGTAGATTTCACTAGTGGCTTCTCTCGAGTAAATAGCATACGGTGGGTAAACAAATTACTGTTGAGCAATTAATACAAAAGCAAATAATTATGACGATATCCAAAGAAGTGATCTTTTATATAGGCATCATGTGCATTATTAGTAGACCGAAACGATTCTCCATCTACTACTATTGCTCTACACATCGACTGCTATCCAGCGTGCCTCTAGTGTATTAAGATCATGGAGAAATTGAGTAATGCAGTAAGAACGGTCACATGATGTAGACAAGATCTATTTAAGTAGTAATAGACCCCATCTTGTTATCCTTAATAGCAACGATACATGCATGTCATGTCTCTTTCTGTCACTGAGATTGAGCACCACAAGATCCAACCCACTACAAAGCACCTCTTCCCATGGCAAGAGAAATCAATCTAGTTGTCCAAACCAAACCAAGGTATCGAAGAAGAAGTATGAGGCTATAATAATCATGTATGGATAGATCTGATAGTCAACTCACAATTCACCAGATCCCAACAAACACACCACAAAAAAAAGAGTTACATCAAATAGATCACCAAGAACATTTAGGAGAACATTGTATTGATCAAAAAGGGAGAAGAAGGCAGCGAGCTACTAACTACAGACCCGTAGGTCTGTGGTAAACTACACATGTGTCATCGGAGGAGCTCCAATGAGGATGATGAACCCCTCTGTTATTGTGTTCCCCTCCGGCAGAGTACTGGAAAAGGCCCCTAGATTGGATCTTGTGGTTCTGGAACTTGTGGCAGATGGAAAATATTTCATCAACTCCTCTAGGGTTTCTGGAATATTGTGGTGTTTATAGAGCTAGATGTCAATGGAAAGGGGTCCCGTGGGCTCCACTACCCACCAGGGCACACCCTGGTGCCTAGTGGGCCCCACAGGCCTCCTCCCATGGTCTCTCATAGCTCCTTGGGTGTCTTCAGTCCTGAAAAAATCCCCAAAAAGTTTCATTGCATTTGGACTTCGTTTGATAATGATATTCTGCAAAGTAAAAAACAAGCAGAAAACAACAACTGACACAGGGTACTATGTCGATAGGTTAGTCCCAGAAAATGATATAAAGTTCCTATAAAATGGATATGAAATATCCAAGATTGACACTATAAAAGCATGGAACAATAAAAAATTATAGATACGTTGGAGATGTATCAGTGGCCCGTATCAGCCTGCCCTACAATGCCATCCTAGGCTACCCGGCGCTCTCCAAGTTCATGGTCGTGACCCACCACGCCTATGGCCTCACCAAGATGCCCGGCTGCAGCGGCACCCTCACCGTCGGCTCCGACATGAAGGACACGGTGTGTACTCTCAAGCACGCCTACAAGGCTTCCTCCACCGCATACTCAGCTGAGGAGGACCTGTCCGGGCCTGCCAAGCCGGCTCCCGCGAGGAAGAAGCCCCTACTCTTCCAAGAGCGGGCCGAAATCAAGGAGGCGCCATTGGATAGGAGCAACATGAGCCCATCCCATATTGCCCTCGGGGCTGCCCTTCCGCCAAATAGGAATGCGCGCTCATCACCACCCTCTAGACGAGTCTTCGTGCGTCTGCTTGGACGGCATCAAGCACGCCCGGTGCACCGAGGGTGGTGATTGAGCGCAACTTTCCAGTGGCCAGTCACACAATTGTTCATCGACCGAGATATCAAGAAGCTTAAAGATGCTAGGACCATCTATGAAGTCCTCCACCCCATGAGGATCACCGGCCTCGTCATGGTCGCCAAGCCATGAGGCACCTGGCGCGCCAGCGTCGACTTCACCATCCTCAACAAAACTGGCTCCAAAGATCCCTCTCAAGCCCCCGGAGCCCCTTCCCCCTCCCGCAGATCAATCAGATCGCAGATCCACCCAACCTCATGCACATGCCCTTGGGCCTGGAGAATGCTGGAGCCACCCTTGAGAAGCTAATGCACATGAGCCTGGGGTCCCGGCTCCAGAGAAATACGGTGGTGGTTCACAACCATCGCCTGGCCTAGCGTGACACAATTCTGTACGGAGGAGGGTGTTCCGGTGCAAAGCACATGGAACACCCAACATCTCCATAAGTTATGTCCGTGGGTCCCACGGATACGAGCGAGATGGAGTTGTACACACTCTGCGGCTCTCTCTACCAGCGCTACCTCCGACAAGTGAGAGCTCCTTCCCACTCTCATGGAAGCCCCATGCTCAGCGCTGGCAGCCTACTTACCTAAGGGGCCCATAGCCGTCACATCCTCATGATAGCCTGTGTCTGACATTGCACCATGTATCTTCACGTTATGTAATGAATCTACTTCATGCATCAGTAAAGTTGATTTCCTCAAGTATCTAGTGTACTTGCAGCTGAGCCTACCTTAGGTGTGGCGCACTAGCGGTTTCTCCCATGTGTATAACACGAGCGGGGCTTGGCACGGTGCGTGTGCTAGGGTCAGTCCCAGAAGCACTGCAAAATCCAAGCGACTGAGCTCTGCCTCACGGGGCTACTCTAGTGTATGACACCTCACCAAGTCCTTGGTGGTCTTGTCTCCTCGTGTAACACATATAGGCGACCTCTCGAGTGCGCCCTGCTATGTTGCTTGCAAAAACATCACAATTTCTCTGATGCGGGAGAGGGAAGACCTTAGGAGCTACCCATCGGGAGGCATCGCAAGCGTAAGGGTTTTTGAGCGACCATGCCTCATGAGCCGCTTCCTGCGGAGCATTCGCACCAAGTTGCACTCCTTGAAAGAGATAAGTCTAAGGCACCCCTTCGTTTTCCCTTGAGATGTCTTGATTCCTTGGCACAAGCCACATGCGCATTAAGGGGGATCCTGAGCATCGCACCTCAGGAAGCCTTACCAGCCCTAAGAGCCATACACGCTCTGGCCTGGCCGAGCGTACGCTCCAGCATACTAGCGACGACCGTAGCTTGCATCGGGGGCTGGGTCCCAGCGATGCAACGCATGAAGGCAACGTTGAAAAAAAGACCTTGATGCAAATCAAAATGCATGAACATCAAGCTCTTAAAAAAACTGCCACACAATGTATTCACGCCCCCGTAGGTCCATACCTACTCTATTACACATAAAAAGCGCAGCAAGCTCAAGAGGCAGGGAGGATCTAGGAAGACGACACAACATCACCGCCATCTTAGTCGGTGTGGGCCACATTGTCAGCGTCATCTCTGGCTTCGGCCTGCACCATGAATCGCCTGATATAGCCGGCCACGTGGTCCTCCACCTACTTCCTCAAGTCCTCGCGGAGCTCCGCCGGGACAGGCATCACCACTTGCTCGAAGTCAAAGCCGGTTTTCAGGTGAAGGAGGTTGCTGATGAGCCGCGTTGTCGCCTAGGCCAACAAATCGCGGCATGCCTCCTCAAGGGCAGTGTTCGCGTCCTGCACCAGCTTCTTGAGGTCGTCGATCTCGGTCCGAGCAGCCGCCAGCTCGCGGTCCATCACCAGCAGCTCCTCTCTGTAACACCCCGATAATCATGCTACAGTAATTCCAACCTAATGATACCATGTCATCACCCTTTTGCTAAGCCAATTTCCACTTGATTAAAACTTTGGTCAAATTCAAATTTAAAATGCAACTCAAAATTACTATCTCCTCAAACTCCCAAACAAAAATGTTCGTTGGGTTCAAAATGTTTAGTAACTAATTATTATATAAGATTAAACATTAATTGAGTATCTAAAATGCTAATAACATATTTAAACTTCGACTTGTAGCATTTAATTGGTCCATTTCAATTAAAATAAATAGTAAAACATTCTTAATTTAAATTACGACCTTGTATGCTTCTTGAAAATCCTACCTAGTAATTATGTGCAAAGTTGAACCTTTAACTAATTTCCTTTAGTAGCTCAAAATACTGCAAAATAGAGGAGAAATAAAGAAACAGAAGAGACTAAAGAGAAAAGGAAAGAAACCACTTTTGGACTCGGCCTTATGTGTACAGTGCTGGCCCAACCCAATTCCCCCC
>LR738710.1:337301805-337319103 GCA_902687465.1 Secale cereale | reverse complement strand
CCCCCCAATCTCCTTCCCTTGTTCATCCTGCGCACGGTGGATGTCTGAGGGTCGTCCACGGCATGGATGCCTTGCGTGGCTGCCATCCAAGCACCCCCAGGTGCCCTATAAAGTTTCGGGACCCTAGTCCCTCCAGTCCATTCTCCCGCGCCGATTCGGTTGATTTTGAACAAGATCCACCTCGCAGTCGACGCGGTCACCCATGTCACTGTCGCCGCCGTGGCCGGTGGACTCCCTGCCGTTCAATAGCACGAGAGAAGGCGCTCCGCGTTTCCCCGACCTCACAAGCACAGGGACATGCCCCGGGTCACCTTGGAGCCTTGTCATTGAGCCCTCTTTCCCAACTTCGGCCGCTGCACGCCTTCACCCGCTCGGCGGTCGATCCGGTGCCACCGCTGCACCCCGGCCTCCTCAAGCTCCTCTTCGGACTCGCGGTGAGCTACACTACATTTCCCCTTTCTATCCGTTGTCAAACAATGGCCGTAGTTACATCGTCGTCCTCATTTTGCTTCGACCAAAACACGCCGCCGCTATGGTACTCCTCGTCGTGGCTAAAGGGCGCCCCGGGCGCTTACCGTGCCCTGGCTGCGCCCCAAGGTGGCCCGCGCCCCGTCTCCGGTGCCCTTTGCACTGTTGTCTGCTCACCTCGCCCGTGCCGCATATGGCGCACCTGCCCGCTGTCGGCTGTTGCGGCCTATTTCCCCGCGTGCGCCGCCAGCCCCCTCCCGCTGCCGCCCGCTCGTCGCCGCTACGCGCTGGCCATGCCATGCTACAGCCCGCGTACACCCCTGGCCACGCGCACCCGAGTCGCCTGCAGTCTCTACTGCTCGTGCCGTTGCCGGCCTGCTGCTACTTCTTGTTGTTGTCGCTGCTACTTCCTACTGCTGGTGCCACTCCTGCTCGCCCACTGCTGCCGTTGTTAGCTGCTGGCTGTTGCCTACCCCTCCTCCTCCTACCGCCCCTAGTTGCTGCTACTGCCTTCCCTGCCGCTTCTTGTTTTACTACTCCTGCTACTTACTATAGCTGCTGCTATACCTGGCCAAAACCTGGGCCGGGCCGGGCTTCGGGCCGGGCCTAGCCAAGCCCGAGCCAAAAAGCCTAGGCCCGAGCCCGGCCCGGCCCGACCATCGGGCCTAAAAATCGGGCCCGAGCCTGGCCCATCGGTCAAAAAGCCCGTCGGGCCTCGGGCCACGGGCCGGGCCTCTTCAGCAAACACCATATATCACGGGCCCAGGCCCGGCCCGACATGTGCTTCGGGCTTAAAAACGAGGCCCGAGCCCGGCCCGTGGACAAGGTCGGGCCGAGCCGGGTCGGGCTTTCTCGGGCCGGGCCGGGCCGGGCTGCCCATGGCCAGGTCTAGATATACCTGGTCAAAACCTGGGCCGGGCCGGGCTTCGGGCCAGGCCTAGCCAAGCCCGAGCCAAAAAGCCTAGGCCCGAGCCCTGCCCGGCCCGACCATCGGGCCTAAAAATCGGGCCCTAGCCCGGCCCATCAGTCAAAAAGCCCGTCGGGCCTCGGGCCACGGGCCGGGCCTCTTCAGCAAACACCATATATCACGGGCCCAGGCCCGGCCCGACATGTGCTTCGGGCTTAAAAACGAGGCCCGAGCCCGGCCCGTGGACAAGGTCGGGCCAGGCCGGGTCGGGCTTTCTCGGGCCGGGCCGGGCCGGGCCGACCGGGCCGGGCTGCCTATGGCCAGGTCTAGCTGCTGCTAGCATTGCCACAACTACACTGATTAACCCTCAGGACAGCCCCTAAACAGTGACTAAACTACTGTTAACAGGAGTAAAAATTAATATGAGCAGAAAGTACACTTGACAAACTTCATTGTATCCCACTGGACCAAATCCATTTGTTGTATGGAATAAATATAAATAAAGTCAAAAATTGCTACATTTTGTTAACAGAAAACAGAAAACGGAAATGATGCAGTAACACTTTTCAAACAAAGTTTTGTAGAAGCAAGTGGATGCTAACATAAATGCACTTGATACTGTCATGTATATCACAGAAAATTGATCAAGATTGATATAAGACACTACTCCATAGGATGAGTACAACACTAGCTATAGCCTTTGGACAACAATTAAATGATGTTCAAAACCGAGGTATTCTCACACAGCCAAATTTCTGTAAATCCTGAAAATAGCTAAAACTTTGGAAATTCGTTGGAAAATAACCGTAACTTGGATGAAAATACTTTGTACATGTAAGTTGCTTAGAAAAATGAGGCGAATCTGAATACGCTCTCAGTTCAGCTGCCACATGTCCCTAGCATAGCGAACATGCAACTGTACCCCTCTGTTTCATCTGTCTAAAATGTTTAACACCGGGAATACTTTCCCTGATGTTTTCCCCCTTCGACAGTATCGCGTAGTACCGTGTTAGATCACACCTAGTACCGTTTATTACCACATCATGCATCATCATGCGTCTGTTTGCATTGTATTTATTGTTTCTTCGCCCTCTTCTCTCCGGTAGACTTCGGGACTAACGCCACTGCTGCTGCCCCGATCGACTACGGTGTTGACAACCCATCCTTTTCTATTTAGCTTCCAGGAAAGCAAACCCCCCTTGATCACCAGATATCACCCATTCTCTTCTCTCTTATTCTTGCATTAGGTTTTCTCCTGTTGATGATTTGATAGCTCCTATTCTGTTGCATTGCCTATCATTGTTGCTACAGTTATTGATACATTTACCTACTATCCTAAATGCTTAGCATAAGATGCTAGTATTCCATCAGTGGCCCCACATTCTTAACTGTCTGCTATGCTATACTATCGGGCCGTGATCACTATGGGCGGTGATCACAGGTATATACTATATACATACTTTACTTGATACATGATGTGACTAAAGTCAGGTCAGCTTGTAGATTATCTGCTAGTGATTCTCATGTGGGGGCTCAAAGGACAGGTGGTTCCATCCAGGTAGTGGTGGGCCTCGGTTCCCGACACCCCCCCCCCCCGAGTGATTCTTTGTGACGGAGCGACATGGCAGGTTGAGACACCAAGTAGAGATGTGGCATGGTCCCTGGTCGTTGTCCGTGGTTATTTCATAATAACACCCTTAAAGAGTTTGGATATTTGATCTGAGTTGGGTCATTGGCCTTATACGCACTAACTACCACGCGGGACAAGATATGGGCAACCAACGTCATAGTATCAGCCGAAGCCTTCCGGACATCAGCAACTGAGCGGTGCGCGCCGGGTTGGACCACGTAACTTAACTTCCTTTGTAATGGAGGTTGCTAGGTCTGCTCACCGGCCGAGTTCGCAACGTGCAGGAGTGCAAAGGGCGATGGGCCCAAGACCCGTGCGTGCTTAGGATTTAGACCTGCGTGTTGACCTCTCTATCGGGCCTAGGTAGTGCTACAATGTGTTGATCTTCCAAGGTTGGGCATGACCCAGGAAAGTGTGTTCGGCCAGAGTGATCGAGCGTGTCGGGTTATGTGGTGCACCCCTGCAGGGAAGTAATCTATTCGAATTGCCATGTACACGGTAACAGGATGACTTGGAGTTGTAATCCGACCTCTAACATTTAGAACCAGATACTTAATAAAACAGGCCCATATGAGTTCCATATACAACTTGGTGATTGCTCTCTCACAGGTTGATGTGGAGAGGATCGCCCGGTAGGGTTATGCTATGCGATTATACGTGTTACTGTTCCAGCTAATATCTTCTATTGCTGCAAGATGGAGGCTGCCAGAAGCGTACTCTTTGATAGGCCTAGCTTTCCCCCTCTTATTCTGGCATTCTGTAGTTTAGCCCACAGGTATTACCCCTTTATAAAGATACAAATGCATATCTAGTGTAGATCCTTGCTTGCGACTACTTTGGATGAGTACTCACGGTTGCTTTGCTCCCCCTTTTCCCTCTTTTCCCTTCTTCTCGGATAATGCAAATAGATGGTGGAGCCCAGGAGCCATATGCCACTGTCGACGACTAAATCTACACCGATAGAGCCAACTACTACGTGGAGGTCGCTGATGACCATGAGTAGTTTAGGAGGATCCCAGGCAGGCGGCCTTGCCTTTTCGATATGTATCCTTGTTTGTGCTAGCCATCTTATGGCAACTTATTTAACTTATATATGTACTCAGTTATTGTTGCTTCCGCTAACTCGTTTATGATCAAGCTTATGTATTCGAGCCCTCGAGGCCCCTGGCTTGTAATATGAAGCTTTTATGATCTTTAATTTATGTCTAGAGTTGTGTTGTGATATCTTCAAGTGAGTCCCTGATCTTGGTCGTACATATTAGCATGCATGATTAGTGTATGGTCAAATAGGGGGCGTCACAAGTTGGTATTAGAGCCACTGCCTATAGGAATCCCCCTTTCCAACTCCTAGGCCGAGGTTGAGTCTAGTGTTTGGAAAACTTTTTACTAACATTGTTGTGTGCCTTATGGGCCCACATCACAATTGGGTGGTATTAGGATATTTTATTCCTCGTCTATACTGTGGGATTCTGGTCTCTCTTCTATTCAGGTTAAATGATATTCCTAAAATCAAACTTTAGGTTCTCAAAACCACTTTCTCCCGGAGAGCCCCTTCAGTCCAAATGGTTGTCTGCTTCATCAGAAGATTCTGAAGATACTATTTGATGTTTTCCCGAGATCCTTCTGTACTCCACCTTTGAAATTCCTTACCACCATTATATCCATATGGATAACGACTTACACTTGTCATTCATACAATCAATATTCCGTTGCTCTTGTTATTACAAGATACCCCGAAACATCTTCCTATATTCCGAGTATCCATTGTGGCAGTGCTTTGCAGTTCTTTCAATGTGAATGTCCCCATGGAGAATTCCTCGCACATGTCGAGTATCCGCTCATCCCCATTCGTGTGTTTCACTAAAGTCTCTGAAATATCATTCGATCTTTCGAAAATCATGAGCAGCCTAATGGTCTTGAAATTCTTGTTTGCTTGCATTATGGGTAATCCCATACATCTAGTAATCTTATTGGCATTCTTTGTCATTATCCTTTTGAGTATGTTGATTCAATATGTTGTGGTTTCTCACAGTCCCTAGTCGAATCCTAGGATTCATTCTTCAGGCTCAGACGTCATTTTGAATAGGAACTGGTTCTCGACCAATCAAATTGCCGTCGATCATACCCCTAAGTCTATTCAACTTACCCATCCTTAATCAGAGTGTTTGCTTCTGACCGCTTGATTTGAAAATCATAATACCTTTCCATTTGAGCTTTGAATTAGTCGTTTGTTTCTATAAACTGATCTTGCATTCTTTCTTCTTCCGATTGAGTACCGATGCTCACATCATAGCCCTTGTGGTTCGCCGGACCCTTTGTTGGATTATTATACGACTGTCTCCTTATTAACTTAGCTTGTGAGTTCTTTCCCTAATACATAATGCCTTTGGTATATTGTACCCTCAGCTTTTTTTAATCGCACTCTACTATCGAACTGGTGCTATTTACCATTGAAGTTTGTGGTATATGTTCCTAAGATGCCCCGATGGGTTGAACCTATGCCTCCCCTAATATGTGTGAACTCGTAAGTTATGCGAGTTATACTCTACCGGCTTTTCTTTAGATAAATTTCAACACTACAACTTCTTCGAAAGCGAGAAGTGAATGTGAGGTTGTACATTGGAGAAATGGGAGTCGACCTTGAACTTTGTGTTCATGCCCATGGACCCAATGTGGATGTTATCATGGAAGCTTCTCTTAAATTAATTATTCCCTTGGTATAGTTTCATCTTATATCTAGGATCCGGTCTTTTGCAATCGTGGTTCCGGCCATATTGATATTTGTTGATTCATTTTCTCGGTCAAGTTAAAGTACTTGTCTTCTGCAGATCATTACACATGTCCAACCTTTATTCTATCCTGCTTTCGAGTATTACGCCCTTGTATCTTGATGATATCAGAGAACCATGTTTATTATTACGAGCCTTCTCCAAGAATTACATTCTCACTGATTTCAATTTTTACCAGGTTCTGAGTGGTTAGACACTCCAGGACATCGATAACTGAATCAAGTCCACACCACAATTAAACAACTCTTAGTAATCTTCTTACTTATGAGTTTGTACTCCATCATGTCATTCCTAGCCTTCTAGGCTATATCGTTATCGTGCCAATTTTGACTGCGCTACCTGGTCCTTAATTGTGGCGTCCGAAGACCGATGCTCCAGAAGCCTTCTAGTTTTTCCGTTCTCGCCGTGTGATTTATTTTGGCTTGTTGCTTTTCATCACGGCATCATGTGCATTGCATCGGTAGTTCCCATATGCATGTTTTCATAAAACTCGTAGTTGTTCGTAGTTGTTGCCTCCCTCTTTGTCTTCGTGGTATGTTGTCGGACCGCTTGTCTTTGTTGACCATTCTCAGCCCAACCACACACTTCACCGCGTTTCCCTAACCCTCTTTGCACGCTGCATCAACACCTCGTGTGCATCCGAAACTGCCCCAAACCAAACCGCTCTGTCGTTACCGATGGGTCCGGATCATCCCCAAACATCCCTAAAACATCTTCGTTCTCTTATTTGTACTCCCTACCTATTTCTTCTCATTCGTCCGATTTAAAACGCATGTCCCAGATTTCCCCTCTTTTACTATATATAGAACACTACTAGTCCAACCAGACCAAACCCTAACTTCTAGGGAGTTTGTCCCTACCGCCGCCACCACCGCACTCATCTCTCACCTCGGGATCCCTTCTGATCCGTCTCCACCCAATCCCACCGCAACACCGCCACCTTCCCTCTATTTCGATGCTCTCCCATGCCTCCATGCACCCACATCAAACAAGAGGAGCCCGAGCTATCCCTCTCCTCTGCCTTTGTGACACCCCGAGACCGCTGCGCCAGGTGTCAGCTAGATATTCATCGCTGTTGCCATGTCATCTGCTTGCGTGTGTATCCTTGCCTTGTCATCTTGTGTGTTTCATCAGCATGTTTTCAAAACTTGCATCCGCCCAAGTCCCCACGTCTTTTCCGTTGTCCGTTTTGAGCCCACACACACTTGCACGCGCCCGTGGTGCCTCCGAATATTTATTTTATAAGTGGCCGAAAAATGTTCTCAGAATGGGTTGAAACTTGGCCTGTGGTCTTATTATAGTGTAGACAGACCGCCTGCCAAATTTCATCGCATTCGGAGTTCGTTTGATAGCCCAACGGATATTTATAGCGGCACTAGTCGCCGGTTATTTCGTCGGATGTTTTCGGTATCCGAAAACCCCGCGGGCCTCTCTCCCTCTCCTCTCACCTCAGCCCAACTACTCTACATAGCCCACCTAGGCCTTTCTAACTTCCCCTTCGCTCCGTTACTGTTGGATCGCGATCCGGTGGTCCGAAACGGCCCCAAAAAAACCCCCAAACCCTAGGCTTTTCCTATATATAGCCCCTCTCCATGCCATTTTTGGCCTTCTCCAACCCCCACCTCCATTTCCGTGCCTGCCCAAACCCTGGCCGCCACTTGGCGTCCTCCATGTCGCCCTGGCCGCCTCCCAGCCGCCAGGCCCGCCGGGGCCCGGATCCGACCCGCCGTGGGCCAAACCTGGGCCCGAGCCCGCTCCTCTCCGCCAGCGCCCAAGCGCACCGCTTCCCCTCGTCCGCTCCCGAGCCGAGCGCTTGCTCCCCGCCGCCGGAGCGCCCCGCCACCGCCATCGTCGATATCCTCCGGAGCTCGCCGGAGGAGCAGCCGCCCCGTGTGCCCATGTGACGCCCCCGATTTGACCGTACACTAATCATGCACGCAAATGTGTACGACCAAGATCAGGGACTCACTGGAAGATATCACAACACAACTCTAGACACAAATTAAAATTATACAAGCTTTATATTACAAGCCAGGGGCCTCGAGGGCTCGAATACAAAAGCTCGAAAACACAAGAGTCAGCGGAAGCAATAATATCTGAGTACAGACATAAGTTAAACAAGATGCCTTAAGAAGGCTAGCACAAAAGTAGCAACGATCGAAAAGGCAAGGCCTCCTGCCTGGGACCTCCTAACTACTCCTCGAAGCCGAACTCCATGTAGAAACATCCTCGGGATCATCTGGCTCCTGGACTCCACCACCTGGTTGCATCATCCGAGAAGAAAGGAAGAAAGGGGAAAAAAGGGGGAGCAAAGCAACCGTGAGTACTCATCCAAAGTACTCGCAAGCAAGGATCTATACTACAATGCAATGGTATCTGTGTAAAGGGGTAATATCTGTGGGTTAAACTGCTGAATACCAGAATAAGAGGGGGATAGCTAATCCAAGCGAAGACTACGCTTCTGGCAACCTCCATCTTGTAGCAGAAGAAGAGAATAGATGGAATAGTAACAAGCGTCAAAGCTTCTGGCGGCCTCCGTCTTGCAGCAGTAGAAGGGAGTAGATGGTAAGTTCACCAAGTAACATCGTATAGCATAAACCTACCCGGTGATCCTCCCCTCGTCACCCTGTGAGAGAGCAACCACCGAGTTATATCTGGCACTTGTAGGGGTGTGTTTTATTAAGTATCCGGTTCTAGTTGTCATGAGGTCAGAGTACAACTCCGGGTCGTCCTTTTACCGAGGGACACGGCTATTCGAATAGATTAACTTCCCTGCAGGGGTGCACCACATAACCCAGCACGCTTGATCCCATTTGGCCGGACACACTTTCCAGGGTCATGCCCGGCCTCGGAAGATCAACACGTCGCAGCCCTACCTAAGCACAGAAGAGAGGTCAGCACGCCGGTCTAAGTCCTAAGCGCGCAGGGGTCCGGGCCCATCGCCCAACACACACCTGCACGTTGCGTACGCGGCCGGTGAGCAGACCTAGCAACCTCCATTACTAAGGAAGTTGCGTTACGCGGTCCAACCCGACGCGCGCCGCTAAGCTGCTGACGTCAAAAAGGCTTCGGCTGATACCACGACGTCGAGTGCCCATAACTGTTCCCACGCAGCTGGTTAGTGCGTATAGACCAAATGGCCAAACTCAGATCAAATACCAAGATCCCGTTAAACGTGTTATTATGAAATAATCGCGGACAACGACCAGGGCCAGGCCCACCTGTCTCCTAGGTGGTCGCAACCTGCCCTGTCGCTCCGCCACAAAGTAACCATCAGGGGGCTGTCGGGAACCCAGGCCCACCACTACCTGGGTGGAACCACCTGCCCCTTCAGCCCCCATCTCCGAATCATCATCATGTGTATGTAAAGTATGTATATAGTATATACCCGTGATCACCACCCGAGTGATCACGGCCCGATAGAATAGCATGGCAGACGGACAAGAATGTAGGGCCACTGATGGAATACTAGCATCCTATACTAAGCATTTAGGATTGCAGGTAAGGTATCAACGGTTATAGCAACAATGACAGGCTATGCAACAGAATAGGATTATTCGATAGCAGTAACATGCTACACTACTCTAATGCAAGCAATAGAGAGAAGAATAGGCGATATCTGGTGATCAAGGGGGGGGGGGGCTTGCCTGGAAGCTCTGCAGACAAAAGGAATCTTCGGAAGCGTAGCCGTAGTCGAACACCGAAGCATCAATGGTCTCGGGGTCTATCACAGTATCGGAGTCTACCGAAAATAAGCAACGAAGGGGGAAACAAATAAATAACATAGCAAACAATAGCATCACAAAGCATAACATGGAAATACGTGGTGCTACGTGTGACCTAACGCAGTAGGAGGTGATACTGGCAAGGATGAAAAACATCCGGGAAAGTATTCCCGGTGTTTCGCGTTTTCGGGCGGATGAAACGGAGGGGGAATGTTGCACGTTCGGTATGATAGAGATGTGTGGCGGACGAATGGACCGCGTATTCGGATTCGTCTCGTCGTTCTGAGCAACTTTCATATATAAAACTTTTTCATCGGAGCTACGGTTGAATTTATATGAATTTCCGAAGTTTGAACAATATTCTGAAATTCTGGAATTATATTTTAATTCGAAAATAAACTGAAACTTCTAAGTGCACACACAGAAGTATACCCAACAGTGGCAATAGAGGATGACGGGTGGGGCCATTGACTGGGTTGACACAGTCAATATTTTGACTAGTCAAAAGTGAAAAGTGTACGTGGGTCCCAGTTGTCACTGACTCATATTATTTAACTGATTCATAAATTAAAGAAAAAAAATGCTCAACTAGAGGTTTGGGCTAAAGTAATTAGGACCTCCTAATTAATCTCGGGCCAGGGCCCATGAGGCAGCGGCATAAGGCCAGCTAAGGCGCCGGCGGCCACACGAACGGACGCCACAGGCGCCGTCGGCCATGCGCAGCGAACGAAAGACGGGGGCGGGCGCTGGCTGCTCGAGAGAGGCTGGAGCTTGTGGGCGCGCGGGGGAAGTGGTGGCCAGAGGCGAGCTCGGCGGGTGTGGTGGCGCGCGGCCGGCGTGGCTCGGCAGCCGGGCGCGCGGAGCACCGCGGCGGGGGGCTTCGGCGGCCTCGGCCAGAAGCGACAGGTGAGGGCGGCGCGAGGCAAGGGAAGGTAGGAGCAGGCTGCGGGGCACGCAGGAGCGCGGCCTCCCGGCGGCGTGGGACGACAGCGGCAACGACGAGCGGCGACGGACAGCAGCGCAAGCGGTGGCAAGCAGAACAGCCTAACGGCAAGCAGCAGAGCAAAACAACGGCAGTAGCTTGTAGCAGTAGCAGCTAAAACCGAGCAGCGGCAGCTAGCACGGGAGAGTAGCTGCAATGGCACGCAGCAGTTAAGTGAAGTAGGAGCTCCAAGGAGAAGAGGCAGAGCAGCTGCAGTACGCACAAACACGTACGCATACACGGGAAACTCGGGCACGACGGTGACGGCGTCCTACGACGTACAAATCGAAGGGGGAAAGGGGTAATCCGAGGGAGGAGCTCACGGTGAGTCCATTGGCGTGCTCGGGGAGGGCCATGGTGGACCGGAGCGACGGCATCGACGACGAGTTGGTGACGGCCGGTTGAAGAAGACGGCGATGGCGTCGGCTACGCAGCTCCCCGGCTCGAGCTGGTCCCCGGAACGAATGAAGCCGAGCACGGCGACCCTCCAGGACGTGCCTCCGAGCGACTGTGACGACGGTGGCCACGGCAACAAGGGCAAGGCAGCGGTGATCACACCAAATTCGAGCTCGAAAACGAGCGGATGAGGACGGGGGCGAAGGGGGATCGAGGGGGGGCTGGACGAGCGTGTGCTAGGGTTTTTGGTGGACACCTTTATAGGCCCGGGGGGGCTACGTGTTGGCCATCCATGGCCAGTGTGCCATGGATGTGCGCCACGTCTGGCTGTGCCTCCTCTGGCGAGAGGAAAGGGAAAGGCCGGCCAGATGGGCTGGGCCTGGAACAGGGGTGAAGATGGGCCACATGCACAAGGGGCTTTCCCCACTTATTCTTTTTGGCGCAAACTTATTCAACTACAGTTTTGCAATTGATTTAGAAGTCAAATGATGTTTGTTCTAGTAAAAACTTTGTACATAAGTACTTAGTAACATACCAGAGCTGCACAAAAAGTTTCAAGCTAAAAGGAAATGTTTATCTGTTTTTAGAAAATGAAAAGGGCAATTATTTTGCTGCTCACACAATTTTAATTAGGTTAGGCGCCTTTTAATAATCCAAAAGTTGTTGGATGTTACATGAAAATTACATAGTGAAAATTTGTAACATTGTGAACATTTTTAACCACTGTTTTTATGAAACTAAAATTTGACTGGTTATTTGAATCTGTATTTCAACTTAGTTTGAAACAAGTGAGGTTTAGCAAAATTTTAATTATGATGACCTGGCATTATTAGGGTATTATTACTATAGCTTAACTACCGGGGTGTCACAAATCTCCTCCACTACAAGAAATCTCGTCCCGAGATTTAAGAGGTATAGTAGGGGAAAGGTCTGGTTACGATATTATAACAGATCTTCTCGAAGAAGTTAATCCCTTTTGTTGATGTCTTCAATTCTTTATTCCAATGCTTCATGATGAAGTTGTCGTCCTTTCTTCCGGAACTACATCGTACTTACGAATAGGTAAGGGGCAGCTCTACAACGATAGAATGTTACTAGGGAAAATCATCTGGGGGTATCCCAAGAATGAACACATGAGTATCTCTCAAGTTGAACTAATGAAGCCCATCGAGAGTAAAGTTAGAAGATATCATAAGAGGTTTCAAGTGGATAGGCAAACGTTCGATGCCTGAAACAAAGTGTGAGAGGGGTTCGGAGCCACGGAATATGTATGGCGGCTAAAACTAGAATAGATCATCTCAAGGATGGTGGCTCATGAATTACTTACTAAGCCAGACGCGAGGAATATCTTTGGGCATAGGGGTATACATAAGAGTCAGGTTTCGAACCTGTGGAACTGTGGGTTAAGGGCCCACCAATTGGGTGAAAAGTAGAAAGGGCATGGACATATTGCGCGGTCATGGTAGCAAGGCATGTCAGAGGATAACATGTTAGTTATGTTGGAAACAACCTTGGTACCAAGGCGAGGGATGAAGAGAACCATTTTCCTGCTCGTTGAAACGAGGCGGAACAATAGGCAGAGTTCTCGTCCATCGGTGGTTACCGGAATGTTATCAATAATAGTAACAGGGTCTTACTGACAGAGTTGTACACCAAGGTGTTTCCATAAGCAGAAAATTATTACTGCTTAGATTATATGCATATCAAAGAAAGGTTAAACAAACAAATGGAAAGGAAAAATGTGTTTAAACACCATGAATAGGAGTATATCATTCCCAAGATTAAGCAGGGCATGATATACGTGTTAAGAGATCAAAGTCATGACCAGATAGAAAAAAGGGGTAAGAAGAATTATGATATGTACCCACACATCGATGTTGGATAGATGATCAGGAAACATTTAGCCTTGTGCTTACAATGTTTTTGTGGAACTTCGGAGTACCACAGACATGCTTCGAGATAGCACCGACTTGGTCATTGGGTAAAGATCAGACTTTGAATACACAAAGGATCCACCAGGAACAACTTATAGAATAAGTCTTACATTTTTAGTAAGGAAAAGATGAGGATGTGGCCGATGGGCTCAGCAACAATTCATCGAGATTCCCATAAGCATGGTTTTCTACATTCAAGTGAACAAGATGATAACATTGGACATACCACAGTATGTTAGAGGAGAACAATCATAAGTAAACCTTGAGTGGAACGTGCACTTGGAAACTACGCTAGGTAGCACGATCAATGTTATAAGGGTGATTCAATAACCAAAGGACCGAGAATGAGACTATCGTCCATTCACATCAAAGCAATAGGGTTGCTAGAAGTTTTGAATTCGTACGTAATACTTCAATTGTCGGGTTTCCGGTTAGAAACCACAAGGGGACCAAGGAATGAATGGGTATGGCAAGAAGTATCACATGTATCAAGAATTCTTAAGAGGTGGTGAAATTCTCACGACATTCTTGACATAAAAGACTGTAATACTTCAAGGCAGAACACAACACTCGCTGGAGAGCAAGTTGTATTCATAATGTGGACAAGTTTTTGATGAAAGGAAGTCAATGGTGTTGTCGATGATAATAAAAATCATCGAGGGCAAGGAGGGTATTTCTCATCATGAACACAATTGACATCTCGGAAGAAGTCAAAGTGTTGAAGGTGATCCGACACATTTACCGGGAGGTTTCAAGAGGATGCAATCATACAACAACAGCAACAAGCAAGGGAATGACAAAGTGGCAAGTTATAGGATCAATATATAAGATGCAAGCTCGGAACCAAAGTTGCCTTTCAAGACAAGCAACATAATGTTGAAGGCTCAACGTAAGTCGTGCTCACACACTGAAGAATTCATGCACCAGAGAAGGACGAGGTAGCACAGTCAAAGATAGAAAGAGCGGGATATAGCTGATAGTCTCGGAATGACCAGACCGAGTTCAGAATTTCCCAGTAAAAAAAAATTTACTAGGGGTATCTGATTGGTAGTGCAGAATAATTTCACTAGTCGGTGTCCTCAGTTGACAACAACCCAGAACCCGTAGAGTGATTACGACAAGGAAAGACATTACTTCATCAAAGTTAGTAAGATGTGGAGCAATGGCAAGACATCTTCAAGATACCAAGGGGTAATACTCGAAGGTAGAACATGATAGAAGTAGAACCGGGTCATTGACCTATGACAGTAGATTCTTCAACCTTGCCAAAAATAGACGAGGCACTGGAATGAATTCCCATCGGATATATTAGATCAGGACATCATGGTCGGAACTATAACTCTAAGGAATCAATTCAAGAATGCCGAAAGAATCATACAGCTGGATAATCATTTTGCAAGAAGCTTTTGAGACGGTCTACATCATTTTCATGGGCATGAACACAAAGTTCAAGGTCGACTCCCACTTCTTTAATGCATATCATTTCATTCACCTCTCGCTTTGATAAAACTGTAGTGTTGGAATTTTATCTGGTAGAACACCGAAAGGGTATGACTTGTGAAAACTTTTGGGTTCTCACGGATTGGGGGAAGGCATAGGTTCAACCCATCGGGCATCTTAGTAACATATACCACAAGTTTCAAAAGTAAAAACACAAGCTCGAAAGCAGAGCATGGTTGGCCAAGCAGAGGATACAATTTACCAAATGCATTATATATCAGGGGAAGAACTCACAAAGGTGATTGAATATGAAGGGCACTGTCGGATAACAATCCAACAACGGATCTGGTGGTCTACCAGGGATCTAATGTGAGCATCGGTACTCAACCATAAGAAGAAAGGATGGAGGGATATCAGTTTATAGAAACAACTGACTAATTCAAAACTCAAATGCAAAGGATTTATGATTTACAAATCAAACGATCAGAAGCAACCGCTCTGATTAAGGATGGGTAAGTAGAAATGACTTAGAGGTACAATCAACGAAAATTTGATTGGTCGAGATCCCGCTCATATTCAACATGATGTCTGAGACGGAAGGATGAATTCTAGGATCTAGGATTGCGATCATTCGCAACATGTTGAATCAACGGACTCAAAATGATAATGACAAAGGATGTCAATAGGATTACTAGACTTATGGGGTTAACCATAATGTAAGCAAGCAAGAATTTCAAGAGCAATAGGTTGCTCAGGATTTTCCGAAGGTCGAATGATATTTCTGAGACTTGTGAAACACATGAATGGGGATGAGTGGATACTCGGTAAATGGGAGGAATTATCCATAAGGGTATTCATGTAGCAATGAACTGCAAAGCAGTGGCACATTCGATATACGGAATACCGGAAGATGTTTCGGGGTATCTTGTAATAACAAGAGCAATGGAGAATTGATTGGATGAATGACAAGTGTAATTCGTTATCCAAAATGATATAACGATGGTAAGGAATTGCAAAGGTGGAGGCCAGAAGAATCTCGGAAAACATCGAATATTATGTCCAGAATCTTCTGATGAAGCAGGCGACCATCTTGACTGAAGGGGCTCTCCGGGAGAAGTATTTTCGAGAACCTAAAGTTAGATTTTAGCAAAATCATTTAACCTGAATAGGAGAGAGATTAGAATCCCAGAGTATAGATGAGGAATAAAAGATCCTAATACCACCCAATGGCGACGTGGGCCCGTAAACCACACAGCCATGTTTGTAAAACGGTTTTTCGAAGACTAGAATCAACTTCGACCAAGGAGTTGGAAAGGGGGGTTCCTACAGGCAGTCGGCTCTGATACCAACTTGTGACGCCCCCGATTTGACCGTACACTAATCTTGCACGCAAATGTGTACGACCAAGATCAGGGACTCACTGGAAGATATCACAACACAACTCTAGACACAAATTAAAATTATACAAGCTTTATATTACAAGCCAGGGGCCTCGAGGGCTCGAATACAAAAGCTCGAAAACACAAGAGTCAGCGGAAGCAATAATATCTGAGTACAGACATAAGTTAAACAAGATGCCTTAAGAAGGCTAGCACAAAAGTAGCAACGATCGAAAAGGCAAGGCCTCCTGCCTGGGACCTCCTAACTACTCCTCGAAGCCGAACTCCATGTAGAAACATCCTCGGGATCATCTGGCTCCTGGACTCCACCACCTGGTTGCATCATCCGAGAAGAAAGGAAGAAAGGGGAAAAAAGGGGGAGCAAAGCAACCGTGAGTACTCATCCAAAGTACTCGCAAGCAAGGATCTATACTACAATGCAATGGTATCTGTGTAAAGGGGTAATATCTGTGGGTTAAACTGCAGAATACCAGAATAAGAGGGGGATAGCTAATCCAATCGAAGACTACGCTTCTGGCAACCTCCATCTTGTAGCAGAAGAAGAGAATAGATGGAATAGTAACAAGCGTCAAAGCTTCTGGCGGCCTCCGTCTTGCAGCAGTAGAAGGGAGTAGATGGTAAGTTCACCAAGTAACATCGTATAGCATAAACCTACCCGGTGATCCTCCCCTCGTCACCCTGTGAGAGAGCAACCACCGAGTTATATCTGGCACTTGTAGGGGTGTGTTTTATTAAGTATCCGGTTCTAGTTGTCATGAGGTCAGAGTACAACTCCGGGTCGTCCTTTTACCGAGGGACACGGCTATTCGAATAGATTAACTTCCCTGCAGGGGTGCACCACATAACCCAGCACGCTTGATCCCATTTGGCCGGACACACTTTCCAGGGTCATGCCCGGCCTCGGAAGATCAACACGTCGCAGCCCTACCTAAGCACAGCAGAGAGGTCAGCACGCCGGTCTAAGTCCTAAGCGCGCAGGGGTCCGGGCCCATCGCCCAATGCACACCTGCACGTTGCGTACGCGACCGGTGAGCAGACCTAGCAACCTCCATTACTAAGGAAGTTGCGTTACGCGGTCCAACCCGGCGCGCGCCGCTAAGCCGCTGACGTCAAAAAGGCTTCGGCTGATACCACGACGTCGAGTGCCTATAACTGTTCCCACGCAGCTGGTTAGTGCGTATAGACCAAATGGCCAGACTCAGATCAAATACCAAGATCCCGTTAAACGTGTTATTATGAAATAATCGCGGACAACGACCAGGGCCAGGCCCACCTGTCTCCTAGGTGGTCGCAACCTGCCCTGTCGCTCCGCCACAAAGTAACCATCAGGGGGCTGTCGGGAACCCAGGCCCACCACTACCTGGGTGGAACCACCTGCCCCTTCAGCCCCCATCTCCGAATCATCATCATGTGTATGTAAAGTATGTATATAGTATATACCCGTGATCACCACCCGAGTGATCACGGCCCGATAGAATAGCATGGCAGACGGACAAGAATGTAGGGCCACTGATGGAATACTAGCATCCTATACTAAGCATTTAGGATTGCAGGTAAGGTATCAACGGTTATAGCAACAATGACAGGCTATGCAACAGAATAGGATTATTCGATAGCAGTAACATGC
>LR738710.1:337237353-337301795 GCA_902687465.1 Secale cereale | reverse complement strand
GGGGGGGCTTGCCTGGAAGCTCTGCAGACGAAAGGAATCTTCGGAAGCGTAGCCGTAGTCGAACACCGAAGCATCAATTGTCTCGGGGTCTATCACAGTATCGGAGTCTACCGAAAATAAGCAACGAAGGGGGAAACAAATAAATAACAGAGCAAACAATAGCATCACAAAGCATAACATGGAAATACGCGGTGCTACGTGTGACCTAACGCAGTAGGAGGTGATACTGGCAAGGATGAAAAACATCCGGGAAAGTATTCCCGGTGGTTCGCGTTTTCGGGCGGATGAAACGGATGGGGAATGTTGCACGTTCGGTATGATAGAGATGTGTGGCGGACGAATGGACCGCGTATTCGGATTCGTCTCGTCGTTCTGAGCAACTTTCATATATAAAACTTTTTCATCGGAGCTACGGTTGAATTTATATGAATTTCCGAAGTTTGAACAATATTCTGAAATTCTGGAATTATATTTTAATTCGAAAATAAACTGAAACTTCTAAGTGCACACACAGAAGTATACCCAACAGTGGCAATAGAGGATGACGGGTGGGGCCATTGACTGGGTTGACACAGTCAATATTTTGACTAGTCAAAAGTGAAAAGTGTACGTGGGTCCCAGTTGTCACTGACTCATATTATTTAACTGATTCATAAATTAAAGAAAAAAATGCTCAACTAGAGGTTTGGGCTAAAGTAATTAGGACCTCCTAATTAATCTCGGGCCAGGGCCCATGAGGCAGCGGCATAAGGCCAGCTAAGGCGCCGGCGGCCACACGAACGGACGCCACAGGCGCCGTCGGCCATGCGCAGCGAACGAAAGACGGGGGCGGGCGCTGGCTGCTCGAGAGAGGCTGGAGCTTGTGGGCGCGCAGGGGAAGTGGTGGCCAGAGGCGAGCTCGACGGGTGTGGTGGCGCGCGGCCGGCGTGGCTCGGCAGCCGGGCGCGCGGAGCACCGCGGCGGGGGGCTTCGGCGGCCCCGGCCAGAAGCGACGGGTGAGGGCGGCGCGAGGCAAGGGAAGGTAGGAGCAGGCTGCGGGGCACGCAGGAGCGCGGCCTCCCGGCGGCGTGGGACGACAGCGGCAACGACGAGCGGCGACGGACAGCAGCGCAAGCGGTGGCAAGCAGAACAGCCTAACGGCAAGCAGCAGAGCAAAACAACGGCAGTAGCTTGTAGCAGTAGCAGCTAAAACCGAGCAGCGGCAGCTAGCACGGGAGAGTAGCTGCAATGGCACGCAGCAGTTAAGTGAAGTAGGAGCTCCAAGGAGAAGAGGCAGAGCAGCTGCAGTACGCACACACACGTACGCATACACGGGAAACTCGGGCACGACGGTGACGGCGTCCTACGACGTACAAATCGAAGGGGGAAAGGGGTAATCCGAGGGAGGAGCTCACTGTGAGTCCGTTGGCGTGCTCGGGGAGGGCCATGGTGGACCGGAGTGACGGCATCGACGACGAGTTGGTGACGGCCGGTTGAAGAAGACGGCGATGGCGTCGGCTACGCAGCTCCCCGGCTCGAGTTGGTCCCCGGAACGAATGAAGCCGAGCACGGCGACCCTCCAGGACGTGCCTCCGAGCGATTGTGACGACGGTGGCCACGGCAACAAGGGCAAGGCAGCGGTGATCACACCGAATTCGAGCTCGAAAACGAGCGGATGAGGACGGGGGCGAAGGGGGATCGAGGGGGGGCTGGACGAGCGTGTGCTAGGGTTTTTGGTGGACACCTTTATAGGCCCGGGGGGGCTACGTGTTGGCCATCCATGGCCAGTGTGCCATGGATGTGCGCCACGTCTGGCTGTGCCTCCTCTGGCGAGAGGAAAGGGAAAGGCCGGCCATATGGGCTGGGCCTGGAACAGGGGTGAAGATGGGCCACGTGCACAAGGGGCTTTCCCCACTTATTCTTTTTGGCGCAAACTTATTCAACTCCAGTTTTGCAATTGATTTAGAAGTCAAATGATGTTTGTTCTAGTAAAAACTTTGTACATAAGTACTTAGTAACATACCAGAGCTGCACAAAAAGTTTCAAGCTAAAAGGAAATGTTTATCTATTTTTAGAAAATGAAAAGGGCAATTATTTTGCTGCTCACATAATTTTAATTAGGTTAGGCGCCTTTTAATAATCCAAAAGTTGTTGGATGTTACATGAAAATTACATAGTGAAAATTTGTAACATTGTGAACACTTTTAACCACTGTTTTTATGAAACTAAAATTTGACTGGTTATTTGAATCTGTATTTCAACTTAGTTTGAAACATGTGAGGTTTAGCAAAATTTTAATTATGATGACCTGGCATTATTAGGGTATTATTACTATAGCTTAACTACCGGGGTGTCACAGCCCAGGCCTGAGCACCCCGTGCCGCTCCCCTGCCTCCGTCGCTCCCATCGTCTTCACCGCGCCAGTGCGCCTCCGCGCTGCTCGCCGCTGCTCCAAGCGCCGCCGTCGACTCCCATCCTTGCCGCCGGCGGGAACGGGTCCTCCGCTCCAGATCCGTCCGGCTCGACCAACCTCTGCCTCGATCCGCCGCCTCCCTTGCCTTCCCCGTCGAGCCGCCGCCTTGCCTGTAGCCTCGACGGTCGAACCCTAGCCGCCGCCATGCTCGGGTCGAGGGAGGAGGCCTCGACCTCCCGATCTCCTCCAGTTGGGCTGGTCGAGCCTGACTAGGCCCAGCAGCAGTGCGCCTGGCCAGCCCACTCCCTCAACCGACCAGGCCCAGCTCCAGTGCCTCCCTGCCAGCCAGCGGCCCAGCTCCTCCTCCTCCTTCTGCTCCAAGTCTTTTGTTCTGTCAGCATTAATGTTGCATCTTTGCATGATGATATCTATTTGTGTGCTTATCCAAATTGAGTGAATGATATGTCAAAATGATCGTGGTGATATGCTCTACACTTTGTTCCATTGTGCCATGCTCATTTGAGTTTATCAAGATGCTTAAATATCTGTTGTAAGAGTGCTACTTGTTATAAACTGCTGCTACTTATTATTTTGTTGCCATGTTTGAGATGTGATAACTTGGTGCATGTTTATCCAAATGATGCAAATGATATGTCAAAATGTTCATCATGAGATGCGCTACATGTTGGTTTCTATAGCATGCTTGTTTGAGTTCATATTCCCATATTTATCTATGATGCAAAAGTGCATTTGGCTGTTATGTTCTGAAACTTGTTACGAGATGCCTAGTTGAGGAGCTCGTTGCTATTGTTGTGTTTGTCCCCTTGTCACATGCCTAGATGTTTTAGAATCTCCATGATGTGGTCTTTGAAGTGGTGCATTTAACTTTCCATGATATGCCTTGTGTTGACTTAAACATGCTGGCAAACATGCCATGTTGTTATTGCTGTTTTAACACTTCGTGAAATTTCACTAAGTCTGGAATCTGTAATATCCTGATGCTATGTTTGCTTGATGCCCTAGGTAAATCCATGTTAGTTTTGGGGTGGCCATTGATCATTCCTTGTTGTATATGTTTTTGTCTATCCATTCATGCCTTTACTTGCTCATTTGACTTGCTGTAGCTTATTTATTTCTTGCTCCCAAGTTGCTATAAAATATTGCTGTCAGGTTTTTATTGTCATGATCAAAATGTTGTAGCTTGTTGCTATTGATCCATGCCTCCTATGGAGTTGCTCCAATGGAGTTGTTTACTGTAGGATATGTCTACTTCATGTCCATGCTTCTTGTCACCATGTTTGAGTGATGTAGCATATATATTTCTTGCTTCCAAGTTGCTATGTGGCTGTTAATTTCAGCTTGTTGTTATATCTTGTTTCATGTGTATCCTTTAGCCCGTTGCTCCGTTTGGGGTGTTCCTTATATGAAACTTGAGTGACATTGCATGTAGAATCATAATATCATATTGTTAACATGTTTGGAGAATGTTTGCTTGATGTTTGGATGCATCTTGCACCGTTGCCATGTTGTGCTTCCTACCTTGCCATGTTGTGCTTCCTACCTTGCCATGCTATGCTTCCTGTATAGATTTGTCTTGCATCATACCTTGCTATGTAATGCATCATATATAAACTTGTGTTATTTTTCTGTGCTTCCTACCTTGCCATGTTATGCTTCCTGTATAGACTTTCTGTGCTTCCTGTATAGACTTGTCATGCATCATACCTTGCCATGTATTGCATCATATAGACTTGTGTTGTTTTGCTGTGCTTCCTACCTTGCCATGTTTTGCTTCCTGTATAGACTTGATGTGCATCATATGTAGACTTGTCGTGCATCCTACTTGGTAGTGCATATTGTCATGTCTTGAGTGGTTTGTTTACCGTATTGCTTGCTTCTTCTCGTTAGTGCTTGTTCGTTGCGTTCGTGAGGATTCGTTCGTCTACCCATGGTTCTTCTTCAAGGCTTCTTCTTCGTCTTCTTCATGGATCCGTTCTTCTTCCTTGCTGGATCTCAGGCAAGATGACCATACCCTTGGATACCTTTACTATCATTGCCTTTGCTTAGTTGTCTCGATGCTATCGTTATATGTCGCGCTACCCATCTTTATGTCAGCCCCTCTCGTTGTTGCCATGAAACCTCTAACCTTTGACACCTTCCTAGCAAAACCATTGTTTGGCTATGTTACCCGCTTGCTCAGCCCCTCTTATAGCGTTGTTAGTTGCAGGTGAAGATGAAGTTCGTTCCAGGCGGGAACTTGTTGTTGGAATATCACAATATCTATAATGATTATTAACACACCTATATACTGGGCATGGGTGGAAGGCTTGGCCTTTTGCTCGGTGTTTTGTTCCACTCATGCCACCTTAGGCGCCGATAAACCGGCATTATGTTCCTTAATTTTGCGTTCCTTACATGATGGGTATATGGGGACCCCTTGACAGTTCGTCTTTGAATAAAACTCCTCCAGCAAGGCCCAACATTGGTTTTAATTTGCTCATAATAACAACTTAATTAATTAATTAAATTGCATAGGGAGTTAGCACTACCCGAGGATTCTTTCTACATAGCAGGGGGGCCAGTGCTGATGGTGTTGGTCCCAAACTGGGGTTCTACGGGGCCACCACGGGGAAACTCGAGGATTGGTTTTACTCGTACTATCGCCCATCCGGCCATGGCCTGAGACGAGATACACGCGGCTACTATCAGGGTGTCGACACACCGGGAGGTCTTGCTGGACTTGTTTTACCATTGTCGAAATGTCTTGTGCACCGGGATGCCGAGCCTGATCGGATTTTCCCTAAGATAAGGGGTGATGATATTATATTTATCACTTCAGCTAATCGTGAGAGCTTGTGATGGGCTAAGTTGGGACACCCCTGCAGGGTTATGATCTTTCGAAAGCAGTGCCCGCAGTTATGTGGCAGATTGGAATTTGTTAATGTCCGGTTGTAGAAAACTTGACAGAGGATCCGAAGTAAAACACACAACTGTGTGAGTAACGTGACTGTCTCTTTTCACTTTGAGAAGAGAACACGGTGGTGTTATGTTTGACTCGTAAGTAGTTGAGGATCTTTAGCGATCACTACTAGTTTGCGACCGTTTGCGTAGATGCTCATCTTATTCTTGTACTCGTAAGTTAGCCACCATATATTTTTGCTTAGCCGCTGCTGCAATCTCACCACTTTACCTCTTCCTACCTATTAAGCTTTGATAGTCTTGTTAGCTGAGTCCTCGTGGCTCACAGATACTACAACAACAGTTGCAGGAGCAGGTTTCCGGTGTCTTGACGTGAGAGCGTTGATCGTTGTGTTGGAGTTCTTCTTCTTTCTTCTTCAGTCTTGGGTTAGGTTCCGGGTCGGCAACCTGGGATAGCAGATGGATGTCTTTGTGCTTTTATTCTTTGTATCCGTAGTCGGATACTTGTATTGATGTTGTTGTATTCATGTGACTTGTATGTATTGTTGTATCCCCCATGTATGTATGTAATGGTACGATGTAATGATATCCATCTTGCTAAGCGCCCGAAATGCGGTTGTGCCCCAATAACGTAAGTGTCACATGATCGGGATAGAATCGCATCTTGGGCCTGACAGCCTTCCCTCGATCCACCAGAGCGTCTCGTCCCCGAGCTTGATCTCTTCTCCAGTCCTCCTCCCATGGCGCATGTGCTACCGTCACTGTGCTCGCCCCGACGCCTGAGCGAGGAGTTCCCCTCGACCTCAGTGCTTGCAGCTCCTCCAAGCCGGCCCCGTCGCACCACCTCTCCCTTTCCTTCCTCCCTCCTCTCACATCTCTCTCCCTCGGACCCAGGCACCTGATGCCCTCGCCTGGCACCTCCTCTGCCCCGCCAAGTCCCGCGCCCATGCAGCGCCGCCACCGTGAATGGACTCAGCAGTCGTCGCCCGGTTCGTGACGTCACCCCTCCGTCCCTCGCCAAGTTCCTCGCCTGCGTCTTCCTGTCAAGCGCCGGGAAGAACAACAGCAGCTCTAGCTCCGCCTCGTGCCACCTCCTCATGTTCCCGGCGCGCGCCGTCCGTCCTCGGATCCGCCAAGATCTGGCAGTCCCGCACCATCCGTCCTTCGCCGCCGCGCCGGAGATCCCCGTTGCCAGGACCCCCCCGCCATCGTCTTCTGCATCGCCATGGGTGTGATGTTGTTTCTGTTCTTCCCAAATGAGTAGCAGCAGCTCACCCGCTCGTCCCGCTCGCGTGTTGACCGGTAGCGCTTCTGGCCCAACCTCCAAGCCCAGCCACTACTTCCTGGAGGCCCAGCCTCCCCTCCAGCCAGGCCTTAGCCCATGGGTGAGCAGCCCCTCCAGCGCCCCTATTCCTGTCGAGCCAGGGAGATTCAGCCCAACGCGTTTTTTTGTTCTGCATGTTTTGCTAATTTCTAGGAAGTTGCCAGTTTTGGAGAATAGACACTTAACTTCATGCATATAAAAACTTAATAACCATGCATCCAAATGTAACAAACTTTATATGAAAAAAGCTTAGAATTTTATGTAGATTAATAATATCCAACTTTCATCCATGTAAAAAAATGATTAAACTATTGTCTGCTTTATTTTGCTTAAATAACATGCTAAGATGGTTTAATTCATAAACTAAATAATCGTAGCTCCAAATTTAATAAACTTTGTATGCAAATGAGGTGGAAAAAATGAGTAAAATAATATGGTGCACTTACTTTTGCTATTTAATAACTTTAAAATATGTTTTTAGACGGAACAGTACCAAAATCAATAATTCCACATGGGGATTTTCCGTAATTGTTGTTTGTTGTTTCCGGCCCCATTTAAGTTGCCTAGATAGATAGTTTCTTTATTCCTCACCTCTTGCCATGATAATCAACATTTAGCATTGTTGGGTTCATAACAAGAGCAACTAAATTAATCGAATGTGGTGATTCGCCAATATGCAACTTGTTGCCTATTGAGCTCCACTTAACTTGTAGTATTGTTTGTGCACTTTGCCATGCCAAGCGTATTTAAACCGAACATCCATCATACTTGATTGTACATTCATATGTTTGTACATACTCAACTATCATTTAGTCTTTCATAATTGCTAACACTAGCGCAATACTTATGGGTATGGAGTCTTAATCGGACACGACGAATGATAAGGGCTTATAGTGTTGCCTCCCAACTTTTTACCTCAAGGGTAATGTCAACAGTAATAGCTCATGATAGCTTACATCCAATTGGGTATATATGTCAGGATCGTTCCAACACAAGGTGCTTGCCAAAGCATAAAAGGTAAAAAGGAAAGGTGAAGATAACCATGACTCTTATAAGGCAAGAATAATAGATACACCCTTCGCAGAGTGCAGAAGGGGTTGTCATGTGCTTTTTATGGTTGTATGTACAAAATCTTAGCGCAAAAGAACGTCACTTCGTATTGCCACTTGTGATACGGACCTTTATTGTGCAGTCTGTCGATTTTATTGCTTCCATATCACAAGATCGTATAAAGTTTATTGTCTCCCCACTAATAGATCATACATATTTTAAAGAGTTGCAACAATGACAACTTAGTTGAAGGATCTCACTCAATCCATTGGTAGGTATGGTAGACTCTCATGGCAAAACAGGGTTTAAGGATGTATGGAAGCACAAGTAGTATCTCTACTTGGTGCAAGAAGTTTTGGCTAGCATGAGGGGGAAAGGCACGCTCAACATATTGGATGATCCTTGACAATATACTTTAATTCAGATATAAGAAAACATAACCCATTATGCTGTCTTCTTTGTCCAATATCAACTCTTTAGCATATCATATTTTAATGAGTTCTCACAATCATAAAAGATGTCCAAGATAGTATATTTGTATGTGAAGACCTCTCTTTCCTTTTTACTTCCTATTAATTGCAACGATGACCAAAACTATGTTTGTCAACTCTCAACAATTTTTATTCGTCATACTCTTTATATGTGAAGTCGTTACTATCCATAAGATCAATATGATCTCTTTGATACTTTTTATATTTTATTTTGTCCTCTCATGATCATAGTGAGATAATCAAGCCCTTGACTCAAAACTAATCTTTATTATATATAGCTCACCGACTCGATTACAAAGATAAAGATCATAAAGGAAAGCTCACAACTAGATCATACTAAACTTTATTCTACTTGATCAAGATAATGCGAAAAGGATCGAACTAAGAAAAACGGTAAAGATAGGAGTGTGATGGTGATACGATACCGGGGCACCTCTCCCAAGCTTGGCAGTTGCCAAGGGGAGTGCCCATACTCATATGATTATGTCTCTTTCTTCGGAGGTGGTGATGTAATATTTTTGGCGATGATAGCCCTCAGGATACGATTCTCCTCCTCAAGCTTATTGACTTGCTGCTTGAGGTCCATTATTTCCTTATGGAGCTTTCCCATGACGGATAAAGCTCCTTTCACCCAAGGATGCTGCATAGCTGCGGGAGAACAAGTGACACTCTTTTCATATTTTCATAAGAAAGAAACCTGACGTTGGAAGGGATGACGAGTTTGGAATAGCTGAGCTCTGTAGGCCCCCCACCGTGAATCCGGCTCGAAACCGAGAAGTAACTTCTTGATCTTCATCCATGGCATCTATCCTTTTCATGTCAGCCTCCACTTCTTCCTCCGTTGATGGCCCAAAGTGGTCAGCATCGCTGTTTGCTCCTGGTTCCAGTGTCGGATGAGACACCCAACTCTCTCCAAATGACTCCTGAGAAGACATCTTGCTCTAGTCTGTGACAGAAACAGCTCGAAACAAAACACAGAGGATTTTGGCGTGATACGGTGGTTAAAACCTTCGGGGGAATATATAATGAATTTTTACCGACCAAAAGGAGCAACGTGCAAGAAAACGGAGTCCGGGAGGCACACGAGGTGCCCACGAGGTAGGGGGCATGCCCAGGGGGGCAAGGCGCGCCCTCCATCCTCGTGGACACCTTGTGTCCATTCCGGACTGCCTCTTATTTTTCTATTTTTCTAAATATTCCAAAACGGAGAAAAATTGCCATTAGAACTATTTTGGAGTAGGTTTACTTACCGTACCACATACCTCTTCCTTTTCGGGGTCTGAATCATTCTGGAAAGTGTCCCTTATGTACTCCTCCGGGGTTACGGTTTCAGTAACATTGGTTTCAACATTTATAGGATTACCTGAGATATAATGCTTGATTCTTTGGCCGTTCACCACCTTCGGATTTGTGCCTTCGAAGTTGTTGAATTTTATGGCACTGGAACGATAGAGCTCCTCGATAACGTAAGGACCTTCCCATTTAGAGAGAAGTTTTCCCACAAAAAATCTTAAACAAGAGTTGTATAGAAAGACATAATCACCTACGCTAAACTCACGCTTTTGTAACCTTTTGTCATGACATCTTTTAACTTTTTCTTTAAACAGTTCGGCATTCTCATAGGCCTGGGTTCTCCATTCATCAAGCGAGCTAATATCAAATAACCTCTTCTCACCGGCAAGTTTGAAGTCATAATTGAGCTGTTTAATAGCCCAATGTGCCTTATGGTCTCTTTTCGATGGGGTTCGGAAAGTGAACACAGTGGGGTTATGTATGAACGTAAGTAGATAGGATCACTTCTTGATCACTACTAGTTGCGACCGTTGGAATATATTCCCATCTCGCTCTGACATCGTAAGATAGCCTCATATAATGCTTAGTGCTGCTGCAACCACTTTATAACCTCTCCACACCTAAAAGAATTTATAGTTTTGATACCCGGGAACAGGATTGCAGAGTCCTCATGACTCACATTTTACTAGACAAACAGATGCAGTTACATCAGAGTTTGACTCAAGAGACGTGCAAGAGCTCCAGTGGTAGTTCGATGAAGAGCGTGGGTGTATGTACGTGACGTACCGCGACGATTAGTAGTGGTTCCTACTAGGGCCGGTCGGGATATGCATGTGTGGTATCTTTTTCTTCATTTGATTTCGTCCGTACTCGGACTCTGTGGTCTCTAGATGAATGTATGTTTATTGTATTAATTGTGTGACGTGGCAAGTCTAAGCCAACTATTAAACTCTCTTTCATCATGTTCATTACATGGGTTGTGTAAAGATACCATGCTTGAGACCATTCCAAAATGCGGTTATGACTCTAAGTCGTGCCTCAACATGTAGGAGCTATAGCCACATTCTAGGCATTAGAAGTTGGTAATCAAAGCCTTCCCCGACCTAGGAGCCCCTTCTTGATCGAACCACTACCAATGTTGAGTCTAGAAACAAGAAATGTTTTGAGTCTTAGGATTATATATATCGGAGAGTTGGAATTCTTTTTCTCCTTATCCCCTTCGTCGCACTTGTGAGGACTCTTGACGTAGAAATTTTGACTTCCCTATCCTCTTCTCACTAAACAAATTTAGGATCACGCAGGTATTGTTGGGATCATTCATATATCTTTCTAACGAGAATTCTGTCTTGGTGCCTCCCGTCTGTTGGGGGTTAGTCCCGGGGAGTTGAGGGGATCTATCGTAGTGCTTTCGATAAGTAAGAGTGTTGAACCCAACGAGGAGCAGAAGGAAATGATAGGCAGTTTTTAGTAAGGTATTTTCTGCAACACTGAAATTATTGGTAACACATAGTTTTGTGGTAAGATAATTGGTAACAAGTGACAAATAGTAAAAGTAAATAATGTGGAACAAGATGGCCCAATCCTTTTTGTAGCAAAGGACAAGCCTGGACAAACTCTTATATGAAGGGAAACGCTCCCAAGGACACATGGGAAAATCGTCAACTAGTTTTCATCACACTCATATGAATTGCATTCGTTACTTTGATAATTTGGTATGTGGGTGGACCGGTGCTTGGGGGCTGCCCTTAATTGGAAAAGCATCCCACTTATGATTAAACTCTATTGCAATCATGCGCAACTAAAAAATAAGTATTAAGGTAAACCTAACCATAGCATGAAACACATGGATCCAAATCAGCCCCTTACGAAGCAACGCGTAAACTAGGGTTTAAGCTTCTATCACTCTGGCAACCCATCATCTACTTATTACTTCCCAATGCCGTCCTCTAGGCACAAACAATGGTGAAGTGTCATGTAGTCGACGTTCACATGACACCACTAGAGGATAGACAACATGCATCTCATGAAAATATCGAACAAATACCAAATTCGCATGACTACTTATAGCAAAACTTCTCCCATGTCCTCGGGAACAAACGTAACTACTCACAAAGCATATTCATGTTCATTAACAGAGGGGTATTAATATGCATAATGGATATGAACATATTATCTTCCACCAAGTAAACAAACTAGCATCAACTACAAGGAGTAATCAACACTACGAGCAACCTACACGTACCAATCTGAGGCTTTGATACAAAGATTGGATATAAGAGATGAACTAGTGTTTGAGAGGAGATGGTGCTGGTGAAGATGTTGATGAAGATAAACCTCCCCAATTTGGGAGAGTGTTTGGCGATGACGATGTCGATGATTTCCCCCTCCCGAAGGCAAGTATCACCAGCAGAACAGCTCCGCCGGAGCCATAGATTGGTTCCACCAAGGTTCCACCTCGAGACGGCGGCGCTTCGTCCCGAAAGCCTCCTTCTGATTTTTTCCAGGTCAAAACACCTCATATAGCAGAAGATGGGCATCAGGGGGCTTCCAGGTGGCCCACGAGGCAGGGGGCACGCCCAGGGGGGCGCGCCTCCCACCCTCGTGGACAGTGGGTGGCCCCCCAGATATGTTTTTTGCCAGATATTTTCTTTTGTATTTCTTTCGCCCCCACCCTCCTTCTGTATTTCTTTCACCAGATATTTTTTATATTTTCTGAAATGGAGTTTCATGGAGTTTCACGGCTTTTTGAGTTGTGTTGAATAGGTCTCCAATGTTTGCTCATTTTTCAGCCCAGAATTCCAACAGCCGACATTCTCCCTCTTCATGTAAAACTTGTAAAATAAGAGAGAAAAGGCATAAGTATTGTGACATAATGTGTAATAACAGCCCAACATAAAAGCATGATGCAAAATGGACGTATCAACTCCTCCAAGCTTAGACCTCGCTTGTCCTCAAGCGAAAGCCGATATCAAAAAATATGTCCACATGTTTAGAGATACAGGTGTCAATAAAAATAAAATACGGACATGAGGGCATCATGATCATTCTTATAACAACAACATATATATATCGTCATATGATTTCTTATGATAGAGTAACAATCCATTCACAATGCCAAGTATGAATCGGAAACTTCATTGAAAACTAACAAGATCTCTGTCATTGAAGCAATTGGAGTTTATCGTAACATCAGAAAGAGTCAATATAAGAGCTTTTCAGCAAGTCCACATACTCAACTATCATTTAGTCTTTCACAATTGCTAACACTCGCACAATACTTATGGGTATGGAGTTTTAATCGGACACAACGAAATATAAGGGCTTATAGTGTTGCCTCCCAACTTTTTACCTCAAGGGTAATGTCAACAGTAATAGCTCATGATAGCTTACATCCAATTGGGTATATATGTCAGGATCGTTCCAACACATGGTACTTGCCAAAGCATAAAAGGTAAAAAGGAAAGGTGAAGATAACCATGACTCTTATAAGGCAAGAATAATTGATACGCCCTTCGCAGAGGGAAGCAGAGGTTTTCATATGCTTTTTATGGTTGGATGTACAAAATCATAGCACAAAAGAACGTCACTTCATATTGCCACTTGTGATATGGACCTTTATTATGAAGTATGTCGATTTTATTGCTTCCATATCACAAGATCGTGTAAAATTTATTTTCTCCCCACTAATAGATCATACATATTTCAAAGAGTTGCAACAATGACAACTTACTTGAAGGATCTTACTCAATCCATTGGTAGGTATGGTAGACTCTCATGGCAAAACTGGGTTTAAGGATGTATGGAAGCACAAGTAGTATCTCTACTTGGTGCAAGAAGTTTTGGCTAACATGAGGGGGAAAGGCAAGCTCGACATATTGGATGATCCTTGACAATATACTTTAATTCAGATATAAGAAAACATAACCCATTATGTTGTCTTCCTTGTCCTACATCAACTCTTTAGCATATCCTATTTTAATGAGTGCTCAAAATCATAAAAGATGTCCAAGATAGTATATTTGTATGTCAAGACCTCTCTTTCCTTTTTACTTCCTATTAATTGCAACGATGGCCAAAACTATGTTTGTCAACTCTCAGCAATTTTTATTCATCATACTCTTTATATGTGAAGTCATTATTATCCATAAGATCAATATGATCACTTTGATACATTTTATATTTTCTTTTGTCCTCTCATGATCATAGTGAGATAATCAAGCCCTTGACTCAAAATTAATCTTTATTATATATAGCTCATGGACCCGATTACAAAGATAAAGATCATAAAGGAAAGCTCACAACTAGATCATACTAAACTTTATTCTACTAGATCAAGATAATGCGAAAAGGATCGAACTAAGAAAAACGGTAAAGATAGGAGTGTGATGGTGATACGATACTGGGGCACCTCCCCCCAGCTTGGCAGTTGCCAAGGGGAGTTGCGAAGGGGAGATCATACTAAACTTTATTATACTAGATCAATATAATGCGAAAAGGATCGAACTAAGAAAAACGGTAAAGATAGGAGTGTGATGGTGATATGATACCGGGGCACCTCCCCCCAGCTTGGCAGTTGCCAAGGGGAGTGCCCATACTCATATGATTATGTCTCTTTCTTCGGAGGTGGTGATGTAATATTTTTGGCGTTGATAGCCCTCAGGATACGATTCTCCTCCTCAAGCTTATTGACTTGCTTCTTGAGGTCCATTATTTCCTTATGGAGCTTTCCCATGACGGATAAAGCTCCTTTCACCCAAGGATGCTGCATAGCTGCGGGAGAACAAGTGACAATATTTTCATATTTTAATAAGAAAGAAACCTGACATTGGAAGGGATGACGAGTTTGGAATAGCTAAGAAGTAACTTATTGATCTTCCTCCACGGCATCTATCCTTTTCAAGTCAGCCTCCATTTCTTCCTCTGTTGATGGCCCAAAGTGGTCAGCATCATTGTTTGGTCCTGGTCCCAGTGTCGGATGAGACACCCAACTCTCTCCAAATGACTCCTGAGAAGACATCTTGCTCTAATCTGTGACAGAAACAACTCGAAACAAAACACAGAGGATTTTGGCGTGATACGGTGGTTAAAACCTTCGGGGGAATATATAATGAATTTTTACCGACCAAAAGGAGTAACGTGCAAGAAAACGGAGTCCGGGAGGCACACGAGGTGCCCACGAGGTAGGGGGGCATGCCCAGGGGGCAGGGCGCGCCCTCCACCCTCGTGGACACCTTGTGTCCTTTCCGGACTGCCTCGTATTTTTCTATTTTTATAAATATTCCAAAACTGAGAAAAATTGCCATTAGAACTATTTTGGAGTAGGTTTACTTACCGTACCACATACCTCTTCCTTTTCGGGGTCTGAATCATTCTGGAAAGTGTCCCTTATGTACTCCTCCGGGGTTACGGTTTCAATAACATTGGTTTCAACATTTATAGGATTACCTGAGATATAATGTTTGATTCTTTGGCCGTTCACCACCTTCGGATTTGTGCCTTCGAAGTTGTTGAATTTTGTGGCACTGGAATGATAGACCTCCTCGATAACATAAGGACATTCCCATTTAGAGAGAAGTTTTCCCGCAAAAAATCTTAAACGAGAGTTGTATAGAAAGACATAATCACCTATGTTAAACTCACGCTTTTGTATCCTTTTGTCATGACAACTTTTAACTTTTTCTTTAAACAGTTCGGCATTCTCATAGGCCTGGGTTCTCCATTCATCAAGCGAGCTAATATCAAATAACCTCTTCTCGCCGGCAAGTTGGAAGTAATAATTGAGCTCTTTAATAGCCCAATGTGCCTTATGTTCTAGTTCAAGAGGTAAGTGGCATGCCTTTCCATAAACCATCTTATATGGAGACATACCCATAGGATTTTTGTATGTAGTTCTATAGGCCCATAATGCATCATCAAGTTTCTTGGACCAATTCTTCCTAGATCTATTAACAGTCTTTTGTAAAATTAATTTCAGCTCTCTGTTACTTAGTTCTACTTGACCACTAGACTGGGGGCGGTATGGTGATGCAATTATATGGTTAACATCATACTTAGCAAGCATCTTACGGAAAGCACCATGAATAAAGTGTGAACCACCATCAGTCGTTAAGTATCTAGGGACTCCAAACCTCGGAAAAATAACTTCTTTAAGCATCTTAATAGAGTTGTTATGATCAGCACTACTAGCTGGAATAGTTTCCACCCACTTAGTAACATAATCAACAGCAACTAAAATATGTGTATACCCATTAGAGGATGGAAACAGTCCCATATAATCAAAGCCTCAGACATCAAATGGTTCAATAACAAGTGAATAATTCATAGGCATTTCTTGACGTATACTGATATTACCAATTCTTTGACATTCATCACAAGACAAGACAAACTAATAGGCATCCTATAAGAGAGTAGGCCAATAAAAATCAGATTGCAGTACCTTATGTTCAGTTCTATCTCCAGCATGGTGTCCTCCAGAAGCTTCAGAGTGACACTTGCGTAGGATCTGTTCCTGTTCATGCCCAGGTACAAAATAATAATACCATCTATTCCTTGTTTATAAAGGTGTGGGTCATCCCAGAAGTAATGTCTTAAATCATAGAAGAAATTTTTCTTTTGCTGGTATGTGAAACTAGGTGGTATAAATTTAGCAACAATGTAAATAGCATAATCAGCATACCATGGAGCAGTATGAGAATCATTTATGGCAGCTAATTGTTCATCAGGAAAGCTCTCATCAATAGGTAGTGGGTCATCAAGAATATTCTCTAACCTAGACAAGTTGTCTGCAACGGGGTTCTCAGCTCCCTTTCTATCAGCAATATGCAAGTCAAATTCTTGTAGCTGGAGAACCCATCTAATAAGTCTAGGTTTAGCATTTTTCTTTTCCATAAGATATTTAATAGCAGCATCATCAGTGTGAATAGTTATTTTAGAATCAACAATGTAAGATCTAAACTTATCACAAGCAAATATAACTGCTAAAAATTCTTTCTTAGTACTAGCATACTTTCTCTGGGCACTGTCTAGAGTTTACTAGCATATTGGATAACATTCAATTTCTTACCAACTCTTTGTCCTAGAACAGCACCTACAACATAATCACTAGCATTGCACATAATTTCAAAGGGTAAATTCCATTCAGGAGGCTGGACAACAGGTGCAGAAATCAATGCTTTCTTAAGTATTTCAAATGCTTCTACACAATAATCATCAAAGACTAAAGGAACATCTTTTTATAAGAGATTAGTAAGAGGCCTAGAGATTTTTGAGAAGTCCTTAATGAAGCTCCTATAAAACCCGGCTTGACCAAGGAAACTTCTTATACCTTTGATGTCCTTGGGACACGACATCTTTTCAATAGCATCAACTTTAGCTTTATCAACTACAATACCTCATTCAGCAATTTTATGCCCCTAGACAATGCCTTCATTAACCATAAAGTCACACTTTTCCCAATTCAAGACAAGATTAGTTTCTTCACATCTCTGGAAAACTCGATCAAGGTTGCTTAAGCAATCATCAAAAGAAGTTCCATAAATGGAGAAATCATCCATGAAAACCTCAAGAATCTTTTCACAAAAGTCAGAGAATATAGCCATCATGCATCTTTGAAAGGTAGCAGGTGCATTACATAAACCAAAAGGGCATGCGTGTGTATGCAAAGGTGCCGAAGGGACAAGTAAAAGCGGTCTTTTATTGATCCTCTTTTGACATAGGTATTTGAGAGAAACCAGAACAACCATCTAGAAAGAAAAAATGTGTATGTTTCGATAACCTTTCTAGCATTTGATCAATAAAAGGTAGAGGGTAATGATATTTCTTGGTAGCCTTATTTAATTTGCGGAAATCAATTACCATCCTATAACCTGTAACAATTCTTTGCTGGATCAATTCATCTTTATCATTACGAACAACAGTAATGCCTGCCTTCTTAGGGACACAATGGACAGGACTTACCCACTCACTATCAGCAACTGGATAAATTATACCTGCCTCTAGAAGTGTCACATCCCTAGTTAGCACTTGCATTAGGACTAGCTAGAGTGTGCATCATGTTTACTTATCAAAGAAACTTGAAATGGGAATGACAGAAACCCCAGCACCCCTCTTCTAACAACTAGGGTTTGATAAAATATTTTCCAATGTACCCAAAATGCCATTCAAAAATGTTCATCATTTCTGCCTTAGTCTCAAACCTTTGCTAAAAAATGGTGCACAATTTTCTAGGACATCCAAGGGCTCTGGATTAAATCATATGGTATTTGTATTTGGGCATTTAAATGCTATAAAATATTTTAAATGCTCAAATAATCATAAACTATAATGTTCCATACTGTTCATATTATATACAGTGGGCATGACAAGTTTTATGAGTTATAAAAATGTTCTGGCATTTTTATTAATTAAACAAAGTTGCAAAAGTAATGAAACAGAAAAGAAATAGGAAAGAAAAGAAAGAGAGAAATGACTTACCTCGGGCCCAGCACTATTGCAGGCCGGCCCAGCCCACCAGCCCTCTTCTATCGCCTTCCTCCTCGCGCCAGAAGGCAGCGGCGTGGCCGCCATGTGCCCGCACGCGCCCGGCCACCTCCACCCTGCCTGCCTGCCTCCCGACGGCCTGGACGTCTCCTGGTGTCGCCACGCAGCTGCCCCGACCCATCTCGCACTTTCCCCTCGTCCCCGTCGCCTCCCCTGGCCCTCTCCCTCTCACCACCAAGCCGCTCGTCGCCGCCGCTCGCCGTTGCCGCACCTAGACCCTCCCCCTCGTCCCGTGACCGTGTCCAAAAGGTTCACCGCGACGCCCTCTACCTCCTCGCTGAGCCACGGATTGCCGGGAGCCCTGCAATGCCTTCATGCCGCTGTCCCCAACCTCGGATCGCCGGAGCACCTCGCCGTCGATTAAGAAGCTGCAGCGCGTCCCCGACCTCTCCGTCGAGCTCGTTAGCACCGCTGTGAGCTCCTACGCCGAACCCCTCTCTTCTTTGCTTCGTTTGCGCCGTGTAGCCGTCGCTCCGTTGATCACCGAAACTCACCGCCGCCGTGCTCGCCGCAGGCGATGCTCCGGTGACCATTTGGTCACTGGCACATGTCCATCTCGCTCGCCGCAGCACGTAGACGAGCTAGGTACTACGCATGCATCGCCTAGGCCACTGCAGCCGGGTCTCCACACACGCCCGAACGCCGACGCCGCCGTCGAGCTCGTTGCCGTCGTCTCCGGCCACCACAGGTCCGGCGACCACCACCGTTCGACGCACAACGACGAGGGCTCTCCAACGCGCCCAACCGCAGCTCGAACCGTGCCCTGTGGGCGGTTTCCGAAGCACGCCGCCTTGTTTGGCCTCGCCGGCGTCACTTCGCCGGTGAGTTTGACTCGTTTGACCGGGGGGTTGACCACCCCTGGGTCACTGACGTGTGGGCCACCCTTTTCCTAATTAGCTAGTTTAACTATTTAAATGTTAATTTAATTAGTTAGTTAGTTTAGTCACTGACCCGTGGGCCCAGACCCCACTGACAGCTAATTAGTTCACTAATTATTTTTGTTAGTTAGCTATGACACTGACATGCCGGGCCCACATGTCATGTTTGACTAGGACTAGCTCCTGTTGACTGACTGACGTCAGCATGATGTCATGCTGACGCAGTAAAGGTTTTTCTGGGATTTTTAGATTTAAAAATAATTTAGGAAATTCCAGAAAATGCTTAAACTTCAAAAAATCATATAAATTCAACCGTAGCTCAGATGGAAATAATTTATATATGAAAAATGATTAGAAAAATACAATCTTTCCAATGGCACTGGTTTCATGCATGTTTGAGCAAGTTAACCTTGCTGTATACATTAAAACATGATAATGCACTTAATTAAATAATAGCTAAAGTTGCCAATTTGAATCTTTGATTCAAATAAGCTCATACCCTTCTGGTTTTAGTTGCATTAGCCCAAAACACATGCATCTTTCCATGTCATGAGCGTGCATCATATTGTTGCATTTGTTTGTTTAATGATTGTATCGCCGGTATTCTCTTTGTTAGGTCCTGCTCTCGAGGATACTGCTGCGTATCCAGTTGAAGAGCAGTACCCGACAACCACTTTGTCAGGCAAGCAATCATTGATCATTCCGATACAAACCCAATCTTCTCGCTCCTGCTCTCTTTTACTGCATTAAGGCAACAGCGTGTGAACTGCTACTTGCTGCGGTAGTTGAACCCTATTCCCTTGCATGACCTGTCATTGCCACAGTAAATAGTTGAAACCCACTAGCATGTGTAGGAGTTGATTGAGCCATGTGATGTGTGATCCACCATGCTATTTGTTTATGTTGCCTGCTATGCTTAGAGTTGTGTCTGGTCTGGTTCATCCGGGTGATGGATCAGAGTGAAATGATCATACTGATAAAGAGAAGGAAGTGTGGAATGCGCTTGGTAAAGGTATCGATGAAAGGCCATGTAGGAGTACATGGTGGGTTGTTTCATTGGAATCGTCCATAGGACCCGAGATCTGTATGTGTGGTTCAAGTTATAGCTACTACCACACATTGGGATCCTTAATTGACCCTCTCGGCTTATTAATTACCCTCGATCTCTGTCCAGGAGTTGCAACTAGTTTCTGGTGTTTATAGTTTATTGGAGGTCGTGCACAGCGCTGACCCTCGGGGTGGGTTGTGATGCGACGGGTACGTGGCACGGTGTATCGGTTGCCCGTTTGGTGACTCGGGAACCCTGTACACATCGTTTGGGGCCGTGAGCAACACCCCGGCCGGATCTCCCCACGGATGGAACCCAAATAGGCGATAAACCTGGACGAGAGACTTGAGTAGTTAGTCAGGTCGTGGCCGACACCCTCGCTGGGCTTCCGCTTGAAGGTTGCCGAGTACACGTCGAGTAAACGGCGATAAGTGGTGGGAGCGTGTGTGAAGAGGTACACCCCTGCAGGGTTATCAATCTATTCGAATAGCCGTTGTTCGCGGTACGGACTACTTGGTTACTCTTACAGTTCATAGACAAGTTGATGGATACTACTAAAAGCCTCAAGATAAGTGTGAGTGCCGTGGATGGTCCTTCCGTAGGTTGACAGAAGAGGATCCTTGGTAGAGTATTGTTGTGGTGAGTAGAGGACTCGTGTTCGTAATAACATCTTGCAATCTGTTGAGAGTTGTAGTATAGGTTAGCCAAGAGTCAGAGCTGGCTTTCTGCTATAAACTCCACTGCCCCCTGTTGATAATGTTGCATGTATGATAGGTTCTGTGGTAAGACTTGCTGAGTACCTTTGTACTCATGTTTGCTTAATAACTGTTGCAGAGGAGAACCCTGCCCCTGTTGATGGGTTCTACATAGACGTTGACGTCGACGAGTAGCTTGACACCCAGACGGAGATCTGGAGCTTGTGAAGGGCCTTGTAGATAGTCAGGCTACACCAAGCATGTTTTCTTTTCTAAGTTGTCTGTACTCAGACATGTAGCTTCCGCTTGTGCTTGTATGACTGTATGACTTGAGTGTTGGGTCATGTGACCCCTACCTGTATGGATATGTTATGTATGGCTCTTGGAGCCTCTTAAATAAAGTACTTTGAGTCATAGAGTTCTGTTGTGATGCAATGTTGTATTTGCACATATTGAGCATATTGTGTGTATGGTTGAAATGCTTGGTATGTGTGGGATCCGACACCTAGTTGTTTTCCTTTGGTAGCCTACCTTACAGGGAAATGCCTCCTAGTGATTCCAATGAGCCTTGGTAGCTTGCTACTGCTCGGAACACGTAGGCTGGCCGGCATGTGTCCTTCTTCGTTCCTGTGTCTGTCCCTTAGGGGAAATGTCACGCGTTGTTCCTTTAAGTCCATGTAGCTTGCTACGACTTGGGTTTATACGTTGATGACCGACACGTTCGTTGCTGGGTCATGAATGCCTGTCTCTGTAATCTAGTGCCACTTTTGGTTTATAACTAGCCATGTCGGCCCGGGTTCTCTGTCATATGGATGCTAGCGACACTGTCATATACGTGTGCCAAAATGCGCAAACGGCCCCGAGCCAGGTAAGGTGGCACCCGTGGGGTTACTGTGCGTGAGGCCGCAAAGTGATATGACGTGTTACAGCTAGATCGGTGTGACTTAGGATCGGGGTCCTGACAAGAAGCTTTAGTATTTCTTTCCTTACCACCTCTTTCATCCTAGGATTTAACCGTCGTTGGTGATCAATAACCGGTTTAGCATCCTTTTCCAATTTTATCTTGTGTTGGCATAGAGTGGGACTAATGTCTTTAAGATCATCAAGAGTATATCCAATAGCAGCATGGTGCTTCTTCAGAGTTTTCAATAATTTCTCTTCTTCCTGCTCTGAAAGGTTAGCACTAATAATAACAGGATATATCTTCTTTTCATCAAGATAAACATACTTAAGCGTATCAGGTAATGGTTTGAGTTCAAACACGGGATCACCCTTGGGGGGAGGAGGATCCCCTAAAATTTCAACAGTCAAGTTGTGTTTCATTAAGGGTCCCTGTTTAATGAATATTTCATCTATTTACCTTCTCTCATTCATGTACATATTATTTTCATGGTCTAGCAGATATTTCTCTAAAGGATCGTTCGGAGGTACAACAATAGAAGCAACACCAATAATTTCATCCTTACTAGGCAGTTCTTTATCATGGGGTTGTCTACGGAATTTAGCAAAGTTAAAGTCATGAGACATATCTCCTAATCCAACAGTAACAATATCTTTTTTGCATTCTATCTTAGCATTGACAGTATTAAACAGGGTCTACCAAATATAATGGTGCAAAAGTCATCTTGTGGGGAACCAAGAACAAGGAAATCAGTAGGGTATTTAACTTTCCCACACATGACTTCAACATCTCTAACAATCCCAATTGGTGAAATAGTGTCTCAATTAGAAAGCTTAATAGTAACATCAATACCTTCTAGCTCAGCAGGTGCAATATCGTGCATAATTTCTTCATATAAGGAAATGGGTATTACACTCGCGCTAGCACCTACGTCACATAAACCATGATAGCAATGATCTCCTATTTTAACGAAAATAACAGGCATGCCTACAACAGGTATATGTTTATTCCTAGTATCGGGTCTGGCGATCCTAGCAGCTTCCTCATGGTGGTAAATAACATGCCCATCTGTATTATCGACCAAGATATCCTTAACCATAGCAACACTAGGTTCAACTTTAATTTTCTCAGAGGGTGTAGGTGTTCTAGTATTACTCTTACAAACCACAGTTGAAGCTTTAGCATGATCCTTTATTCTAACAGGGAAAGGTGGTTTCTCAATATAGGCGGTGGGAACAAAAGGATCAACATTATAAGTGGTAGTCTTTTCTTCAAGTATAACAGGTTCAACTACTTTTACTTTAATGGGAGGATGAAATTTAAACCACTATTCCTTAGGGAGGTCAGCATGAGTAGCAAATGATTCACGTAAAGAAGCTACTATCTCAGAGTCAAGTCCATATTTAGTGCTAAATTCACGGAAAACATCAATATCAATAAAAGATTTAACACAATCAAACTTAGGGGTTATACCTGACTCCTTACCTTCGTCGAGATCCCACTCCTTAGAGTTGTGTTTAATTCTTTCCAATAAATCCCATTTGAATTCAATAGTCTTCATCATAGAAGAACCAGTACAAGAAGTATTGATCATGGAGCAATTATTGAGAGAAAGCCGAGCATAATTTTTTTGAATAATCATTTCTCTTGAGAGATCATGATTGGGTCATGAATATAACATTGACTTAATCCTCCCCCAAGCTTGAGTGATACTTTCTCCTTTGTGAGGCCAAAAATTATATATATAATTAAGATCACGATGAACCTGATGCATATGATAGAACTTCTGATGAAATTCCAGCTTAATTCGATTGTAGTTCCATGATCCAGTATCATCGCATAGCCTAAACCATGTCAATACCTCTCCCTTCAAAGATAAAGGGAAGACCTTCTTCTTGATAACATCCTCGAGCATACGTGCAAGCTTAAATAATCCACAAACTTCATCCACATAGATTAGGTGCAAATCGGGATGCAATGTTCCATCTCCTGTAAAGGGATTAGCTAGCATCTTCTCTATCATACCCGAAGGAATTTCAAAGCAAACATTTTCAGTATGTTCAGTAGGTTGAGGAGGAAATCTTTGCTCTACTGGTCAAGGTGAAGATACCCTGAACAAGCCCCTCAAAGGATTAAGTTCCATAGTAACAAGTGACAGTAAATTTCAGCACACTATATAAATTTTTCCTTACCAAAGGCGCTTCACTCCCCTGCAATGGCGCCAGAAAAGAGTCTTGATGACCCACAAGTTTAGGCGATCTATCATAGTCCTTTCGATAAGTAAGAGTGTCAAACCCAACGAGGAGCAGAAGGAAATGATAGGCAGTTTTTAGTAAGGTATTTTCTGCAAGCACTGAAATTATCGGTAACAGATAGTTTTGTGATAACATAATTGGTAACAAGTGACAAATAGTAAAAGTAAATAAGGTGCAGCAAGAAGGCCCAATTATTTTTTTAGAAAACGAGAACCCTGGACAAACTCTTATATGAAGGAAAACACTCCTGAGGACACAAGGGTATTATCGTCAAGCTAGTTTTCATCACGCTCATATGATTCACGTTCGTTACTTTGATAATTTGGAATGTGGGTGGACCGGTGCTTGGGTGCTGCCCTTAATTGGACAAGCATCCCACTTATGATTAACCTCTATTGCAAGCATCCGCAACTAGAAAAGAAGTATTAAGGTAAACCTAACCATAGCATGAAACATATGGATCCAAATCAGCCCCTTACGAAGCAACACATAAACTATGGTTTAAGCTTCTGTCACTCTAGCAACCCATCATCTACTTATTACTTCCCAATGGCTTCCTCTAGGCCCAAACAATGGTGATGTGTCATGTAGTCGATGTTCACATGACACCACTAGAAGCTACACAACGTACATCTCATCAAAATATCGAACGAATACCAAATTCACATGACTACTTATAGCAAGACTTCTCCCATGTCCCCGGGAACAAACATAACTACTCATAAAGCATATTCATGTTCATAATTAGAGGGGTATTAACATGCATAGTGGATCTAAACATATGATTTTCCACCAAGTAAACCAACTAGCATCAACTTCAAGGAGTAATCAACACTACTAGCAACCTACATGTACCAATCTGAGGCTTTGATACAAAGATTTGATATAAGAGATGAACTAGGGTTTGAGAGGAGATGGTGCTGGTGAAGATGTTGATGAAGATTACCCTCCCCAAGATGGGAGAGTTGTCGGTGATGACAATGGCGATGATTTCACCCTCCCGGAGGGAAGTATCCCCTGCAGAACAGCTCCGCTGGAGCCCTAGATTGGTTCCGCCAAGGTTCCGCCTCGAGACGGCGGCGCTTCATCCCGAAAGCCGCCTTTTGATATTTTTTCCAGGTCAAAACACCTCATATAGCAGAGGATGGGCATCGAGGGGCTGCCAGGTGGCCTATGAGGCAGGGGGTGCGCCCCCACCCTCGTGGACAGTGGGTGGCCCCCCTCGTGTATTTCTTTCGCCAGATATTTTTTATATTTTATGAAACGGAGTTTCGTGGAGTTTCATGGCTTTTTGAGTTGTGCAGAATAGGTCTCCAATGTTTGCTCCTTTTTCAGCCAAGAATTCAGCTGTCGGCATTCTCCCTCTTCTTGTAAACCTTGTAAAATAAGAGAGAAAGGGCATAAGTATTGTGACAAAATGTGTAATAACAGTCCATAGTGCAATAAATATCAACATAAAAGCATGATGCAAAATGGACGTATCATTGAGCTCTGAGGTCTTGTCGTCACATTGTGTATCGTTACAGTTCTGGAATACCAGAGGTCGCCGACATTGAAAACTCTTCTATGCATGTCTGGTGGTGAGATAACCCCGTCGTCACCCAGTACTGGGGGTATAGTTCGGGAGTATTGTCACGGTACACGGTTTCTGAAGGTGCCTGTTATGTGTTGACGGATGGATACAGCTGGATGTAGGTATTGTTAGTTGGCTGAGATATTGTTCTTCCCTTGTATCCCCAACACTAGATTGCATAACCAGAAAGTTTGGGCAATTAATAGGTGGGAATTCAAGTAGCTCTTAGGTAATCTTCCAATGAATACATGATATGACGTTGGAGTTCAACGTCTAGTGATTCGCTTGTCACTGTCGATTTTACACTGGTCCTGTTGTATCTTGAAGCATCCTTGGCTATGTTGATTTAGGGATGCAATGTCCTTTGTAACGTCATGCCTGGGGGGCCTCATCACAAAAACTTTGGACGGAATCTCTATCATATGTTTGTTCTGCCTTATTTTAAAGGCCAGTCCTTTGTTTTGTTTTGAGTTGTGGTATTCGAGTTGCTTCAATGTCAAGTATTGATTCCATACCTTTCCTAATCGGTGTTCTCACTATTCTATGGAGTGCTAGTCCTTCTTGATCATTGAGATTGTCGTGCAAATTTTTCTCAACCAGCATGCTTCTCTTCAAGTTAACCCGATCATTTCAATTTGTGCAAGACCATGTCTTGGTTTTTCTCAATGGTGCATGTTTCATTCATCCCAAGTTGCCTTTAGTTTTCCCAACCTACCACCCTTTTTCTTTATGGAGCGAGAATTCTTTAATCAAATATCTATTATATTCATGTAAAGTATCTTCATTCTTTTCCTTATATATTCTTATCCAGCGATTGTCATGAAGACGCTAAGGAAGCTTCAACTTCATCGTTGTTCCATTCTCATTTTCTTCTCCGGTGGACTTAATTCAAGATTTTGGTGTTGATCTTATCCCTTTCCTCATTTCACAATGCTTTCTCATTCCGGTGCACCAATTAATCATTCACCTCTCTCTATTCATTTGCTCTGGAGTGTTCAAGATACCTCAGAAGATTCGTGTTTCCATTTTTAATCCGTTCAATCTATTTTGAGGTTGTTATATCACTCAAGCCATTTCATTCAACCGGTGCAATATCTCTCAAGCAATCTTTACCAACAATGTTTCTTTTGAGTGGGCCCTAATCCACATGTCTTTTCCCAGGATTTTACCTTAGTCTTCTATTTTTTCGAAGCTATTCTCAAATTCTTTTGAAAGTTTGACGTAAGAATGACTTTTCATCAGTTAGGTACCTACTTAAAGATCACTTTCAAATTAATTTTCGTCTGTGGCTCAAGCTTTTTCTCGTTTCATTCATTCGGACTGCCTCAATAATTCTTGTTGGAGTTTTTCATTGCCATTCTCTGCTTGGAGACCGAAGAAGAATTTCTCCTAAATCTTGGCCCGTTCACTTGAAGATTCGTGGTTCTAGCTTCACGCCATCCTCATAATTGTTTCAATCATAAGGAATCTTTTCATATCATCCGAAGCATTTCATGAATTCTTTCCATTGTGATCCTCCGAAGACCATCATTTCAGAGGATTTCTTCATTCTCAGTTTTCAACTTTGTCCTCCAACTATTCTTAATTGATGCCTCTTCGTTGGTCTCCATATTCTTCCGGGGCACCATACAAGTATTCTCTAGTTAGCTCGGGATCTCTTCGTTCTCTTGTATCTAAATTGCCTCAAGTATTTTCATTCGTTTTGTAATTCTTCACAGTGGCTTGTTCTCTTTCTTCATTCATTTCAATTCTTACGGTGGTTCGTTCAACATTCATTTTCCTTTGTCATCATATCAATTCATTCGTTCTTTCTAAAATCCTACCAGTGGTTCATTGATGATTTCCCAACTTGTGCTATATCTCCCATCATTCTTTGCAACGAGAATAAGTAGTTTGCAAATCCAATACTTCTCATCAATTTAAATTGGTGAAGGATATGCATAACATAATTCTTATTCTTATTTCATCTAAGTGATTAATTCCTTTGTTCGGAGTTTGTTCATGATGAATAAACTCTAGGTTCGAAGTGTTTCATCTTTCTTTCCAGAGTTCCAAGTTGTCTCATTATCTCATTGTGAAGCTCCATCACAATCATTGCAAGGCTTCAATCTTATTCTTTTCATCATTCATTTCTCATCCTTTTCTTGCCAGAGTTCTTCATGGTGGTTTATCAAAGATTCATTTTATTCTTGAAGTGTTCATCAAGATTCTTGTTGGAGGAGCTCAAGTATTCTTCTCTTTGCACTTTGAAGTGCAAATATTTGATCCCTTATCTTTTGAGGTAGTGTTATGTCATTCTTGACAATTTCCTTTCGTGTTTCATGATTCACAAGTTACCAAGAATAAGATATTTAGACCCATCATTTCTATTTATTAAGGAGATCCTTCCAACCCATCAATTTCGTTGGAGTAATCTTGGGTTATATCTCACCAAGCTTTCCCTAAGGATTGTTGCTATTTATGGTGGTTATAAATAACCCAAGTTTTTCATCTATCCTCTCGGTGAAAAAAGTTCTTTGTCTCCTTGTTGAAATCAATCCAATCAAATGCTTCCGTTAGTGGTTTGTTCTCACCTCATAATTCTGAGATGTTTTCCATAAGCCCACAACAAGCTTACTCTTTTGTTGTTGATTTTCTCAACAACTCCATTCAATCCATCTTTGTAAGGTTGCTTTTCCAATTCAAATGTGGAGAAGGTGTCATTTTCCTTCATTGATCTAGCTTCTGTTCGTTCGTTCTGGAGGCATTGTAATGTTGCTCTCTTCGACCAATCATCTCATTTTCTCAAGATCGTGTTTGTTTCGTTTCCGATCCATTTAACAGGAGTGTCGTGTCCTCCATTCAAGTTCTATCATCTTATCAAGTTTTCGGAGGCACTGTGTTGTTGATTTCATCAAGTATCATCCCATCTTCTCAAGTTCATGTTAAATTCCTTGCATTTTCAGTCGGAGTATTGTCCTAATTATGTTATTCTTATTCCTTCTCTATCTTGTTTTAACCAGAGTGGTTTCATTGTCTATCTTGTCACCTAAGATCTTCATTCTCGACATATTGCTTGTTCCTATTGTCCAATGGAGGTTTTTCAATTTCGTTCATCTTTGTCGTGTCATTCTTCAAGTTTTCAACCTCTCAATGTTTGTTGGTTTCACTCGTTTGTCGAAGAAGCAACTTTGTTTTACCTCTTCCTTTTCCGCTTCTATCTTGTGCCTTCTCCAGGATCTCGGGTCGAGATCCTCTGTTGGGAGAGTTGTGACGTCCCAAGACTGACGCCCTAGAAGCCTTCCATTCTTTGTCGTCATGTGATTTATTTTGGCTTGCTGCTTTTCATCATGGCATCATCTGCATTGCATCGGTAGTTCCCATATGCATGTTTTCATAAAACTCATAGTCATTCGTAGTTGCCGCCTCCCTCTTTGTCTTCGTGGCATGTTGTCAGACCGCTTGTCTTCGTTGACCATTCTCAGCCCAACCACACACTTGACCGTGTTTCCCTAACCCTCTTGGCACGCTGCATTGACCCCTCGTGTGCGTCTGAAACTGCCCCAAACCCAAACCGCTCTGTCGTTACCGATGGGTCCGGATCATCCCCAAACATCCCTAAAACATCTCCATTTTCTTATTTGGACTCCCTACCTATTTCTTCTTATCCGTCCAATTTAAACCAGATGTCCCAGATATCCCCTCTTTTACTATATATAGACCACTTCTAGTCCAATCAGACCAAACCCTAACTTCTAGGCAGTTTGTCCCTGTCGCCGCCGTCGCCGCACTCATCTCCCACCTGGGGATCGCTTCCGATCCGTATCCACCCAATCCCACCGCAGCGCTGCCACCTTCCCTCTGTTTTGATGCTCTCCCGTGCCTCCATGCGCCCGCATCAAACTAGAGGGGCCTGAGCCATCCCACTCATGTGCCTTCGCTCGATCCACCAGAGCGCCTCCTCCCTGACCTCGATCTCTCCTCCCGTGCTCCTCCCATTGCGCATGTGCTCCCGTCACCGTGCTCGCCCTATGCCCAAGCAAGGAGTTCCCCTCGACCTCGGTACCTACAGCTCCTCTCGGCCGGCCCCGTCGCACCACCTCTCCCTTTCCTTCCTGCCTCCGCTCACATATCTTTCTCTCCCTCTCTGACCCAGGCACCTGACGCCCTCGCCTCGCACCTCCTCTTCCCCGCCAAGTCTTGCGCCCATGAAGGGCCGCCGCCGGGAATGGAGTCAGCAGCCGCCGCCGGTTCGTGATGTCGACCCGCCGTCCCTCGCCAAGTTCCTCGCCTGCGTCTTCCCGTCGAGCACCGTCCGTCCTCGGATCCGCCAAGATCGGACAGACCCGCGCCCTCCGTCCTTCGCCGCCGCGCCGGAGATTCTCGTCGCCAGGACCCCCTACCTCGTCTTCCGCATCGCCATGGGTGTGCTACTGTTACTGTTCTTGAGAAACGAGCAGCAGCAGATCGCCCGCTGGTCCCGCTCGTGTGTTGATCGGGAAGCGCTTCCAGCCCAGCTGCTATCTCCTACAGGCCCAGCTTCTCCTCCAGCCGGGCCTCAACCCATGGGTGAGCAGCCCCTCCAGCGCCCCTGTTCCTGTCAGGCCAGGGTGATTCATCCCAAAGGTTTTTTTTGTTCTGGATGTTTTGCTAATTTCCAGGAGTTTGGCAACTTTGCAGAATAGACCCTTAACTTCATGCATATAAAAACTTAATAACCATGCATCCAAATGTAACAAACTTTATATGAAAAATGATTAGAATTTTGTGTAGATTAATAATATCCAACTTTCATCCATGGAAACAAAATGTTTAAACTGTTGTTTGCTTTATTTTGCTTAAATAACATGCTAAGATGGTTTAATTCGAAACTAAATAACTGTAGCTCCAAATTCAGTAAACTTTATATGAAAATGGGGTGGAAAAATGAGTAGAATAACATGATGCACTTACTTTTGCTGTTTAATAACTTCAAAATATGTTTTTAGGCAGAACAGTACCAAAATCAATAATTGCACATGGGGATTTTCCGGAATTGTTGTTTGTTGTTTCCGGCCCCATTTAAGTTGCCTAGATAGATAGTTTCTTTATGCTTCACCTCTTGCCATGATAATCAACATTTAACATTGTTGGGTTCATAACAAGAGAAACTAAATTAATCAAATGTGGTGATTCGCCAATATGCAACTTGTTGCATACTGAGCTCCACCTAACTTGTAGTATTATTTGTGCACTTTTCCATGCCATGCATATTTAAACCGGACATGCATCATACTTGATTGTGCACCATATGCCATGTTTATGCTTGTGTGTTTACCGTGTTTTTTTCTTATTTCTGGTATGCTTTTCTCCTTAGATTTGGTTCCGTTCCGTAATTGTGAGGATTTGTTCAACTACGTCTGCTTGTCTTCTTCATGGACTCGTTCTTTTTCCTGTGGGATTCCAGGCAAGATGACCGTTCCTCCATATCACCTGTATCTTTGCTGTGCAAGTTGCCTTGCTCTATAGATATGTATCGATGCCCATTCTTGTCTTGTCAGCCTCCTATGTTGCCATGAAACAATCTAACCACCTTCCTAGCAAACCGTTGATTGGCTAAGTTACGCTTTTTTCTCAGCCCCTCTTATAGCATTGTTAGTTGCACGTGAAGATGGAAGATGGAAGATGTTCCATGTTGGAACATGGATTCTTTGGGCTAACACAACATATATATCTTAATTAATGCAGATATATACGTGGTAATGGGTGGAAGGCTTGGCCTTTTGCTTGGTGTTTTGTCCCACTCATGCCGCCTTAGGATCTGATAAACCGGTGTGATGTTCCTTGATATTGCGTTCCTAACATGGTTTGGGTTTATGGGCCTCCCTCGATAATTCGCTCTGTTTAAAGCTCTTCCAGCAAGGCCCAACCTTGGTTTTGCCTTTGTCCTAAACTAAAACTTGCATTGGGACCGGCTAGCACCCGAGGACTCTTAATCAACCCCTGGGCTAGTGCTCCTCATGAGTGTTGGTCCAAACATGTCAACCGCCGGTGACCACCAGGGGCAACTCTGGTATTTTGGCCTACCGGAAATTTGGACAATCCGTTCGTGGCCTGAGACAAGATACTTGCGGCTCTTATTAGGGTGACGACACGTCGAGAGGTCTTCCTGGATTAGTTTTACCTTTGTCGAAATATATTGTGCACGGGATTCTGGTAACACTCGGGTCTTCCCAACATGGAGTTGTTACTCCGCTGATCGTGAGAGCTTGTGATGGGCTAAGTTGGGACACCCCTGCAGGGTTATGATCTTTCGAAAGTCATGCATGCGGTTATGTGGAATATTGGAGTTGTTAATATTCGGTTGTAGATAACTTGACACCACATCTCTATAAGAATACAGTACCTGTGTGAGTAACTGTGATGGTCACTTTTCGATGGGGTTCGGAAAGTGAACACGGTGGGGTTATGTATGAACGTAAGTAGATAGGATCACTTCTTGATCACTGCTACTTGTGACCGTTGGCATATATTCTCATCTAGCTCTGACATCGTAAGCTAGCCTCATATAATGCTTAGTGCTGTTGCAACCACTGTATAACCTCTCCACACCTAAAAGCCTTGATAGTTTTGATACCCGGGAACAAGATTGTTGAGTCCTCGTGACTCACAGTTTACAACACAAATAGATGCAGGTACATCAGAGTTTGACTCAAGAGACGTGCAAGAGCTCCAGTGAGAGTTTGATGAAGAGTGTGGGCGTATGTACATGACGTACTCTGACGATCAGTAGTGGTTCCTACTAGGGCCGATCGGGATTAGCATGTCTGGTATGTTTTTCTTTGTTTGATTTCGGCCGTACTCTAACTCTGTGTTCTCTGGATGAATGTATGCTTATTGTATTAATTTTGTGATGTGGCGAGTGTAAGCCAACTATTAAACTCTCTTTCATTCTGGTCATTACATGGCTTGTGTAAAGATACCATGCTTGAGACTCTAAGTCGTGCCTCGACACGTAGGAGCTATAGCCACATTCTGGGCGTTACATTAATCCCGGAGCGCAACTTTCGATAATGAGCTAAGCTTACGTTGATTTCCTCGTCTTACCATTCCACCTCGAACAGCAAGCTAGATCCCGAGTTGGTGTTATATATGTGGATCCAATAATCTTTCGTTGCATCAGTCCTTTTGCTTGATGAAGTCAATGTCTCATTGCTTGTTCATGGAGCCTCTCGACAAAATTTGTCGTGATCATCATCAACATCTTGGCTCCTTCCAGGATATTAATTGAATTCATGATGATAAGTTCCATCCTCATCCCTTGGTAATTTGATTTACCATCGACAACATCCTTACCTTCCTTTCATCACAATCTTGCTCATGTTATGGATGCAACTTGCTATCTAGCTTGTATTATGTTCTACCCTAGAGTATTACCATCTTTTATATTAAGGATGTTGTGAGAATTGCTCCACCTCTAAAGAATTCTTGATATAGGAGTACTTCTCGCCATCTCCATTCATTTCTTGGTCCTCATTTTGTTTCTAACCAAAATACCGACAATTGAATTATGATATGAGAAATCAAAACTTCTAGCAACCATGTTGCTTTGAAGTGAATGGTCGATAGTTTTAGTCTATGTCTTATGTTCATTGAGTCACCATTCCAACATTGATCGTGCAACCCAGTCCATATTTCGGGTGCACCTTTCAATCAATGTTTAATTGTGTATGATTTTCTTGAGCGTACATCATTATATCATTTGACCTGACAATTGTCATCTCTTTGTTAATATAATTGTGGAAATCTCTGTGAATTTCCGCTGACCCCATCAGCCACATCCTCACCTTCTCCTTGGTTGATCATGACCTCTTGTTTAGGAACTTGCTTCTATAGTTCATTTCCTGAGAATCTTATAATGTCATCTCGTCAATTTGTGAGCACCTTTTCTTCTCAAGCATCATGAGTCTGAGTTATCGTGACACCAATCAGATCTGAATCTCGGTAAAATATGATGGTTGGAACATAATTCCAAGAGTAATATCATTGGTCTTTAGATAACCCGGTAAGGTGTGGTTATCTGACACACCTGGCCAGAGGACCTATTGTTATAGTTCCCTTTTTAGCAAGGTTAGCCATTCTTCCATGAAAAAATTGTAACATTTATTTTTCAAGTTGTTTCTCATGGATCATTTGTATATCCAAAGTCTAATATTTACCCGATGACCATGTCAATGCTATCTCGTAGCATGACTATGGTACTCAATCGTCAACAAGAACTTTGGAAGCATAATGCTAAATGTTTCTTAATCGACTAACCAAACACCATTATATGGGCAACATCATGAAATCCCTCGCCCCTTTGCCTATTTAGTTATCTATTTGTTGTCCTGTCATGGATGGGAAAGATATACTCTTGATCCTCGGGTATAATCACCTTTTCCTTTCCATTGTTCTGATTAATATACTTATCCCATTTTCTTTCCGTTGGTTTGTTTAACCTTTCTTGTGATCTATATGATCTAATAAGTAATAGTTCACTACTTATGTAAACACCTCGGTGTACAACTCTGTCAGTGAGACCCTGTCACTACTATTGATGACATTCGGGTAACCACAAGTGGATGAGAACTTTGCCTATTGGTCCGCCTCATTCAACGAGCAGGATAACGATTCTCTTCGTCCCTCACCCTTGGTACCAGTGTTGTTGCCAACATAACTGAGAGACTATCCTCTGATCTGCCTTACTATCATGACCGTGCAAGATGTCAGCGCCCTTCCTACTTTTAACCCAAATGGTGGGCCCATAACCCATAGTTCCACAGGATCGTAAACTGATTCTCCTATACATCCATGTTTCCAAAAATCATTCCTCATGCTTGGCTCATATGTAATTCATGAGCCACATTCCGAGGGACCATCGATTCTGGTATCAGGCACAATACTTATTACCCTTGCTCTGAACCCCCTTTCGCACTCCTTTTCAGGTAACAAATGATTTCCTATCATCTAGGAGCTTTTATTTGCACATTCTTCATTTCCTCTCGGTATTTTCTAAGTTTCAATTCGAGACTTACTTTCTACCACATTCTCTGAGTTATCAACCAGATAAGAAACCTTGTAGAGGTTTATTCTTCCGAGGCTACCCTTTATCCTTTTCGTATGTAAGTTGGTGTAACATCCCAATTTTCAATTTGGAATGTTTTACAATTATTAGCTAAGCATCTATGCATTTTTTTTTATTTAGTGTCATTTGCAAATTTCAGAGGCATTTGAGTTTTATCTGACTTTGGATTCAACTTGGCATCTGACATTTATCTCAAAAATCCCTGACAAACACTTGTTCAAGAGTGTGAGAGGAGCTAACATGATACTCCAGAAAGTCAGAAGAAATCAATGCAAAAGTTTTGAATTCAAATTTGAGTGTCATTTGGATTTTTTAAGAAAAATGTTTTTATAATTTTTTATTTAGCCTCTGAAAAATAGTTCATCTCGTAGGATTTAGTTTTCTGATTTTTTTGATATATATATCTCCTATATAAAAATATATTTTTTCTCTTTATATTTTTTTCTCTTTGTCTAATTAAAAATAAAAAAACACCGGACCGCTAGCAGGCCAGGTGAGCCAGCCCAGCCGCAGTGCCAGGCTACAGCAGCGCAAGCAGGAAGCCAAGCGCTCGCTCGTACGTGACCCTCTTTGTTTTTTCTCTTTGACTTCTCTCTCCCCTCATGCTTGGACCCCAACCCTCCTTTTCTTATTCCTCTCCACGAACGGACCAACAGAAACATACGCGTTCGTGCTCCCGAAGCGCCTTCATTTCAAATTCTTTGATATCTTAAATCTAGCCCGCTTCACGTCGACGGAAGAAATCCTATAAATAGCCACGACTCTCCTCGACCGATTCTGTCGAAAATCTCTCGCCAAAACCACCGCTAGACCACGCACTCGACGTTCCAATCTCACCTCAGAAGTCGCAGTTCATCGTCACATTCTGACGCCGGTGAGCCGTCCCGAGCCATATCCTTTTGTGTTCCGACTTATCTTGATCCCTAGACTCCATTTGACATGGTTTTGTGATCCCTCTCCATCTATAGCCGCTGCACCAACATCATTGTATTCGCCGGAGCATCCGGAGCACCGAGCTTCGTCACTTTGTTCCATCGCCGTTCGTCGTCGCCGACCATCTCTGACTCTACCACCGGACGAGCCAGTCATCAGTGCACCTCCTAGACACCTCCGCCATTATAGAGGACCACCGGAGCCGCTACCACCACCGCCCCCGATCTCCATCTCCTCACGTTTTTGCTCTCTGTAAGTACGTAGTACATATTCATTCGTTCAGTTAAAAAAACCCGTTTAGTAGATCAGTTTTCTTACAGATCGATTCTTCGGTTTAGATTGATCCAGCCTTCAGTTTTGTTTTATTTTTCTTGTATCCGCAGCAAACAGCCCAGCCAACCAGAGAGCGCCATTTGTCTCTGGCCGAATTGTTTATATTTTTTTAAGATATTTTCCAATCTCAGATTCTTTACCAATTCTTGTTTCTAGTATATCTTTTAATCTATAGATCCGATTTAGTTGATTATTTTTCCTACGGTTTCTAAGAAATATCCTCTATCCAGAGAACCAAATGAAAAATATTTTTGAAAGTTTTAAATTTTGAAAGCTTTCTTACGCTAGATCATCCGGAGTGCAAAGCTTGCTATTATGAATCTTTAGAATTCAACGAACGTCAGCAAGGCAAGTTCACACTTTGATCATAATTTGCAATACCCAGTTTTATTATGCATTAGAGTCACCCTCAAAGATTGCATGAGTAGGATTGGGAACATGTGGTTATGCTATGTAGTTCATGTGGTAGGAACCTATGACCTTTGATCACCCCAGGAATAATCGTTATATCATATATTGCTTAGCCATGCTCATAGACGGGGATTGGTATGTGTGATCCTTGCAAGTTGCGAGAGATAATAATTTTGGGACAACATAAGGTGCCAACTTTAATACACATCTGGGTGGATTGTTTGGGGCACCTGGAGAAACCAATGCTTGCCCAAGGGGAATCCTGGAGTACCCGTGTGATTACCCTAGGTCCGCCACCCCAGCTCAAAGGGATCATAAGATATTTCATGCCTAGAAACTTCCGTGTGCAGCCAAAAGCCATTATGGGCTCTAGCATAGTTGAGTAAGTTGTGTGACCTCTTTCCGTGGTAGACTAGCTGATGTAGGGGAAAGTAGGTGTACCGGTCTACCCAGGGTTTGGAGGAAATACTTCAGAAAGACTATGTCTCGATCTTCCGATCATGGAGGTGGTCGAGTCTTGTGGGGAAAAGTGCGCAAACCTCTGCAGAGTGTACAAACTAATAATGATTAGCCATGTCCCCGGTTATGGACAACTTGAGTATCTGGAAGTGAATTATTGGTTGATCTCAGCACTCTATTTAATGAAATTATTCAGTTACTAATAACTTGGGAATCTGGAATTGAGCTGGAGGAACCTTCTCAATTATGGCATTTTAATTTAGTAGTAAAAAAATTATTCCTTTGTTGTAGGAAAAAAATAGCTTTATGCAAAAATTAAACTTAGAGCCTCCACTAGCTAAATTTGCATATAGAGATAGTCTTTTCATTTATTATTAATCTATGGTGTGATAGGTCGTTGTTCTGCACTTAGTTTGCCGTGGAGTTGATGGACTCATTTTACTTTTGCTGCTTCCGCAGTTATTTTATCCAGATGACCTTTGTCCATATTATTGTAATAAATACTCTTTTGAGGACCTAGATATAATAAAGTGTGTGATTGAACTCTGTTATAATTCCTCGAGTACTGTGTGTGTAAGCATACCGATCCAGGGATGACACTTAAGCACTGAGACTTTGATCCATTTGGGTCGGGTCACTACAAGATGGTATCAGAGCACACGCTGACTGTAGGACACGACCACTAGGAAATGGAAAACCATAGGAAGAAAACTCTATTTTATGACTTTCTTATATATCTGTTGGTCTGTATTTTTCTCTATCTATTTCTATCTCTTCTCTACTTCAATTCAATAGTTGTTGAACCCCATCACCAAGTTGCTCAGCCCGATGAGACCAAGACCTATGAAGTCATCATTGACGAAGAAGAAGAAGCTAGAATTGACTTTGATTTGAGAAGATTTAGTTCAGACCACCACTACCAAATGGAGTCCAACGATAGATTGCGGTAGTATGAAGAGATCATATCTCTTGTGGATATGACCTTACCTGTAGCTTTTGCTTGTGTGGTGTGATTTGTGTGAATTGCTTGATTTGAAGTTTTATTGCTACCATAAGCATATGGGTAGTGATTTATTTCATTTGGCTCTTATTCTATTCTAATTTCTCATCCACTCTAAACCGAAAAGATGCCTCCGAGACTTGACCTAGAATTTCCGCCGGAACTTACGCAGTTGATCCAGAACCAGAATGCCCTCAAGCATCTACTTATCCAGAATCAGAACCAGAACAACAACAACAACAACCCACTGCCACCACCCCTAGTCGACAACCCTACCCAGTTCCTGAGGTTGAACCCACCCGTGTTCTCTAGAAGCACGGAGCCGATCATTGCAGGTGACAGGCTTCGCAAGATCGGAAGGGAGCTAACCACTACACGTTGTACTGACGCTGAGATGGTGTGCTTTGTCGCACATCAACTAGATGGACCAGCATCTTCGTGGTGGGAGAACTACACCACCACATTCCCCATAGCCAATATGATTTGGGATCAGTTATAGCAGGCATTCCGTACCGCACATGTTTCAACCGAAGCTATGAGTCTAAGGAAGCGTGAGTTCCACAACTTATGCCAAGGAAATCGTTCTGTTCGTGATTATGTGGAGGAATAAAGCAAGTTATCCAGGTATGCTCCCGGAGACGTGGTGTCGGGGGAAACTGTCCTCCCATGAGCACCTATGGGACCGGAGCCCCTTCTACATTGCGGTAAGGGAGCGGAGGGAGCACGGAGAGCAGATCGAGGAGCGCACGCGGGCAGTTTTACCCAGGTTCGGGCTGCACGAACGTGTAAAACCCTACTCTTGCCTTAGGTTGTATTGAGTTCTTGAGCTCGGGAGCTTGAAGAGCTACAGTACTAGCTACACCGAGCGAGAGAGTTGTCTAGGTTTCGAACCCTTTCTACGTTGTGCATGGGCCTCCTTTTATAGCTCAAGGGGTCACCGACAGGTGTCAACGTAGAGGAGGGTAAAAGTGTAATTTTGGTGGTGGTTGCAATAGTGCGTGAACAGTATATGAACAGTGGTCTTCACCTAACTTTGACAGTGGGGGACAAGGGCATTAAACTATATCGCCGTCGCCCCCAAAAGCGTCTGTCCATGCTTCTCTGTTCGCCACGGCGGTAGCCTCGTCACCGTGGCTTGCCACCGTGTGCCCCAAGCTGCACAACCATCTGCCACGTGCCCCTGGAAGGGCCCCAGGGCGATGCGTGGGCCGATGAGCTGGAGCGCGGGCACACAGCATAGGTCTCCCCGGCAAGCACCTTGCCGGGGTAGTGATCTTGTCGGGCCCGGAAGCTTGTCGCTCTCCGGGTCCTGCCGGGGCGCACGATGCGCCGAGGCATCTCTTGAGGTAAGTGTTCCTTGGCCTTCCTGGCAAGCTCCTCTTCCCAGGGTCTTGCGCTAAAGTGATAACTTTGAGCCTGGTGCGGCCTTCCCGGCAAGCTCCTCTTGCCGGGGCCTTGATCTTCTGTCTTGTATACTTTGTTTTTGAATGGATTCATAGGGACAGGAAAGGTTCTTGGCGAGCACGTGGTAAGCCCAGCCGCGGGAAGCTGCTACTGCCCGTGCACAAGTTGGGATACTAAGGTACCCCCTATCTTAGTACACCGACAAGAGCCCCCGGGCCTGGGCCACACACGGTGCCGAGCGCTGTTGGGCCAGGCCCAAGACAGTGCGCGGGCACACGCGGCCCACGGCAAGCCATATCCCCTTCCGTATCCGCTGCATACCTCCCTAACGGCACGCGTCGATTGCGGCGTCGTGGGAGAGATCGTGGCATGTTCTTTAATGGGAAATGCGGAACATCCCCCACTTCCCCCTTAAAAGCAGAGGAAGCAGGGGCAGTTCCCTCCATCGTCTTCATTGCGCCTTGATTCTCCAGAAACCCCCGTCGCCCTCCTCCTCCCAAAGGTCGACAGAGAGCCAAGCCCCTCCCTTCCTCCGCCGTCTCCCGCATCCGCGGCACCGTCGAGCTCCTCGCCTCTTTCCTCACGGCCCCCGCCATGGCTCCGAAGAGCGACAAGGCGAAGAGCGACAAGGCCAAGAAGGAGAAGTCCGAGCAGGCGGCGAAGCTGGCAGCCCTGCGGAAGAAGTGCGTGGTCTTCGCGCCGAGGCTTGGCGCGAGGGAGCTGCGGAACAAATACTATTTGTTCTGGGCGAGGGAGACCAAAGCTCATCCCCGCACCAGAGTCTTCCCCGCCGTCGCCGCTGACATGTTCCCCGGCGGGTACTTTTTCTTTGCCGCGTTCTTCCATTGTGGTCTGGGCCCTCCGTTCTCGGAGTTCTTTTGCGATGTAATGAACACATACGGCCTCCACCTTCTAGATTTCACCCCCAACTCCATCCTTACGATGGCCGTTTTCGTACATCTGTGCGAAAACTATGTTGGGGTTCATCCAAGCGTAGCTCTTTTCCGCCACTTCTTCATGCCTAGAGTAGAGTCAGGTGCCCCCCTCTCCGGCGGCATCTCCTGGATCTTTTGGCTGAACAAGAAGGACTCGTACCTGAAGGGAGAGCTTCGCGGCAAGTGGGAGGAGTGGAGAGCCGATTGGTGCTGGGTGTTGGAAGATAACCCTGAGCCCTTTACCGCGCCGCGCCAGACAGCCATAGTGCGCGGCAGGGATTGGAGTGAATTGGCCCCGGAGGACAACAAGCTTAGTATCGCCCTCATTAGGATCATTTGTCTCCGGGTCGCCAATCTGACTATCGGAGAGGTTGGAGCAGATTTCCTCCGCCGCCGCATCGCCCCTTTACAAGAAAGGAAGAGGCCCGCCTGGGAATTCGGCAATGCGGCAGATATCATGAGGCTGCGTCCTGGATTGAACTACAACTTCACCGCCTTGGAGTTGAAGGGAATGGTTCGGGAGCTCTTCAAGCACGACCCCAACCACCCGGAGTGGTTCAGACCTTCCCGAGGAGTGGTGCCGCTGTGCAACAGCACTGCCCGCGATTCCCTACGTGCGATGATGCCCGAGTGTGACTCCCACGGCGTCGTCCCCACTTGGCTGGAGCCTCCACCGGATACCGTGCTGATCTTCTTCGACAACTTGGTCGAGAAGCCCCGCAACGCCGAGGAGAACAAGGGCCTTACCCGGGCTACTACTGAGCGGGATATAGCTTACATCGCCTCCAGGATGGCGGAGGCCGCCGCAGCTGCTGCTGCGGGTGACTATGGATACACTGTGGAAGAGGCACAGGCCGCGGACGCAGTGAGTCAAGAAGAGGAGGCGGAAATCCTCAAGCTGCTGAAGCTTGCGCCCGAGGAGTTTACCGGGGAGCCTTCCGTGAAGTTTGCCGGGACGAGCGAGGTTGCCGGGGGGAGCGAGGCCGCCGGGCATGGTACTGAGTCCAGCGGGCCCGCCGAGGAGGAGGAGGACGCCGAGGCCGATGAAGACTCTGGTGGATCTCTGAATCTTGACGACGATGCCTCCTTGTCCTCGGAGAACTCTCCGCCACCGCCAAGCCCAACGCAGCAACCGAAGAAGCGCCTCCGCAAGGCAGCTGAGGCGGCGAGGCCACAGGCGTCTCGACAGCAGCCGGCGCGCCGCGCGACGCGCGCCACCAAGACGAGCGAGGTCGTCAAGGAGGCGCCCCGTGCCCGAGCGCCAAGCGGAGGGGGATCTTCCCAGAGCGGAACGGGTGCTCCTTCTGCTCCTCGGTCCTCGGCGACGACGGGGGTCGGGTCTTCGCAGCCCACAGCCCCGGAGACCGCCAAGCGCCCGAGGGAGCCTTCTCCTCCAGCTCCTCGCGCGGGAGCACCCCAGGCGGAGTTTGACTTCTCCGCCCTCAGCTCCGACGAAGAGGAAGAGGAGTAAGTACTTGCAATTCTTTTAGTTTCTTCGATTTTGTCTTGATTTTCCTTGCTTGGTTCTGATCTTGCTTTTGTTTTGCTTCACAGGACCTTGACCCAGCGGATGGCGAAGAGGGCCAAGATCCCTGTGGTCGAAATTGAAGATGACGAGCCCGCCACTGCGACGGGAGACGCGCCGGCGGCGGACTTGCCGGATCAACCTGCTGCTCCGAGGAGCAGCCCCCAGCGCAGCCCCCAGCGTAAGTCTGGTATTCGTCTTTCTGCTCGATGGGCGCGCTCGAGGTTGTTGCTTGTGCTGATATTTTGTTGTCTTGTGTAGAAGTGGAGCTGTAGCCGCAGGAGCACCAGGAGGTCGCCCCCGACGAGCCACTTGCTCCACCCTCCCCGCCAAGGGTGAACTCCCCGGCAAGGGAGAACGCTCCGCCAAGGACGGGCATTCCGCCAAGGGCGAGTACCCCGCCAAGGGTGAGCAGCCCGACAAGGGTGAGCACCCCGCCAAGGGAGGGCGCAGGCGGCCCTCCGCCAGCAGGGGCCACTACTCCGCCGCCAAGGGAGAATTCCCCGGCGAGGGACCCTGTCGTTGAAGAAGTCCGCGAAGGTAAAGCTTGCAATTTCTTCTTCCCGGATTCGTCTTTTTTGGATATTTGCTTGATTCTTTCTTTTCTTTTTCTTCTGCTAGATCCTCCTGCACCGGAGCGGATGGAGACGGAGGCCACCGCTGAGGAGGAAGTGCACGGCGCCGGCGGCAACACCACTGCCACCGAGGGAATGGCTGGAGCCGACGAGCCGGCCGTTGAAGAGACCGCCCCAACCGCTGATGCCGCTGCAGGGGAAGGGACCGGCGACCATACCGCTGGCCCGGAGGCTGCGGGAGCGCCAGACGCTGCACCGGCCGCCGACCCTTCCGCCTCCGCGGAACGGTCGGGCGTCTACTTGGAGGCCGCCAACGGGGTTTTCATACAAGTCCCGTGGGCGTCCTCGTCTCGAGCACCCGCGGAGGGAGAGACCTTTGACGGAGAGGTCCTCGCCTCCACTGGATTGAAAGTCGTTGAAGCGCCCGGCAGCAGCGATGAGCTCGAAGAGGAGAGACTCCTTCGTCGGCTCCTGGCCTTGTATCGGGCCAGGCAGGCGAAGTTGGAGTCTCGGGAGGCTCTGGCTGCCAAGGCTGGAGCTGATCTAGAGAAGCGCACCGCGGAGCTCCGCGCCGACAACCAGGCGGCCCTTCGCAACTTGGCGGAGGAGCGTGAAGAGCTTGCCGGGGCGCAGCAAGCCTTCCTCCTTGAGAAAGCTGAGGCCGAGGAGCAGCAGCGGCTGGCCGCCGAGGAGCTGTCCCGGCGAGGAGTACTCAACCAGCGGAAGGTCGACCTCGATGCCCACGAGGACGACCTCGCCACCCGGGAGCAGGCCATTGGCGGGGCTCTGAAGGAGGCGAGGAGCGCTGCAGCCGCCGCAGAGACCGCCAAGAAAGACCTGGAAGCCAAGTTGGAGCAGCTGGAGTTGTTCTTGAAGGCGAGCGAGGACAGAGTCACTACGCTCAACGTGGAGCAGGAGAAAGATGCCCACACCAATTCTGAGCTGCAGGTACGTCTCTCCGAGAAGGGCACAGAGCTTACTGCCGCCAAGGACTCCATTGCTGACTTAGAGCTGAAGGTCTCCACTCTTACTGATTCGCTCGACGCCGCCCGGGACCGCGAGACGAAACTGAAGGACGAACTCCGCAAGGAACGGGGCTTGGTGGAGAGCGCTGCCGTCTCGGCGAACAACTTCAGCCGGGCAGTGGAGCAGTGGACTGATGAGCTGGTCACCTCCGCTGCCAATATTGACAAGGAGATGATGGCGCTGAGGGCGGAGCATCTTGTGTACTCTCCGGACGAGAGTCTCCCCCACAGCGCCAAGTTAAGTCTGTTCTTCAGGGGAATTGCGCCGGCGCTTGCGCGACTGCGGGAGAAGATCCCCGTGCAGCTGGCCGACGAGGCGCGTCGGCTCTGCATGGGCACCCTGGAGCGGGTCTTGTCGAAGATCGTCTACCGCAACCCCGACATCAACCTCGTCAACGTCCTCCGCACCTTGCCGCCCGAAGCTGATCAGGAGGCGTTGAAGGCGCAGGTTGCCCACATCGTTGTCAAGGTGGGCAAGATCACGAGGCGTGAAGGCGACCGCGTGGACTAGATTCATTTCCTTCTTCTTCCTTTGCCGCTGCCAATTAAGTCATAGGAAGTAGTTAATTAGAACAGCGGCAAGCTATCTTTGTAATATACAATCTTATTTTGAGCAACCAATGCAGTGTTATCTTCCTTGCTTTTGGTCCTCCATTTTGTATGCTTTTTACCCTACGCTTTTAGGGGACTTGCCGGCAAGGAGCCCTTGCCGCGAGCGCTAAGTGCTGGACTCTTAGCAGCCTGCTGGCAAAGACCTTGTCGGCAAGTAACCTTGCCGCAGCTAGTCGCAGCACACTTAGACTGCTGAGCGAACTCGAAAACGAAGTAAGGGCGCGACACTTGTCGCAGCTCACTTAAGCCGTTGAGTGTGCTCGAAACAGAGTAAGGGCGCGGCTAGCCACGGGTAGGTTCCTCCGCGCACAGGTTTTCCATACAAAGTGTGGTTGTTCAAGGAAGACAACTAAAATTTTTAAAAATTTGAATGCTCAAACTTTGGCAACTTAGCTTTCATAGTTCGTTTGTTCCCCGACAAGGCTTCTCTTTCTTGAACAGCACTTGGTTCATGCCTCCATCTCCTTCCCCCCCGGCAAACTTGTGCGCGAGGAACATTCCTTCTGCTTAAGAGGGAAAAAAAGAGAGGAGGAAAAACAAGCATAGGACCTCTCGGCTTGCTAGCGCTTACCGGGGATGTGCGTTGCACAAGGTGCCAAACAATGCATGCAAATAACAAAGAAAAGCATGGAAACGACAAATAGTGCGAAGCACAAAAGCTTTACTGATGCACGGGGTCTGCGCCCGGCTTTGTACAAAGGTTTACATGCAACAGCGGCAAGACTTGTACAAAAGGTGGTTGCCGGAACGGATCATGGCAACCGCGCCTTATGGCTGAAACTTGCGAAGATGCTCTATGTTCCAGGAATTGCTCACCGGTAAGCCTTCTTCGGTCTCAAGGCGGACAGCTCCGGGCCTTGTGACTTGTCTCACCCGATAAGGGCGTTCCCACTTTGGCGTCAACTTGTTGGAATTCTTGGCGGACTGAACACGCCGAAGAACAAGGTCGCCTTCCTCGAGACTCCTGGCCTTGATCCTGCGGCTATGATAGCGACGCAGGGCTTGCTCGTATCGAGCAGCTCGTTCAGCAGCCTGGAGACGTTCCTCCTCGAGGAGCAATGCGTCATCTTGTCGCAGTTGCTCTTGCTCGAGCTCATCATAAGCGAGCACTCGAGGAGATCCGTATACGAGTTCCGTGGGGAGAACTGCCTCTGCTCCGTAGACAAGAGCAAAGGGTGTCTGTCCGGTGGCTCGATTTGGTGTCGTCCTGATTGACCAAAGAGCCGCCGGCAACTCCTCTATCCAGTTTCTTCCGCACTTGCGCAGCCTGTCGAAGGTCCTTGTCTTGAGTCCGCGCAACACTTCAGCATTGGCCCTCTCCGCTTGACCATTGCTCCTCGGGTGAGCAACAGAAGCGAAGCAGACCTTGGCGCCAAGGTCTTGGACGTACTGCATGAAGGTGCGACTTGTGAACTGTGTGCCGTTGTCGGTGACGATCCTATTAGGGATTCCGAAACGGCAAACAATCGATCTGAAGAACCTGACTGCTGACTGTGCTGTCACCTTTCTCACTGGTTCCACTTCTGGCCACTTTGTGAACTTGTCGATTGCAACGTACAAGTACTCAAAGCCCCCGACTGCGCAGGGAAAGGGGCCGAGGATATCGAGCCCCCAGACCAAGAAGGGCCAGGACAAAGGGATCGTCTGGAGAGCTTGAGCTGGCTGGTGAATTTGCTTGGCATGGAACTGGCACGCTTCACACTTGGTTACTTGTGCAGTTGCATCCTGGATGGCTTCTGGCCAAAAGAACCCTTGCCGGAACGCCTTCCCGGCAAGTGCCCTTGCGCCAATGTGGTGGCCACATATGCCTCCATGTATCTCTGCCAACAGCTTCTGTCCATCTTCTCTGGAAATGCACTTCAACCTGACACCATTGAGTCTTCTTCTGTACAGTTCATTGTTAACGAACTGGTACATGCTTGACTGCCTGGTTATTTTCTCTATCTCTTCTGGCTCGTCAGGAAGTTCTCCAGTTTGTAGAAAGCGGACGATCTGCTGTGCCCATGCTGGAGCTTGAGGCTCAACAACAAGGACTAAAGGCATGAGGGCTGCTGCGGGAACCTCGGCTTCTATGGCAAGAACATGCGGCTCTGCCGGAGCTGATGGTCCCCCGGCAAGCCTGCCAGGGCAAGGCTTGTCGGGAACGCCTGCTTCAACTGTACAGACCCTTGGATCTGCAGGAGCAAACTGTTCCTCAGCATCTTGGCTGTTGATCTTGGGAACCTTGGCGGCGGCTTCTGGAAGATCCGCCGGCAAGTAGTCGCCGGAGACCAACTTTCTCTTCATGTTTTGCCCAACTGATGGTGTAACGGATGGCTGAGTTAACTTGAGCAGGAAGGTCCCTGGTTCCACAGGTAACTTCATTGCAGCACACTTTGAGAGGCCATCTGCAATATCATTCTGAGCTCTTGGGACGTGCTCCATTTGCAGACCTTCAAAGTGCTCTTCAAGCTTCCTCACTTCATCAACATAAGCTTCCATCAAAGGGCTTTGGTAACTCTTATTCACTTTTCGGACCACCAACTGTGAATCTCCACGCACAATCAACTTCTTGATCCCAAGCTCGGCCGCAATTCTGAGGCCGGCAAGCAAACCTTCATACTCTGCAGTATTGTTTGTCGCTTGCTCCTTGGGAAAGTGCATCTGAACAACATACTTAAGGTGCTCTCCGGTGGGCGCTATGAGTACCACGCCGGCACCGGCGCCTTGCAGCGAGAAAGCACCATCAAAGTACATTATCCATTCGCTGCTCGCTTCTTGGACGGGGACGCTTGTCTCTGGGACTTCTTCATCTGGCGTTGGGGTCCATTCCGCTATGAATTCTGCCAAAGCTCTGCTCTGTATGGTTGAAGTACTCTCAAACTTGAGACCAAAGCTTGACAGCTCCAGTGCCCACTCGACGATCCTGCCTGTTGCCTCTGGATTTTGCAATATCCTCTTCAACGGAAAGTGAGTGACCACTGTTATCTCGTGTGCTTGGAAGTAATGGCGCAGCTTCCTTGATGCCATGAGGAGGCCGAACAGCAACTTCTGCACCCCAGAGTATCTTGATCTAGCCCCCTGCAAGAGGGAACTTACAAAATACACTGGGCGCTGCACCATCCTCTTTCGCACTTCACCTTGTTCCTGCGCAGACTTGTCCTTGTCGGGGCCAGAGCTTGTCGGGGAAGTCCCCTGCTTGTCGCTGGATTCGCTTGCCGGGGATGTGGGTTCCTCATCTGCCTCCCTCTCCGCTACCAACGCAGCACTAACCACTTGATTGGTTGCCGCTAGGTACAGCAGCAACTTCTCTTGTGGCCTAGGTGCGACAAGTATTGGAGTAGAGGACATGTATCCTTTCAAGTCTTGCAACGCTGCCTCCGCTTCCGGAGTCCATTTCATAGGACCTGCCTTTTTCAAGATTTTTAAGAAAGGCAGGGCGCGTTATGCAGACTTTGAAATGAACCTGCTGAGGGCAGCCACACAACCAGCAAGTCTCCTTACGTCCTTGACGCGCTTCGAGGCTTCAATCTGCTCGATGGCTTTTATCTTGTCGGGATTGGCTTCAATCCCCCTCTGGGACACAAAGAACCCGAGAAGCTTGCCGGAGGGGACTCCGAAGACGCACTTCTCGGGGTTCAGCTTGAGTTGGATCTTGCGCAGATTCTCAAAGGTTTCTTCTAAGTCCTGTATCAGGGTATCTTTGCTCTTACTCTTGACCACTATATCATCCATGTAGGCTTCTACATTTCTGTGTATCTGTGGCTCAAAAGCAGTGTGCACCACCCTTGCAAATGTCGAGCCTGCATTCTTCAATCCAAAGGGCATGCGTATGAAGCAATATGTGCCACATGGAGTAATGAATGCAGTCTTCTCTTCATCTTCCTTGGCCATGAATATCTGGTGGTAACCTGAGTATGCATCAAGGAAGGAAAGCAACTCACATCCGGCGGTGGAGTCAACAATCTGGTCAATACGCGGCAAGGTAAATGGATCCTTGGGACACGCTTTATTCACATCAGTGAAGTCTATACAAAGTCTCCACTTCCCATTGGCCTTGCGCACGACAAATGGATTGGCTAACCACGTGGGATGGATCACGCCTCTAACCAGGCCTGCTGCTTCCAACTTCATTATCTCCTCGGCGATGAACTCTTGGCGCTCCACGGCTTGCTTCCTGACCTTCTGCTTGACGGGCCGCGCATGAGGACAAACAGCAAGCTTGTGCTCAATTACCTTCCTGGGAACGCCGGGGATGTCAGATGGTTGCCATGCAAACACATCGACGTTCGCCCGCAGGAAGGCAACGAGCGCGCTTTCCTATTTGTTGTCGAGCGTAGCATTGATGGTGAAGGTACCACCAGTGCCGTCCTCCTTGGCGGACACCTTCTTGGTTGCCGGTGGAGCTGCCATCCCTTTTTTGCACTTGCCGGTGGAGCTCGATGGTGCGTCCTCGACGGCAGCGCAGCACTCCGAAGAGGTGCGTTTGCCGGAGTGGGCCCCAGAGCTCTTGCCGGACTTGGTCTTGGTCTTCCCCCCGGGAGCTTCAGCGGCAAGTGTGTTGCTCTCTGCTGCGGCTGCTGCATCCCGGTAGATCTTGTCGGCGCAGATAAGCACGTCCTTCTTGTCACCGGGGACAGAGATGACGCTTATCGGCCCCGGCATCTTGAGTACGTTGTAGGCATAGTGGGAAGCTGCCATGAACTTGGCGAGGGCAGGACGTCCAAGTATCCCATTGTATGTTAATGGGACATCGGCAACATCAAACGTGATCCTCTCCGTCCTGAAGTTGAGCTCCCCGCCAAAGGTCACTGGCAGCGTAATCTTCCCCTTTGGCTTGCTCCTTCCTGGGTTGATCCCTTGGAACGACCCGGTTTCTTCGAGCTCGCCGTCTGGGATCTGTAGCTTCTTGATCACAGCTCAGGAGATCAAGTTTAGGCCGGCCCCGCCGTCAACCAACATCTTGGTGACCTTGAGGTTGCGGATAGTTGGTGAGACCAACATCGGCAAGCACCCAACTGCTGTGGTGCGGTCAGGGTGGTCCTCAAGGTCAAAGATGATGGGCGTGCCGGACCACTTCAGCAGCCTGCGTGACTCGACGGGCGGCTCAGCTGCGTTCACTTCTCGCACCCACTGCTTGAGCTGGCGGTGGGAAGTGTGCAAAGAGGCACCTCCGTCGACACACAGAACCTCTGTGGCCTTCTGGAACTCCTGCTCGCTGTTGTCTCCTTCTTCCATGTCATCATCGTCGTCTTCGTCCTCATCCTTGTCGCGGCCCCGGGGAGGTCTGTCACCTTGCCGCTGCTTGGCCTTGCCGCGGCGTCCTCCCCGGCCATTGAACGGTCGCTTCTTGCTGGGTTCTCCTCCGCCTCCTTGGGCCTTCTCCTTGTCGCGACGCTCGTATTCAGCCTTTTGCTGTTCTACGAGGTACTCGACTCTTTTGCAGTTCTGAAGATCGTGGCCCTTGGTACGGTGGATCTTGCAGTACTGCTTGTCGGAGCCGTCCTGCTTGTCGGCTGCCGCTACAGGGGCGGGCTCCTTGCCGGAACCGCCAGCCTGTGCCTTCTTGGCGGGAGCCTCCTTGCCGGACTGCTCGACAACCAGCACCTCCTTGTTCTTCTTCTTTCTGTTGTTCCGCCGCCGGCTCTTCCTTGCCGGGGCGGCATCCTCGCTGTCGCTTCCTCCTGCGCCAGCATCCTCTCCGGGGAGTCTCCTCCCCTCTTCAGCGTGCGCGCACTTGTCAGCCAGAGCGTAGAGCTCGCTGACATCCCGGATCTTGGTCATGGCCATCTCCTCCCTCATCCGGCGGTTACGCACGTTCTGGTGGAACGCGCTGATAACCGCGGCAGGGTGGACGTCGGGAATGTTGTGCTGGACGCGGCTGAATCTCTGTATGTACTTGCGCAGGGACTCTCCCTCCTTCTGGGCTAGTATGTGGAGATCGCTCTCCTGGCCGTGGGGTTTGTGGCCGCCTGTGAAGGTGCCAACAAACTGGTGGCACAGATCCGCCCACGAAGAAATGGAGTTCTCCGGCAAGTGCATAAGCCAAGACCTGACGTTTGGCTTAAGCACGAGCGGGAAGTAGTTGGCTAGTATCTTCTCGTCGCGTCCCCCGGCAGCCTGCACTGCTATAGTGTACATGCTGAGGAACTCCGAGGGGTGTGTCTTGCCGTCGTACTTCTCGGGTACGTCGGGCTTGAAATTCTTCATGCTGGGCCACTGGACTTTTCGCAGCTCACGGGTGAACGCAGGGCAACCTGCCGCGTACAGCAAGTCGCCTGGTTCACCGGGCGCGTGCACGTCGACAGCGGTCCCAGCGCGCTGATCTGACTGTCTTCGGGCTTCTCGTCGACGCTCGATGCGAGTCCGAGCGTCTTCTTGCCGCCTGTCGTCTAGGACTTGGCGCTGATCGCGGCGAGCCCGCGGATCCGACGACGCCGTGGAGTCGTCATCGACGTTGATCCGGCGGGGTGGCGATTTCTGCTTCCGCGGCGGGGAGTGCACGGTAGTTGCACCCTCGGCGGTCTTGTCGCCATCGGCCTTCGCTTGATCGACTTGCCGCGGCCGCGAAGGTGCCGGCTGCTGTGGCGCTTCGTTGTTGGCGAAGGCGATGAGGCTCTGAATCGTCGCCCTCCAGTCTTCGGCCTTGTCTGCCGCTGGAGGGAAATCGAGGAGCAGCTGTGCTCTTGCTGGAGCTTCTGTTGGAGAAGAGGGCAACGGCGGCGAGCGGTGCGAGGAGCGGGACACGCTCGGACTTCTAACCGCGTTAGAAGGAGCATGTTCCCGCCCCGGCGACCGCGCCTTGCTTGCGCCAGCACGCTGGCCTTGAGCATCCCGCGATCCTCCAGCTTGGCCACGCCCCAGCAAGCGTATGGTACCTCCAGTACCACGCCGCTAGGGGTCTTGTACCTCCTGAGAGAGACGTGGTGCGTCCACGGACACCGAGGCTTTGGAATTCGCCCGGTCGTCCGTCTTGTCCTTGGATTTGGTGGCGCCGTGAGTTTCCTCGCCGGCGACCACCCTTCCGTCGGCGCCTCCTCCACCAACCGTTGGTTCTGGTGGCGGTGGAATCGACGCAGACGGGCCTCCGACCTCCGAAGCCTTCTTCTTCGGAGGCATGTCGTTGTAGCTGATGAAGTTGATGAAGCTGGAGAGGTTGATGAGGAATGCGCCCGCGTGAGCGCCGGATCAGGTTCGCACAACCTCGACGCCCCCTACCTGGTGCGCCAAAGATGTCGGGGGAAACTGTCCTCCCACGAGCACCTATGGGACCGGAGCCCCTTCTACGTTGCGGTAAGGGAGCGGAGGGAGCACGGAGAGCAGATCGAGGAGCGCACGCGGGCAGTTTTACCCAGGTTCGGGCCGCGCGAACGCGTAAAACCCTACTCCTGCCTTAGGTTGTATTGAGTTCTTGAGCTTGGGAGCTTGAAGAGCTACAGTACTAGCTACACCGAGCGAGAGAGTTGTCTAGGTTTCGAACCCTTTCTACGTTGTGCATGGGCCTCCTTTTATAGCTCAAGGGGTCACCGACAGGTGTCAACGTAGAGGAGGGTAAAAGTGTAATTTTGGTGGTGGTTGCAATAGTGCGTGAAAAGTATATGAACAGTGGTCTTCACCTAACTTTGACAGTGGTGGACAAGGGCATTAAACGCCCGTCGCCGTCGCCCCCAAAAGCGTCCGTCCATGCTTCTCCGTTCGCCACGGCGGTAGCCTCGTCACCGTGGCTTGCCACCGTGTGCCCCAAGCTGCACAGCCATCTGCCACGTGCCCCTGGAAGGGCCCCAGGGCGACGCGTGGGCCGATGAGCTGGAGCGCGGGCACACAGCGTAGGTCTCCCCGGCAAGCACCTTGCCGGGGTAGTGATCTAGTCGGGCCCGGAAGCTTGTCGCTCTCCGGGTCCTGCCGGGGCGCACGATGCGCCGAGGCATCCCTTGAGGTAAGTGTTCCTTGGCCTTCCTGGCAAGCTCCTCTTGCCAGGTTCTTGCGCTAAAGTGATAACCTTGAGCCTGGTGCGGCCTTCCCGGCAAGCTCCTCTTGCCGGGGCCTTGATCTTCTGTCTTGTATACTTTGTTTTTGAATGGCTTCATAGGGACAGGAAAGGTTCTTGGCGAGCACGTGGTAAGCCCAGCCGCGGGAAGCTGCTACTGCCCGTGCACAAGTTGGGGTACTAAGGTACCCCTATCTTAGTACACCGACACGTGGCTGATGATGCCGCTAAGTAGGAGAAATTTCTGGAGGGACTAAACGATGATCTGGGACTTCAGTTGACCATGGCTACTTTTTACAATTATCAAGAGTTGGTTGAGAAGGCTCTCATTCTGGAAGGCAAGCAACAGCAGGTGGAGAATCGCAAGAGAAAGTACGGACAGGGAAAGTACAACTCTTGAGTTCAGCATAAGCCCCGCTATACCTCGTACTCAGGAAATAATGGATCAGGATCCGACAAGTATGGTGGACACACTCACCATAACCATGGAGGACATTCACATCATGGAGGGAATGGACACAACCATAATGGCCATAGGAATGGCAATGGACACGGAGGAAATAACAATCAGCATCACTCCAACCCGGCTACACCGGCAAAGAAGGATCTGAGCCACATTACCTGTTTCAAGTGCGGGAAGACTGGACACTACGCCACCGAATGTCCCGAGGGGAAGAACGGGAATGGCAATGGAAGCTCTGGAAAGAAGCCAAATCCTTTCACCAGAGGTCAGGTGAACCATGTCAATGTGGAGGAAGTTTATGACGATCCTGACACTGTTGTTCGTAAGTTCTTGATTAATTCATTTACAACCCTTGTTCTTTTTGACACTGGTGCATCGCATCCATTCATATCAAGGGGGTTTGTGGATAAGTTTAAGTTGCCGACCGTAGCCCTTGAAACACCAATGTTAGTGAGTTCCCCAGGAGCAGAGTATATGGCTAGTCGGGGATTTTTTTCAGTTGACATTGACCATAGGGAGACACGTTTTCCCCATAGACCTCATCATCCTAAAATCACAAGGATTGGACGTAATTCTAGGCATGGACTGGCTGTCTAAGTATGAAGGGAATATTGATTGTGCTAGTAAGTAGATTCTTCTCACCACCCCAGAGGGGAAACGGATCAAGTATGTGTCGAGCAATACGCCAAGGAGGACTCAAGTGAATTCACTTTCGGGAGTTGTTCAGGAGGAAGTACCAGTTGTGAAGGATTATCCCGATGTATTCATCGAGGAATTGCCCGGCATGCCACCGGATCGGGACATAGAGTTTTTGATTGAATTGTTACCAGGCACCGGACCAATATCCAAGAGACTGTACCGGATGTCCGCAAATGATCTGGAGGAAATTAAGAAGCAGATTAAGGAATTATTGGAGAATGGTTATATTCGACCGAGTTCATCACCTTGGGGAACCCCAGTGCTTCTAGTTGAGAAGAAGGATGGATCCTTAAGAATGGTTGTGGATTACCGTGCGTTGAATGAGGTGACGATCAAGAACAAGAACCCTCTGCCGATGATCAATGATTTGTTTGACCAGGTACAAGGAGCAAAAGTTTTCTCAAAGATCGACCTTCGATCTAGATATCACCAGCTGAAGATTCGAGATCAGGATATACCCAAGACAGCCTTTACCACCAGATATGGGCTTTATGAGTATACGGTCATGTCTTTTGGTTTGACTAATGCCCCTGCCTATTTTATGAGTATGATGAATAAGGTATTCATGGAGTTCTTTGATAAGTTTGTTGTGGTATTCATTGATGACATATTGATTTACTCGAAGAACACAAGGAACATTTGCGCTTGGTTCTTGAGAAGCTCAGGGTACATCAGTTATATGCAAAGTTCAGCAAGTGTGAATTCTGGATGAAGGAAGTTGGATTTCACGGACATGTTATATCAGGGGAAGGAATAGCAGTGGATCCTTCGAAAGTTGAAGCCGTCACCGAATGGAAGGCACCGACCTCAGTCGGAGAGATTCATAGTTTTCTTGGACTTGTAGGATATTACCGGAGATTATTGAGAATTTCTCCAAGATCGCAAAGCCCATGATAGAGTTATTGAAGAAAGACACAAAGTTTAATTGGACCAAGGAACGTGAGGCTAGTTTTCAGGAATTGAAGAAACGTTTGGTCACAGCCACAGTGCTAATTCTTCCGAATATACACAAGGATTTTCAGGTGTATTGCGACGCTTCTCGTCAAGGACTTGAAGGTGTTCTTATGCAAGAAGGAAGAGTTGTTTCATATGCCTCACGTCAGCTTTGACCTCATGAGCGGAATTATGCCACGCATGATTTGGAGTTAGTTGCCGTAGTGCACACACTCAAGACCTGGAGGCATTTTCTTATTGGAAATCATTGTGATGTTTACACGGATCACAAGAGTTTGAAATAAATCTTCACGCAGAAGGAGTTGAACCTCAGGCAGAGAAGATGGTTGGAGCTCATAAAAGATTATGACATGAAATTGCACTATCACCCAGGAAAGGCCAATGTTGTGGCTGGTGCATTGAGCCGCAAGAATTATGTCAATACCCTCACATCAGGAGGATTACCTCAGGAGTTATTGATGATCTCAGAGATCTCCGATTGGAGATAGTACCACAAGGTTTTGTTGCCGCAATTGAAATTCAATCCACTTTGTTGGGAAAGATCCGAGAAGCCCAGAAGTTAGACAAAGGTATTGCGGAAATCAAGCAAAGGATGAACCAAGGAAAGGCGGAAGGATTTCGTGAGGATGAACATGGAACCTTATGGTTTGAGCAGCGGATTTATGTGCCCAATGACACAGAGATCAGGAAGTTGATTCTTCAGGAGGCTCATGATTCGCTTTACTCGATACACCCAGGCAGCACCAAGATGTATTTGGACTTGAAGGAAAGTTTCTGGTGGACAGGTATGAAAAAGGATATTGCCGAGTATGTCGCAGTATGTGACGTATGTCAAAGGGTTAAGGCAGAGCACCTGAAACCAGCAGGATTACTTCAGCCTTTGTCGGTACCGGATTGGAAGTGGGACAAGCTTGGCATTGACTTCATTACAGGATTACCCAGGACCCGATCAGGATATGATTCTATTTGGGTAGTAGTTGAGCGATTGACCAAGGTAGTTCACTTCATCCCTGTGAAAACCACATATACAAGTGCTAAGTTGGCCAAGATATACATGACCAGGATCGTATGTCTGAATGGAGTTCCGAGGACCATCGTATCAGATAGAGGAACACAATTTACCTCAAAGTTTTGGCATTAGTTACACGAAACTTTGGGTACCAGGCTAGAGTTCAGTACAACCTTTCATCCGTAGACAGATGGGCAGACCGAGAGTCAATCAGATTCTGGAGGACATGTTGAGAGCTTGTGCGCTAGATTATGGATCTAGTTGGGATGATAATTTGCCATACGCAGAATTCTCATATAACAACGGCTATCAAGCTAGTTTGAAGATGGCCCCTTTCGAAGCTTTGTACGGAAGGAGGTGTAGGACACCATTGATGTGGGATGGAGTTGGAGATCGTAAATTATGTGGTCCCGACCTTATCAGAGATTTGGAGGAGAAAGTCAAGTTGATCCGTGACAGACTTAAGATAGCTCAGTCCAGGCAGAAGAGTAATGCTGATGCTAAACGCAAGGAAGTAACCTACGAAGTCGGAGATAGAGCATATCTTCGTGTGTCTCCACTTCGAGGAGTTAAATGGTTTGGAGTTAAAGGCAAACAAGCTGCACGATTTGTGAGGCCATATAGAATTTTGGAACGCATGGGTGAAGTTGCCTACAAGTTGGAATTACCCGAAGCCTTGTCAGGAGTTCATGATGTGTTTCACGTTTCCCAGTTAAAGAAGTGCCATGCGGAGATGGCCGATATTCCTTTGAGAGATACGGTGCCACTAGAAGCCATATAGTTGGATAGTGATCTGACCTATGAAGAGAAACCCGTCAAGATTCTCTAAACATCAAGCAGGTTTACCGGCAGCAAGGTCATCAAATTTTGCAAGGTTCAGTGGAGTCACCATATCGAGGAGGAAGCAACTTGGGAACGCGAAGATGATCTTCGACGGGACCACCCACACCTTTTTGCTAGCCAACCCTAATCTCGAGGGCGAGATTCATCTTAAGGGGGGTAGGTTTGTAACATCCCAATTTTCAATTTGGAATGTTTTACAATTATTAGCTAAACATCTATGCATTTTTTTATTTAGTGTCATTTTGAAATTTCAGAGGCATTCGAGTTTTATCTAACTTCGTATTCAACTTGGCATCTGAAATTTATTTCAAAAATCCCTGACAAACACTTGTTCAAGAGTGTGAGAGGAGCTAACATGACACTCCAAAAAGTCAGAAGAAATCAATGCCAAAAGTTTTGAATTCAAATTTGAGTGTCATTTGGATTTTTTTTAGAAAAATGTTTTTTATAAAGTTTTTATTTAGCCTGTGAAAAATAGTTCGTCTCGTAGGATTTAGTTTCTGATTTTTTTGATATATATATATATGTCCTATATAAAAATATATTTTGTATCTTTATATTTTTTTCCTCTTTGTCTAATAAAAATTAAAAAAACACCGGGCCGCTAGCAGGCCAGGCGAGCCGGCCCAGCCGCAGCGCCAGGCTACAGCAGCACAAGCAGGAAGCCGAGCGCTCGCTCGTACGTGACCCTCTCCCTTTCTCTCTTTGACTTCTCTCTCCCCTAATGCTTGGACACCACCCCTCCTTTTCTTCTTCCTCTCCACGAACGGACCAACAGAAACGTACGCGTTCGTGCTCCCGAAGCCCCGTCGTTTCAAATTATTTGCTATCTTAACTCCAGCCCGCTTCACATCGAAGGAAGATGTCCTATAAATAGCCACGACTCTCCTCGACCGATTCTGTCAAAAATGTATCGCCAAAACCACCTCTAGACGACGCACTCGACGTTCCAATCTCACCTCAGAAGTCGCAGTTCATCGTCACATTCCGACGCCGGTGTGCCGTCCCAAGCCATATCCTTTTGTGTTCCGACTTCTCTCGATCCCTAGACTACATTTGACATGGTTTTGTGATCCCTCTCCATCTACAGCCGCTGCACCAACATCGTTGTATTCGCCGGAGCATCCGGAGCTTCGAGCTTCGTCACTTTGTTCCATATCCATTCGTCGTCGTCGACCATCTCCGACTCTACCACCGGACGAGCCAGTCATCAGTGCACCTCCTACACACCTCCGCCATTACAGAGGACCACCGGAGCCGCCACCACCACCGCCCCCGATCTCCATCTCCTCACGTTTTTGCTCTCTGTAAGTACGTAGCACATATTCGTTCGCTCAGTTAAAAAACCCCGTTTAGTAGATCGGTTTTCTTACAGATCGGTTCTTCGGTTTAGATTGAACCGGCCTTCGGTTTTGTTTTGTTTTTCTTGTAGCCGCAGCAAACACCCCAGCCAACCAGAGAGCACCACTTGTCTCTGGCCTAATATTTTTTGTTTTTTTAAGAATGTTTCCAATCTCAGATTCTATACCAATTATTGTTTCTAGTATATCTTTTAATCTATAGATCCGATTTAGTTGATTATTTTTCCTATGGTTTCATAGAAATATCCTCTATCGAGAGAACCAAACAAAATATATTTTTGAAAGTTTTAAATTTTGAATTCAAACAGTTTTGGATTCAAACTTCGGCAAAATATCCTCTATGAATTCAAACAGTTTTAAATTTTTCCTATGCTTATGTATGTTATTGCTTTCTTACGCTAGAACATCCGGAGTGCGAAGCTTGCTACTACAAATCTATAGAATTCAACAAACGTCAGCAAGGCAAGTTCACACTTTGATCATAATTTTCAATACCTAGTTTTATTATGCATTAGTTTCACCCTCAAAGATTGCATGAGTAGGATTGGGAACATGTGGTTATGCTATGTAGTTCATGTGGTAGGAACCTATGACCTTTGATCACCCCGGAAATATTCGTTATATCATATATTGCTTAGCCATGCTCATAGACGGGGATTGGTATGTGTGATCCATGCAAGTTGCAAGAGATAATAATTTTGGGACGACATAAGGTGGCAACTTTAATACACATCTGGGTGGATTGTTTGGGGCACCAGGAGAAACCAGTGCTTGCCCAAGGGGAATCCCGGAGTAGCCGTGTGATTACCCTAGGTCCGCCACCCAGGCTCAAAGGGATCATAAGATATTTCATGCCTAGAAACTTCCGTGTGCAGCCACAAGCCATTATGGGCTCTGACATAGTTGAGTAAGTTGTGTGACCTCTTTCCGTGGTAGACTAGCTGATGTAGGGGAAAGTAGGTGTACCGGTCTACCCAGGGTTTCGAGGAAATACTTCAGAAAGACCATGTCTTAATCTTCCGATCATGGAGGTGGCCAAGTCTTGTGGGGAAAAGTGCGCAAACCTCTACAGAGTGCACAAACTAATCATGATTAGTCGTGTCCCCGGTTATGGACAACTTGAGTTTCTGGAAGTGAATTATTGGTTGATCTCACCACTCTATTTAATGAAATTATTGGGTTACTAATAACTTGGGAATTTGGAATTGAGTTGGAGGAACCTTCTCAATTATGGCATTTTAATTTAGTAGTAAAAAAGAATTATTCCTTTGTTGTAGGGAAAAAATAGCTTTATGCAAAAATTGAACTTATAGCCTCCACCAGCTAAATTTGCATATAGAGATAGTCTTTTCATTTATTATTAATCTATGGTGTGAAATTGCCAGCATATTCCATGTGCTGACCTACACGGCTGCAACGTCTCATGTTGCGGAGTTTTCCGACGAGGAGTAAAGGTGCGATAGGTCGTTGTTATGCACTCAGTTTGTCGTGGAGTTGATGTACTCATTTTAATTTTGATGCTTTCGCAGTTATTTTATCCAGATGGCCTTTGGCCATATTATTGTAATAAATACTCTTTTGAGGACCTCGATATAATGAAGTGTGTGATCGAACTCTGTTATAATTCCTCGAGTACTGTGTGTGTCAGCATACCGATCCAGGGATGACACTTAAGCACAGAGACTTTGATCCATTTGGGTCGGGTCGCTATAGTTGGTGTTCCCGAAGAAAGGATGACGACTTCGTCACAATGACCTGAAGCAGAGAACTAAATACATCAACGCAATGGATCAACCTTTTTGAGTAGAGAAACCAAGAACGAGAAGATCAGTTAGAATATTGTAATCAGAACTTCCCCCCTTACTCCATGTCTTAAAATCACAGGACGAGATTTCTTGTAGTGGAGGAGATTTGATACCCCGGTAATCATGCTACAGTAATTCCATCCAAAAAATGTCATGTCATCACCCTTTTGCTAAGCCAATTGCCACTTGATTAAAACTTAGGTAAAATTCAAATTTAAAATGCAACTCAAAATTATTATTTATTCAAACTCTGAAACAAAAATGTTCGTTGGATTCAAAATGTTTAGTGACTAATTATCATATAAGATTAAACATTAATTGAGTATCTAAAATGCCATTAACCTATTTAAACTTGGACTAGTAGAATTTAATTGGTCCATTTCAATTAAAATAAATAGTAAAACATTCCTAAATTAAATTGAGACCTTGTATGCTTCTTTAAAATCCTACCTAGTAATTATGTGGAAAGTTGAACCTTTAACTAAATTCATTTAGTAGCTCAAAATACTGCAAAACAGAGGAGAAATAAAGAAACAGAAAAGAATAAAAAGAAAAGGAAAGAAACCACTGTTGGACTCGGCCTTATGTGTACAGTGCTAGCCCAACCCAATTTCCCCCTCATCTCCTTCTCCTGTTCATCCTGCACACAGTGGATGTCCGAGCATCGTCCATGGCATGGATGCCATGCGTGGCTGCCATCCAGGCAAGCCCATGCGCCGTATAAGGTTTTCCCCGGCGCTCGATGAACCCTAACCCCTCCAGTCCATTCCCCTCGCACTAATTTGGCTGATTTTGAAAAAGATCCACCTCGCAATCGACGCGGTCACCGATGTCACTGTCACCACCATAGTCGGTGGCCTCCCCGCCATTCAGTACCACGCCAGAAGGAGCTCCGCCTTGCCCCGACCTCACCAGTGTAGGGACACATCCCGGGTAGAAAAAGATCTTCTTCCCCAACTTTGGCCGATGCACGCCTTCACCCGGTCCGCCGTCGATCCGCTGCCACAGTTGCATCGCGACCTCCTCAAGCTCCTCTTCTGACTCGTGGTGATTTGTGCTACGTTTCCCCTTTCTATCCGCTCTCGGACGATGGCCGTAGTTCCATCGTCGTCCTTATTTTGCTCCGGCCAAAACGCGTCGCCGTTGTGGCACTCCTTGTCGTGGCTATTGGCCGCCCCAGCCACATACCGTGCCCTGGTCGTGCCCTAGGGTGGCACACGCCTATCATCGGCTCCCACTCCGCTGTTGTCTGCTCGCCTCGCCCATGCCCAGATATAGCGCGCATGCTCGCTGTCGGCTGTTGCGGCTTGCGGCCCCGCGCACACTGCTTGCCCCCTCCCATTGTCGCTCTCTCGTCACCACCTCATGCTGGCCATGCCCTGCTGCAGCCCGCGTGCACCCATGGCCACGCGAGCCTGCATCGCCTGCAACCGCAGCTTCTCGTGCCGCTGCCGGGCTGCTGCTGCTTCTTGTTGCTGTCGCTGCTCCTTCCTACTACTGGTGCCGCTGCTTTGCTTGCCGCTGCTGCTCGCGCACTGCTGCCGTTGCTGGCTGCTGCCTACCCCTACTCCTCCTACTACCGCTAGTTGCTGCTACTGTCTTCCCCTGCCACTGCTTGTTTTAATACTGGAGCTAGTGACTGTAGTTGCTGCTAGCTTTGCTACAACTACACTGATTAACCCTTTGGACAACCCCAAAACAGCGACTAAACAACTGTTAATAGGAGTAAAAATTATATGGGCAGGAAGTACACTTGAAAAACTTCATTTTATCCCACTGGACCAAATCCATTTGATATATGTATTAAATACAAAGAAAACCACAAATTGCTACATTCTGTAAACAGAAAAACAGAAAACAACAATGTTGCAGTAGCACTTTTCAAACAAAGTTTTGAACAAGCAAATGGATGATAACATAGTTGTACTTGATTTTGTCATGTAGATTAGAAAATCGATCAAGATTGATATAAGACACTACTCCATGGGATGAGTACAACACTATCTTTAGCCTTTGGCAAACAACTAAATGATCTTTAAAACCGAGGGATTCTAAGACTTAGCCAAATTTTAGTTAATCCTGAAAATAGCTAAAACTTTGGAAATTCATAGGAAAATAACCGTAACTCGGATGAAATGACTTCGTACATGTATGCTGCTTAGAAAAATGAGACGAATTTGAATACCCTCTCAGCTCGTCTGCCACACGTCCCTAGCATAGCGAACAACCAACCGTCCCTCTCCATTTCATCTGTCTGAAATGTCTAACACCGGGAATACTTTCCCGGATGTTTCCCCCCTTTACAGTATCTTATAGTACCGCCTTTGATCACACCTAGCACCGTTTATTGCTATGTCATGCATCGTCATGCATCTGTTTGCATTGTATTTATTGTTTCTTCCCCCTCTTCTGTCCGTTAGACTTCAAGACTAACACCACTACTGCTGACCCGATCGACTATGGTGTTGACGACCCGTCCTTCTCTCCCGAGCTTCTACGCAAGCAAACCCCTCTTAATCACGAGATATCACCCATTCTCTTCTCACTTATTCTTGCATTAGGTTTGCTACTGTTGATGATTCGATAGCTCCTATTCTGTTGCATTGCATGTCATTGTTGTTACAATTGTTGACACATTTACGTGCTATCCTAAATGCTTAGTATAGGATGCTCGTATCCCATCAGTGGCCCCACATTCTTGTCCGTCTACTATGCTATTTTATTGGGTCATGATCGCTATGGGAGGTGATCACATGTATATACTATAAACATACTTTACATGATACATGATGTGACTAAACTCGGGTCGGCTCGTAGAGTACCCACAAGTTACTCTGATGTGGGGGCTAAAAGGACAGGTGGTTCCATCGAGGTAGTGGTGGGCCTGGGTTCCCAACGGCCTCCCGAGTGATTCTTTGTGGCGTAGCGACAAGGTAGGTTGAGACACCCAGCAGAGAGGTGCCTGGTCCCTAGACGTTGTCCGCGGTTATTTTATAATAACACGCTTAACGAGTTTGGATATTTGATCTAAGTTGGGTCGTTGGCCTTATACGCACTAACTGCCACGCAGTATAAGATATGGGGAACCGACATCGTAGTATCAGTCGAAGCCTTCCGGACATCAGCGACTGAGCGGTGCGTGCCGGGTTAGACCGCGTAATGCAACTTCCACTACTGGAATCAGCTTCTTTGACATCCGCCATGGCGGACGGCAAAGGCATGCATTCCGGACGACAAAGTCCTTTGCCGTCAGCAGGCGGACGGCAAACTGTCCGGCTGAACGACTGCCAACAAATGCCTTCTTTGTCGTCCGCTTCCTAGAACTGGACGACAAAGGGCTTTGCCGTCTGCCATCTCTGGCCAGCAGACGGCAAAGATCGTGGACGGTAGTGGGGTGGGGTGAGCGCCATTAGGGGGTTAACGACGTGCTTTGCCGTCCGCCAGCAGACGACAAAGAGGCAAAGTCCTTTGCCGTCTACTGGCGGACGGCCAAGAGCTCAGCTCCGATAGCACTGGGAAGATGCCACGTGTCTAGCTATGTCGTCTATCAGCAGACGATAAAGAGCTTTGAATCTTTGTCATCTGCTGACGGACGGCATAGCTGGCCCTATTTACCGTCTGCTAGCAGACGGCAAATTGGCCAAATAGGCAGCCCAGTGTTCCCAGTTTACACAGGTGGCTGCCACATGGCCTCTTTGTCGTCTGCTAGCGGACGGCAAAGAGCTTTGCCGTCTTCTAGCAGACAGCAAATAGGCTATATAACCCCTGTTTTTATTTGAATCCATTTAATTTGACAGGATTTCATACACAGATATACATACATACATATCCAACATATCCAACAACATATAACAGCATGTCCAAGAACATATTTCATCAAATCCAACATATCCAACAACATAGTTCATTAAAGTCCTATTCAACATATCCATATATACATACATATCCAGAAATAAGTTTCCAACGACAGCATATCCATATAGACATACATATCCAAACAAGTTTTCATAAACAACAAGGAAGCACCAGAAGAATAAGAATCTCCATCAATCCAAGCTTCCTTGTCTAAATCAAATCTGCAAATTGGGAAAGATGAAAGTTAGAATAATAATAAGAGGAAGAAGACTAGCTAGAAGAAAAGGAAGAAGAAGAATTTATCTTCTCTTTCTTTCTCTCCTCTCCTATTCTTTATCTTCTTTTCTAACAAATGTAGGTAAAAATGTAGTTTGTCAGTTTTATTACGTCCATGCAACCTACACGCTAATAGGTAAAGATAGGTCCTAATCCCACCCGAGTATGTGTAGATTGGGTTCATTTTCCCATGCTCTGCTCCGGATCCAATGCAATATTTCGGCAGCACCTCCCCATTGTTCTCTTGATACACGTCTCCGCAATAAGCAGAGAGGATGTGTACCCGGAGAACAACATGGAGGCACTGACGAAATTCTGCATCGGATCCGAAGCAGAGCATATGGGAAAACGAACCCAATCTACACACACTCGGGTTGTCCATGGACAATGCTGGACAATTCGAAAGAATCACGATTATAAATATGCAAATGCATGCATATTTATATATGTAACCCTTTCGAACGGGAGATGCATAGTGGTTACGCATACTAATGATTGACACCTATAGCTAGCAAGTTTCATCGGCACAAAGACCAAAACAGAGCAAATGAAGGGGGGGGAGGAGATGTCATTTGTGCTCACCAACGAACGCAGGGGCGGAGCTCGTCAAACACTAGACCCTCGCAGCAATGAAATAACTACACATTTAAATCAAAAGATGAGTAACATAGCAATTTTGTTTCTTCCGTCGACCTAACTAAATATTTACAACAGGACGAGCAGGTTAATTAGAGAGTCCTTGACGTCGATGGAACCCTAAATAGCAAGTATCATTGATGCGAGATACATGTGGCGCTCGGCGTTGAACACTAGATCCACATCCCACAAGTGAAGCCAGCGTCCGGCGTCCCGCAACAATAGTTCTGGTGGCCGACGACGGTCGAATACCTTGGCGAATTTGTCTGGCAGCCTCTGCGATGAGGATTAAAGCCAAGTTTTGAAATTTTAAACAACCTAACCGACTTGAGTCAGTTTGGGTTTTTCAAGTTTCAACACTTGCCTTTTAATCGTCATCGCATAGGCTGCCAGACAAATTCGCGATGGTGTTTGAACGCCATCGACATCGAGAACAGTTGCTTTGGGATGCCGGACGTCGGCTTCACTTGTGGGACGTGGATGTAGTGTTCGACACCGACGGCCACATGTGTCTTGCACCGACGATACTTGCTATTTAGGGTTACATCGACACAGAGGAACCCCCTAATTAACCCGCTCGTCCCCGGGAGACCCCTTTTCCTACTTATTTTTTCATCTTCAACTTCTACTTTTTTCATCTTCTTCTTTTTCTACTACTTATTGTTTTTTTTCTTCTTCTTCTTCCTCTTCTTTTTTTTTATTTTTTTTTTCTTTCTTGATTATTCTTAAAAACAGGAAAAAAATCTAAAGAAAACTATAAACTAAATGTAACCTAAAATAAACTAGATTAACCTAAACTAACCTAAACTAGACTAAATAATCTAAACTAACCTAAACTAAACAAACCTAACCTAAACTAAATAAACATAAAATAGATCTAAAAAAAGGAAAAAAGCTCACCACGACGAGGGGCGGGGCGGG
>LR738710.1:337150885-337237249 GCA_902687465.1 Secale cereale | reverse complement strand
CTCGTGACGTGGGCGGCGCGGGCGGGCAGGCGGGGCGACGGGGTCGGCGGCGGCGTCTAGGCTGGGCGGGCGGGGCGTGGCGGGCGGCGGCGCAACTGGGCGGTGACGGGGGTGGCATGGGCCAGCCGGCGATCGGGGTGGCGCGGGGCGGCCGTCGATGGGGGTGGTGGCATGGGTTAGGGTCGGCGGCTCGGGTAGGGACGAGTGAGAACAGATACCGATCGAGAGGGCCCTTTTCTGCTAGTACGTCACAGCTCTTTGTCGTCTGCTAGCAGACGGCAAAGAGCGTACCTAGTGTGGTGGGGCCAGGGGAAAACGGACGACCTAACGGCCGTTTTATTTGTCGTCTGCTAGTGGACGGCAAAGAAGTTTTGCCGTCAGCCAGCAGACGGCAAAGAAAATGGCCATTAGGTCAACTTATAAGCCCGCCACCCACCCTCTTTGCCATCAGCTAACAGACGTCAAAGCTTCTTTGTCGTCCGCTAGCTGACGACAAAGATATGCTGACGGCAAAGGCTTTCTTTGCCGTCCGTTTTCTGGTGGCTGATGGCAAATCCTTTCTTTGCCGTCCGCAAGCTGACGTCAAAGAGTGGGCAGACGGCAAATCTGTTGATTCCAGTAGTGTTCGTTCGTAATGGAGGTTGCTAGGTCTGCTCACCGGCCGCGTTCACAACATGCAGGAGTGCAAAGGGAGATAGGACAAAGACCCCTGCGCTTAGTATTTAGACCGGCATGCTAACCTCTTTGTCGGCCTAGGTAGGGATGCAACGTTTTGATCTTCCGAGGCCAGGCATGACCCTGTAAAGTGTGTCTAGCCAGAGTGATCGAGCGTGTAGGGTTATTTGGCGCAACCCTGCAGGGAAGTAATCTATTCGAATAGACGTGTCTACAGTAACATGACGACTTGGATTTGTATTCCGACCTCTGACAACTAGAACCGGATACTTAATAAAACACACCCAAATGAGTTCCATATACAACTCGGTGATTTCTCTCTCACTAGGTGATGTGGAGCGGATCGCCGGGTAGGATTATGCTATGTGACGATACTTGTTATTGTTCCAGCTACTCTCTTCTACTGCTGCAAGATGGAGGATGCAAGAAGCGTAGTCATTGATAGGCCTAGCTTTCCCCCTGTTATTCGGGCACTCTGCAGTTTAGCCCACAGATATTACCCCTTTATACAGATACCAATGCATATGTAGTGTAGATCCTTACTTGCGAGTACTTTGGATGAGTACTCACGGTTGCTTTACTCCCGATTTTCCCTTCTTCTCGGATGATGCAACCATATGGTGGAGCCAAGGAGCCAGATGCCACTGTCGAAAACTACTTCTACCTCGACGGAGCCTACTACTACGTGGATGCCACCAACGACAAGGAGTAGTTTAGGTGGATCCCAGGCAGGAGGCCTTGCCTTTTTTTAATCTCTATCCCTGTTTGTGCTAGCCATCTTATGGTAACTTGTTTAACTTATGTCTTTACTCACATATTGCTGCTTCCGCTGACTCATTTATGATCGAGCTTATGTATTCAAGCCCTCGAGGCCCCTGGCTTGTAATATGAAGCTTGTATGATCTTTAATTTGTGTCTAAAGCTGTGTTGTCATATCTTCCAGTGAGTCCCTGATATTGGCCGTACCCATTTGCGTGCATGATTAGTGTACGGTAAAATCGAGGTCGTCACACTCTCGCTCCGCCTCCTTCTTGGACGCGGCTACTGTAGGATCGAAAGTATGTCTAGAGGGGGGGTGATTAGACTACTTGACAATATGAAAATTCTGCCTTTAGATCATGAACAGTTTTTGGCAGTTTCACAATTATGATCAATTCAAGGATCACCCTACACATGCAATTCTAGAGTATAAGCAGCGGAAAGTAAATTGCACATGTAGTAAAGAGAGGTGGAGAAGATCAAACGCAGTTTGGAGACACGAAGATTTTTGTCATGGTTCCGATAGGTGGTGCTATCGTACATCCACGTTGATGGAGACTTCAACCCGCGGAGGGTAACGGCTGCGCGAGTCCACGGAGGGCTCCACCCACGAAGGGTCCACGAAGAAGCAACCTTGTCTATTCCATCATGGCCTACGCCCATGGAGGACTAGCCTTACTCGGGGTAGATATTCACGAAGTAGGCGATCTCCTTGCCCTTACAAACTTCTTGGTTCAACTCCACATCTCAAAGACGGAGGCTCCCAAGCGACACCTAACCAATCTAGGAGGCACCACCCTCCAAAAGGTAATAGATGTTGTTGATGATGATGAACTCCTTGCTCTTGTGCTTCAAATGATAATCTCCCCAACACTCAACTCTCCTCACTGATATGGCTGTGGTGGAAGAAAGGATTGAGTGGAAAGCAACTTGGGAAGGCTAGAAATCAAGTTTCATATGGTAGGAATGGAATGACTTGATCTCAACACAAGGGTAGGTAGTTCTCTTCTCAGAAAGTGTATGGTAGGAGTGGTAGACTTTCTGATGGCTCTCTCCACGAATGAAGAGGGGGTGGAGGGGTATATATAGCCTCCACACAAAATCCAACCGTTACACACATAATTGAGCAATTTCGGTGAGACCGAAGTGAAAACTCGGTCAGACCGAAAGTTCAAATATAGTGAACATTGGGGTTTTCGGTGGGACCGAAAATATCATCTCGGTGAGACCGAAAGTGCAAAAGATATGAACGTTGGGATTTTCGGTGGGACCGAGAAAGAAAACTCGGTTAGACCGATTTGAGAAAAGACAGGAACATGCCAGAATCGGTGTGACCGAAAATGCAATATCGGTGAGACCGATTTGAGCCAAGACAGAAGCTTGCCAATCTCGGTGAGACCGATAATGCAAACTCGGTTATTCCGATATGATGTCAAAAGGTTACAGAAGGTTGGCAGTCCAGATTTCGGTGAGACCGATCTCAATCTCGGAATGACCGATTTTTCTAGGGTTTGGAATATGGCTGAAGTGGTTCATCTCGGTGGGACTGAGTTGGAAGAATCGGTTTGTCCGAGATTACTTATGAGTGTGTTAAGTAGTGAAAGTTGCTGATAGTTGAGGGAGCTAAAACACTAAGCACTTGAGCAACCAGATCATCAACACAACCTCATCCCCTTTTAATAGTATTGGCCTTTCCTATGGACTCAATGTGATCTTTGATCACTAAACCAAAAATGGAGTCTTGAGCTTTTGCCAATGCTTGTCTTAGCATTTGAGGGGTCCACTTCTTCAGTCATCTTGCCATTCCAATGTGATTGGATTTCCTGAAACATACTTGATAAAAGCATTAGTCCAACCACAAAGTATGTTGTCATTAATTAGCAAAACCACCCAGGGAGCAAATGTGCTTTCAATCTCCCCCTTTTTGGTAATTGATGGCAACACACTGAAATTATACTAAACAAGACATCAAAGCTTATTGAAAGAAAGACAGAATTATCACGAAAGCTTTGACAAGCATGTAGTACACAGGCTCCCCCTACAAGTGTACAAGATTTTCATGGATTATGGTTTTGGACTACCACAAGCACACAGGAGAGATAAGCAAGATGTGCTACATGCAGCTTGGCTATATGCATCAGAGCAGATGAAAGGAAGTGAGTGATAATGCATATGTGCATGGTGATTTCTTGGAAACAAGTATTTACAAGCAAGTCACCATCATGCACATTCTGCAAGATGCATATACTTACCTTGAGGTTCCTTGGCATTGTACCTGAAGGGATAAACTTGGGAAAACAAGGTTAGATAACACAAGAGTATTCCTTCAACCAACTGCAAGAACATCAAGAGTACCAAGCCAGGGAGAACATGTATAAAGAGTGTGTCATATTGAGCACAAGCTTGAATCAGCAAACATGTCTCCGAAACTAAAAGATTTTCAATGAACTCTGAGAGATTTTGCTTTCCATAAGATATCCATTGTGAAGATTCCTCTCCCTTTGAGTTCTCTCAGAACAAGGGGTTTGATGGAAAGAGCAAAATCAAAAGAATGATGCCAATTGTAATGTCCAATGTAAAACACGACAAAGCTTTGATGTGATTCTCTCCCCCTTAAGATAAGATTGCTTTTCTTCTCCCCCTAAGTCTCTTTTCCCTTTACTCCCCCTAAGTCTTCTCCCCCTTTGACATCAAGTGCCGAAAAGGACAGCAAACTAGGAAGGACAGGAAAGATGGAAAGAAAGAAGGAAGAGAGATCCTTAAGAATCACAACAGGGCAAACAAGAACATTCATAGAGAAACAATTTGAGTCTTCTCCCCCTTAAGATTTAAATTTTAGTGGAGCTGCAGAAGTTGATGTCCTGGAAGATAAATCGGTGACACCGAATTAGATGGATCGATGGGTCCGAATCCTTTTCGGTTAGACCGAAAATTTTAAATCGGTGACTCCGAGTTTAATTCCAAGGAAATACAGAAATAATTCAGCTCACTTTGCGAGGAATCTTTCAAAAGATTTGCAATGAATTTGTAAAAGATGTTCAGGGAATTGATCAGAGCCAGAAGGATATTCACAAAGACATAAGAAAAGAAATGAAAAAGATTCCTAGATGAAGTTTTTTTTTTGTTTAAAGAAAACTCAATGAGAGAACATAAGAGAAAACAGAAAGACTCCAAAAACATATGTACTTCATCTAGATAAAGGTCGGCGACAAGGTCACCTATGTTTGAGTATATTGACTTAGGAGTCAAATGAGGACATTTGATCATAGGTCATACTCATCATTTAAGCTCAAAATGGGGTTGCCATTTTTCGATTAAGCATTTGATGTGATCACATCTTATGAAGCTGCTTGTACTCATGACTTTGAGTAAAGCTCCTTAAAGATGTGAAGAACATACCTTGGGCTTGTTGATGCTTTGCTCATGTAGGTAGGCTCGATGTAGGTGTTCATTGAATGTGAAGTTGGAGCGCCATTTCTATTTGTGTAGTTCATCTTCCTACATGGGTTAGGCAAGCAAGGAAATACTCGAGGATATCCAAGATGACAAGAGTGAAATACAAGATGTATAAGATGTCAAAAAGGATATGTGGAATTTTGTTCTTTGAACTCAACATCCCAAAGGGCTAGATACTTGGTCAATGACAAGATTACTCATGATTTGAGTGTGTGGTAATCTTGTGGAATGTAGATCATCCAAGTACCTGCAAGGAGTTAGATGCAATACAAGGAGGCAAATGTGTCCAAGACATATGATCATCATCATAAGAGAAATATCAAGGATTAGTCAAGTAGGCTCATGCCTTGCATGCATCAATGGAGTTCTTACTCCAAGTTTGAAGCATCAATGATGTTCAACTCACTCCTTAAGCGACAAAACACTTTCTCATCAAGAGGTTTAGTAAAGATATCAGCAAGTTGTTTGTCAGTACGAACATGCTTAAGATTAATATCACCTTTGGCAATATGATCACGAATAAAATGGTGACGAACTTCAATATGCTTTGTTCGAGAGTGTTGCACTGGATTGTGTCAAATTTTAATTGCACTCTCATTGTCACAAAGCAAGGGAACACGTCTCACATGTATCCCATAATCCTTAAGCGTTTGTGTCATCCATAGCAATTGAGCACAACACGAACCAGCAGCAATATATTCCGCTTCAACAGTGGATAAAGATACCGAATTTTGTTTCTTGGAGGACCAAGATACAAGGGATCGACCAAGGAATTGACATGTACCCGAAGTTGACTTTCTATCAACCTTGTCACCGGCATAGTCCGAGTCGGAATAGCCAACAAGATCGAAAGAGGCTCTCTTAGGATACCAAATGCCAAAGTTTGGTGTGTGTATCAGGTATCTCACTATCCTTTTAACAGCTTTAAGATGACATTCTTTAGGGGCTGCTTGATATCGTGCACACATGCATACACTCAACATTATGTCAGGCCGAGAAGCACAAAGATATAGTAGAGAACCAATCATAGAACGGTAAACCCTTTGATCAACGGGTTCTCCATCTTTTGTCAAGTCATTTTGTCCACTAGTAGGCATGGGGGTACTCATACCTTTGCTTTCTTGCATGTTGAACTTCTTGAAGAGATCCTTGGTGTACTTTGTTTGTGAGACAAAGGTACCCTCCTTAGATTGCTTGATTTGCAACCCAAGGAAGAATTTGAGTTCACACATCATGGACATCTCATACTTCTCCGACATGAGCTGTCCAAACTTCTTGCTAAAATGGGGGTTAGTTGAACCAAAGATAATATCATCAACATATATTTGGCACACAAATAGTTCACCATTAACCCTTTTTGTGAACAGCGTTGAGTCTATCTTTCCAATCTCAAAGCCTTTTTCAAGAAGAAAGCTAGTTAAGCATTTGTACCAAGCTCTAGGAGCTTGTTTAAGACCATAAAGAGCTTTGTGCAGCTTGTAAACATGATTAGGCTTTTTGGGATTCACAAAACCGGGAGGTTGTTTCACAAATACTTCCTCCTCAATTTCACCATTTAGAAAATCACTTTTGATGTCCATTTGATAGAGAGTAATATCATGGTGATTGGCATAAGCAAGAAGAATGCGAATGGATTCAAGTCTAGCAACGGGGGCATAGGTCTCACCATAGTCCATACCTTCGACTTGTGTGTAACCTTGAGCTACGAGACGAGCCTTGTTGCGGATGACTTGTCCATCTTCATCTTGCTTGTTCCGAAACACCCATTTGGTTCCAATGATGTTTTGATCATCGTTGGGCTTCTCTACCAAAGTCCATACCTTGTTCCTCTCGAAGTTGTGTAGTTCTTCATCCATAGCGTTCACCCAATCCGGGTCTTCAAGTGCTTCTTCTACCTTCATAGGTTCAATACTAGAGATAAATGAGTAATGCTCACAAAAGTTAGCTAAGCGAGTTTTAGAGCGAGTAATTCTCCCGGAGTTGATGTCGTTCATCATTTGTTCCACGGGATGATTCTTCTTGACTCTTGCTCGAACTCGGGATAGCTTTTGTTGATGTTGTGGCTCAGCTTCCTCATCATCTTCATCTTCCTCTTCTTCTTCTTCATTGTTGTTGGTGTTGTCTTGAGGTGGTGGAGAAGGAGGTTGTGGTGGATCTTCTTGTTCCACTTCCTCATCTTGGTGAGTTCCACTTGTGGAGGCCTCCATGTTGCCTTGAGGTTCATCTCGACGTGAGGTAGGGGGCTCCACATATGTAGATGAGGTACTCTCCTTCACTTCCATGGGACGGATCTTTCCAATAGATAAATCTTGGATAGCTTCTGATGGGTCCTTGTCTCCTACATCAATAGGCATTTTCTCTACTTGCGAGCCATTAGATTCATCAAACTTCACATCTACCGTCTCTTCAACCTTTCGGGTGAAATTATTGTAGACACGGTAGGTGTGGGAGTTTGATCCATAACCAAGAAGAAAGCCTTCATGAGATTTAGGAGCAAATTTAGACCGACGATGTTTATCAAGGATATAGCATTTTGAACCAAAGACATGAAAGTATCCCACTTGGGGTTTGTTACCGGTGAGAAGCTCGTATGATGTCTTGCCGAGGAGCTTATGAAGATAAAGCCTGTTGATAGCATGACAAGCTGTCTCGACCGCTTCTCCCCAAAAATGCTTCGGTGTCTTGTATTCATCAAGCATCGTTCTTGCCATCTCTATGAGCGTTCGGTTCTTCCTCTCAACAACTCCATTTTGTTGAGGAGTATACGTAGCCGAGAACTCATGTAGAATTCCTTCCTCATCGAGAAAAGAGTCTACATTGGCGTTCTTGAACTCCGTTCCATTGTCGCTCCGAACTTTCTTGATCTTCACCTCAAATTGATTTTGGGCCTTTCTGGCAAAGGTCTTGAAGATTCTCTGAACCTGCGATTTATCATCAAGGAAAAATACCCACGTAAATCTGGAATAATCATCAACTATAACTAGACCAAAGGAGTTACCACCAAGGCTTTTGTAAGCATTGGGACCGAAGAGATCCATATGAAGAAGCTCAAGCGGTCTCCTTGTGGTCATGATGTTCTTCACGGGATGACTTCCACCTACTTGTTTTCCTGCTTAACAAGCACTACAAAGTCTATCTTTGTCAAAGAGAACATCTTTAACACCAAGAATATGATCACCTTTGATCAGCTTGTCTAGATTACGCATACCAACATGTCCTAGCCTTCTATGCCACAACCAACCTTTAGAGGATTTAGCAATGAAACAAGCTCTAGGTTGGGCTTTCTTAGTGAAATCAACAATATATAGATCACCTCTACGGATACCGGTAAATGCCATGTTTTGATTGTCACGACGAAAGACTTGGCAATCTACTTTGGTGAATAGCACATTGAATCCAAAGTCAGCTAATCTAGACACGGAAAGTAAATTGTATCCAAGAGATTCTACAAGCATGACATTTTGAATAGAGCTATCATGAGATATGGCCACCTTACCAAGGCCAAGTACCTTACCCTTGGAGTTGTCTCCAAAAGTCACATACTTGCGTGGACCATCGTTCTTTGCAAGCTCTCGAAACATGTCTTTATCTCCGGTCATGTGATCGGTGCATCCACTATCAAGAATCCACTCTTTTCCGCCGGACATGTAGTCTCTCAGGTTTGCCATGAGATTGAGACTCTTCATGACCTTGTCTAGCTCGGTGTCCGAATCGGAGTAATCATCATCTTGCTCATGCTCATCATCATATTGACCCATAGATTGTTCATCATCAACACCTAGGTCAATTTGATAAGTACTTGCATTAGTTTGGTCAATGTGACAATAATCTTCGGAATGTAATGCAAGAGCATTTCTAATTAAAACATTGATGAAAGCGGGATCACCCTTCTTTTTCATAAGATCACGAAGCTCAAAGAAGCATTTATCAAAGTTAGGATCATTGGGGTGCATCTTATCAAATTCAATAGTCTTGTATAGAATTTCATCAAGACCTCTCATAGAGTAGTCCGGATAAAGTTCTTCCAAGAACTTCCACATAGCATAGGCACACTCAAACTTTGTAACAAGCTTAAGCAAATCATCGGGTAACCCTCTAATGATAAGATTTACAGTTCTAAGGTTACAAAGCAAATCAAGCTCTTCATCCATGGTAGGGTGCAAGGGATCAAAAGGAGGCACATAGGGGGTCTCAACATATTTGCACAAATTGTACTTCTTAAAGATACTAAGCATTTCAAACCTCCATGAGTTATATGACTCTCCATTAAGAATAGGCACTCTATGACTAACACTCCCAAACGTAGACACGTCCATCTTCCTCCAATGGTGTGTAAACCAAAGCAATGGAGACCAATGCTCTGATACCAATTGTAGGATCGAAAGTATGTCTAGAGGGGGGGTGATTAGACTACTTGACAATATGAAAATTCTGCCTTTAGATCATGAACAGTTTTTGGCAGTTTCACAATTATGATCAATTCAAGGATCACCCTACACATGCAATTCTAGAGTATAAGCAGCGGAAAGTAAATTGCACATGTAGTAAAGAGAGGTGGAGAAGATCAAACGTAGTTTGGAGACACGAAGATTTTTGTCGTGGTTCCGATAGGTGGTGCTATCGTACATCCACGTTGATGGAGACTTCAACCCACGGAGGGTAACAGCTGCGCGAGTCCACAGAGGGCTCCACCCACGAAGGGTCCACGAAGAAGCAACCTTGTCTATTCCATCATGGCCTACGCCCACGGAGGACTAGCCTTACTCGGGGTAGATCTTCACGAAGTAGGCGATCTCCTTGCCCTTACAAACTTCTTGGTTCAACTCCACATCTCAAAGACGGAGGCTCCCAAGCGACACCTAACCAATCTAGGAGGCACCACCCTCCAAAAGGTAATAGATGTTGTTGATGATGATGAACTCCTTGCTCTTGTGCTTCAAATGATAATCTCCCCAACACTCAACTCTCCTCACTGATACGGCTGTGGTGGAAGAAAGGATTGAGTGGAAAGCAACTTGGGAAGGCTAGAAATCAAGTTTCATATGGTAGGAATGGAATGACTTGATCTCAACACAAGGGTAGGTAGTTCTCTTCTCAGAAAGTGTATGGTAGGAGTGGTAGACTTTCTGATGGCTCTCTCCACGAATGAAGAGGGGGTGGAGGGGTATATATAGCCTCCACACAAAATCCAACCGTTACACACATAATTGAGCAATTTCGGTGAGACCGAAGTGAAAACTCGGTCAGACCGAAAGTTCAAATATAGTGAACGTTGGGGTTTTCGGTGGGACCGAAAATACCATCTCGGTGAGACTGAAAGTGCAAAAGATATGAACGTTGGGATTTTCGGTGGGACCGAGAAAGAAAACTCGGTTAGACCGATTTGAGAAAAGACAGGAACATGCCAGAATCGATGTGACCGAAAATGCAATATCGGTGAGACCGATTTGAGCCAAGACAGAAGCTTGTCAATCTCGGTGAGACCGATAATGCAAACTCGGTTATTCCGATATGATGTCAAAAGGTTACAGAAGGTTGGCAGTCCAGATTTCGGTGAGACCGATCTCAATCTCGGAATGACCGATTTTTCTAGGGTTTGGAATATGGCTGAAGTGGTTCATCTCGGTGGGACTGAGTTGGAAGAATCGGTTTGTCCGAGATTACTTATGAGTGTGTTAAGTAGTGAAAGTTGCTGATAGTTGAGGGAGCTAAAACACTAAGCACTTGAGCAACCAGATCATCAACACAACCTCATCCCCTTTTAATAGTATTGGCTTTTCCTATGGACTCAATGTGATCTTTGATCACTAAACCAAAAATGGAGTCTTGAGCTTTTGCCAATGCTTGTCTTAGCATTTGAGGGGTCCACTTCTTCAGTCATCTTGCCATTCCAATGTGATTGGATTTCCTGAAACATACTTGATAAAAGCATTAGTCCAACCACAAAGTATGTTGTCATTAATTAGCAAAACCACCCAGGGAGCAAATGTGCTTTCAGCTACCATGAGCTAGCGTTCCTGGGTCTCGGCTTCCACCTCGCGGGAGGCGATCACCTTCTGGTGCTCTAGGAGCTCCTCGTCGCCTTTTGCAAGCTACGCCTCGTCGGATGTGAGCCAGCTTATAAGAGCATCAACAGCCTCCTCTCGTGTACGCAGCTGGGGCTCACGGAGGTCGGCCTACACCCGGAATGCCTTATCGCGGGCGTCGGTCTCCTCCTACTGCCGTGCTGCCTCCCGAGCATTGTCTTGAGCCTACTCGTGGAGCTCCTTGGCACGCTGAATGATCCGATCACGCTGCGCCTATGCCTTCATGTCCCGCTGGTGGTTAAGCATCATTGCCTCCTTGAGAAGTTGCCACCCCTTCGTCAGGCGTCGGCACTCCTTCGTGTGGTCCTTATCCTCCGCTTGGAGCTTGTTCTAGGAGGCATCGAGAGCCACACGGACGTCATTAATGACACTGCCTCTAAGGAGGGTCCCCCTCTGGCGTGGCCTTGCTGCACTCCCCCATCACCCGCAGGTTTGCGGCATGGGAGTTTTCTGCTCCCGCCTTCTCCTCGCAGTTATGCGCCCTGCCCCCAGCTGGCGCCAGGTCCTGTGTTGGTGATACGTCCAAAATGTATCTATAATTTCTGCTTGCTCCATGTCTCTTTTGGGTGATATTGCTATGATATTTATACACTTCCATACACTTTTGATCATATTTGGACTAACCTATTAACTCAGTGCACCCCAGTGCTAGTTTCTATTTTCTGCTGTTTTTGTATTTCAGTTTTTCCCGTCACGTAAACTGCCAGAAAAATCCCGGAAAAATTATATAAAAAATCAGCGTTCCAGAAGCTTCCCAGCAGCCAATGTACAGCCGGAGGGGGGCCACCAGGGCTCCAGGCGCCCTGGTGGCGCGGCCCCCCTCCTGGCCGCGCCGGGGGGGGCGCCTGGGCCCCCCAGGCCTCCGCTGATGCCCCCCTTTGGCATATATTTATATCGTGTCCCGAAACCCTCGAGACGGGAACCCTTTTTCGCGATCTCATCTCTCTTCCGTCGCCGCCGCGCTTCCAAGATCGGGAGCACCAGGAGAACTCTTCCCGGCACCCTGCCGGAGGGGAGGATCACCACCGGGAGCTTCTCCACCACCATGGACGCCTCCCGGATGAGTTGTGAGTAGTCTCCCTTGGACCATGGGACCATGACCAGTAGCTATGTGATGTTCTCCTCCCGTTCTTGTGCTTCACTATTTAGTCCTCGTGAGCTGCCCTACATGATCGAGGCACATATGTAATCCTTATGATGTTGCTATGTTGAGTTTGCTGGGATCCGATGGATTGTGAGATTATGTTCAGATTGTGTTTGAGTAATATATTTGATCTACCTCTTTTATATTTATGTTCATAAGTAATTCTTGCATGTTCTCCGTTGTTATTTATTGCTTTGGCCAAGTAGTAGGTAGTGACTCCAAGAGGGAACGTTATGCTTGATTGTGGGTTCATGCCCCTCGATGACTAGCTTGAGTGACAGAAACATGAGTCTAGGAGATGTGTTGTTGCCACAAGGGGGAAAACAACGGTGCTTGTGCCCGCGAGTGCAAGGATTGTTTACTTTACGCAAAATTCTTTTAATGCAGTTGTCTGTTGCTTTGAGTTTACACTATGGGTGGGACTCGCAACTTAATACCAGCGAGATGTTCTGGATAGATATCTCAAGGTGGATGATTAGTAGTAGATGCAGATGGATTTCGGTCTACTTGCCTTGGCGTACCGCCCATGCTTTGAACCTCTACCTTTCTTGTAACATAGTTAGCATTGGTTTGCGCACATAATTCTGTCAATTGCCCAGCTGTAATTCGTTTACCTCACATAGCTGTTTTAGCGTCTTTTGGGAGAGAGACATCACTAGTGAACATCATGGGACCCCGGTCCATATTACCATCACTGATCACATCCGCTATTTACTTTCCTCTTTTACTTACTATTTGCAGCATTACCTATCACTATTATCACTTGCGTTTGATCCTTTGTAAACTACAAGGCCGAAGGGATTGACAACCTCTCTGTACTCGTTGGGAGCAAAGTTATTTGTATCTGTGTGCAGGTCCACGTTGATTGCTAATATCTGGCGCCGTAAGCAGTTGACACCTTCTTGTTGAAACTAGGAGTCTCAGGGAAATCGATCCTTGGTATCTTTGCCAAGGGAAAACTTCCGCTACACTGCATCTCAAACCTTCCACTTGGGGTAACCAACAAGGGGCGAGAAGCCATCAAGCAAACTTTTCTGGCGCCGTCGCCGGGGACTCCACTCTTCAAGATAGGGGAGTTGCACGCTATCTTTTACCTTTGATTTTTAGTCTTGTTAGTTTACCTTTCAGTTTTGCTTTAGTATCTTTTATCGAAAATCACAAAAATAGTTATCTTGCTTGCTTGCTACTATGGGTTCCACCGAGAACACCAAGTTGTGTGACTTCACTAGTCACAACAACGATGACTTTATCTGCACACCTATCACTACACCTGCCACTTCAGCACCCTCGTATGAAATTAAACCTGCTTTACTGAACTTAGTTATGAAAGATCAATTCTCCGGTGCTGGAGATGATGCTGCTTTACACTTAAATAATTTTGTTGAACTTTGTGATATGCAAAAGTACCGAGAAGTAGACGGTGATATTGTTAAGCTTAAGCTTTTTCCTTTCTCCTTGAGAGGAGGAGCTAAAATTTGGTTTCAGTCTTTGCCTAGAAATAGCATAGATTCATGGGATAAGTGCAAAGATGCTTTTATTGGAAAATACTATCCACCTGCTAAAATTATCCAACTAAGAAGTAACATAATGAATTTCAAACAATTGGATAATGAACACGTTGCCCAAGCTTGGGAACGTATGAAATCTCTTATCAAGAACTGCCCTACTCATGGTTTGACTACTTGGATGGTTATCCAAACTTTTTATGCAGTCTTGAACTTTACCTCGCGGAACTTGTTAGATTCGGCCGCGGGAGGAACCTTTATGTCAACTACACTTGGTGCTGCCACGAAGCTTCTCGATGAGATGATGACCAACTATTCCCAATGGCACACCGAACGCGCTCCAACAGGTAGGAAGGTAAACTCTGTCGAGGAGATTTCCTCCCTAAATGAAAAAGTTGACTTGATCATGTCTCTACTTTCGAAGCAATCTTCTGTTGATCCTCGTGATGTTCCCTTAAATTCTTTGATTGCTCAAGAACAAGTAGATGTGAACTTTATCTCTAGAAACAATTTTAACAACAATGCTTATAGGAGTAATTTTGGTAGCAATCCTAGACCGTTCCCCTCTAATTCTTATGGGAACAACAATGCTTATCCTAGCACCAAGAACTCCACTACTGAACTAGAGATTATGCTTAAAGATTTCATCACTACCCAAAAAGCCTTTAATAAGAGTGTAGGAGAAAAACTAAACAAACTAGATGATCTCTCTTCGAAGGTAGACAATTTAGCCAATGAGGTAGAATTGCTTAAAATTAGAACTTCTCCTCTTGAGGAGAGGAAGGTCACTCCTATGAATGCTATTCAAGTGCAAATTAATGAAAATATTAGGATGATGGCTAAACTTAAAGAGAGATAGGCTAGAGAAAGGGAGGAAGAAGATAGAATTAAGAACCTTCCTACCCACCACACTGTTGCTACTAACCAAGTTGTTGAGGATATCCAAACTCTTAGCACCCAATGCACTCCCGGTCCCAATGGACCTATTAATGGTGATGCTATGACAATAGAAACAACCAAACAAGTGAACCTAAAGGACACCACTACCACCTTACTTGATAGTAGTGATCTTGATTTTGATAATTGCACTCTTACCGAAGTTATTGATTTCCTTCACAAGATGTCTACAGATCCTCGCACTAGCACGCTTAACCTTGCCTTCACGGAGCATATCACTAATGCTCTCATCAAAGCTAGGGAGGAGAAACTTAGAGTAGAAGCCTCCATACCTAGAAAGCTAGAAGATGGTTGGGATCCTATGATTAAAATTAAGTTGAATAACTTCTCTTGCTATGCTTTATGTGATGTTGGAGCTAGTACCTCCGTTATGCCCAAAAGAATATATGATATGCTTAAATTGAAACCTTTTGATTCTTGTTCTTTTGGTGATCGTCTCGTTGATTCTTCCATAAAGAAACCTTTGGGGAGGATCGACGATGTTCTTATCGTTGTCAATGACAATTACGTTCCCGTTGATTTTACTATTATGGATATTGAATGTGAACCTTCTTGTCCAATTATTTTGGGACGTCCTTTTCTACGCACCGTTGGTGCTATCATTGACATGAAAGGGGGGATATAAAATTCCAATTTCCTCTCAAGAAAGGGATGGAACACTTCCCTCGAAAAAAGATTAAGTTACCTTTTGAGTCCGTTATACGGGCTAGCTATTCTTTTACTCTTGATAAAACTTGATCTCTATGCATTATGCCTAGCTTAAAGGCATAAAAGAAAGCGCTTTTGGGAGGCAGCCCACATGAATAAATTTTTTATTTTGCTTTTGTTGTGTCTTGATATTGTTACTACAGTAGCATCATCATTGTATCTTTCCTTTTCAACTTTGTGCCAAGTGTAGCCTCTGATTGCAAGAAAGTTCAAAAGTTGTGACGTGCTGTCCAGGAAACAGATTCTGTCCTTGGATAGAAAAATTCGTAGAAAATCACCAGGTCTGACTTTTTTCAACAGCGTGCTCTATACAATTGTCTTTCGTGCATCTCTTTTGAGTTTTTTGATTAGAGTTGCAGAAGTGCCCCGAAAAAATCATTTACTACCTGTTGTTCTGTTTTGTACAGATTCTGTCATGTTTTGCCTTTCCTTCATTTTGCAAACTTAGAGCTTGCTTTTTCTTTGCAAAAACCTTTTGGCTATCTTGAGAAACAGTAGACCTTCAAGAATATCTTTATTTCCAGCAAGGAACAATTATTTTATTATGGGTACTAACCTCGCTAATCAGATTATGATGAGTTATGTATGAAGGGAGTTTTCAAGTGTGCGAGGGAAGATGATAAAAAGATTCAGGAGTGTCAAACGCTCAAGCTTGGGGATGCCCCCATGCACCCCCAAGAAATATTCAAGGAGACTCAAGCGTCTAAGCTTGGGGATGCCCCCGTGCATCCCCTTCTCCATCAACATTATCAGTTCGTCTTTCGTTCCACTATATTTTTATCACTTCATGTGTTATGTGCTATGCTTGGAGCGTCTTGCTTTTAGTTTCCTTTTTAGTTTTCTTTAGCTTTTCATAACGAGTCGGAACTCAGCTTTCTTTGTGTGGGAGAGAAACACGCTCCACTTCTACCTAGAACATAACATAGAATTTTCATGTCTATCTTTGCTGTGTGTGTTCTTTGTCTTTCAATAGCTACTATCATGCTTAGCTTTTAGTATTCATGCTTATCTTTTTAAAGAGCTTTTGTTTAGTTGGTTGCTTGAACTCTCTTTAGTTATCATGCTTATCTTATCAAGAGAGTTTGCTTCTGTTGCATTGGTTGATATGTCTATGATAAAAATGCTACGTGCATAATGGTGCTTAGTAGTTCTTGTTTTCTTATGGTTAGTCTCGAATAGCTGGGGGGTTTCCAATGTGTTATTGGAGTACCAACATGATTTGCTTGCCTATGATGTGGTATGGTTTAGTAATATCTTCCTTCAAGAATTTATTTTGATTGACTTGGCGTATGCTCACGCATATTTAAGACTGTAAAGAAAGTCTGTCAAGCCTTGATGATCTTTTATTTCTGAGTAGCGATATAACTACCATGCCTGATTCAATGTTGCTTTGTCGCTCTGCATGATTATGACCGTCATTGCTCTCTTAGTTGGTCACTCCCAGTCTTTTGCTGACCTTCGCCTGTACTAAGCGGACTGACTGCTTGTGCATCCAAATTCTTTTAAACCAATTATGCCATATGAGTCCACCATACCTTCCTACATGGTATTTACCTGCCATTCCTAACGGCGACTTGCATGTACCATCTCGAAATTATTCAAAAAAAATGCATTCCTATTTTGTTCCTCTGTTTTAAGTCCATGAGGAAGTAGTAGTTAATTCATGATCTTTTTAAGTTGGACAAGCTTCACCCCGGGATTGCATGTCTAATGTGCAAACCCATAATACGAGAAGGAACTGGCATTGAGTGCGCCCGGCTAAAAATTAATATAACAAACAAACCCTCCTTCACGCTTTGTTCATGAGAAATCAGAAAACTTTGGCAGTGATAAACAAAGGAGATTAAGAGGATGTGATCGTCCTCATTCGGGAGCCGTTCCTCGAAACTTGTCCATCTCAAGAAGTGATTGAGTTGTCTGCTAGCATTCGTTGACGAAACATGCATGATCTAAAAATATATATTATTACCTCTGTTTTTAAAACCGAGAGCTCTGGTACATGTTTTGTCTTTGTTTCCGACTACGGGTTTTCAACCTTGCCAACAAAAGCCACGGTTCGAGAGTCTCCACCTTCTTTTAAAGCACCAACTACTGAGAGCATGATTGTCATTCTGAGTGTAATGTGCATTGTCCCAAAGTAGCATTGTCTTTTGCATGATTGTGATATCGTTTATTTTGAAATCATTGTATCTAGTCATCACTTAAACTTTGGAGGTTCCCCTGCATTTATGTTTTGCTTCACTAAAGGGGGCAAGCGAGATATCACTTTATCATATTTGCACACCATGCTCATTACAAATCTATTTGATGTTTCAATATCATATTGTAAAACTTTCAGTTCTTTGTGATTTTCTCATGAGGCAACTTAATTACTACAGATTCATTGTCTCAGTAAGCTTTTGTCATATGACTATGAAAAATAAAAAGAGTCCTATATGGTTAATAACATGTCACCACATAAATTATTCTTGTTATCATTTACCTACTCGAGGACGAGCAGGAATTAAGCTTGGGGATGTTGATACGTCCAAAACGTATCTATAATTTCTGCTTGCTCCATGCCTCTTTTGGGTGATATTGCTATGATATTTATACACTTCCATACACTTTTGATCATATTTGGACTAACCTATTAACTTAGTGCACCCCAGTGCCAGTTTCTGTTTTCTGCTGTTTTTGTATTTCAGGTTTTCCCGTCACGTAAATTGCCAGAAAAATCCCGGAAAAATTATATAAAAAATCAGCGTTCCAGAAGCTTCCCAGCAGCCAAAGTACAGCCGGAGGGGGGCCACCAGGGCTCCAGGCGCCCTGGTGGCGCGGCCCCCCTCCTGGCCGCGCCGAGGGGGCGCCTGGGCCCCCAGGCCTCCGCTGATGCCCCCCTTTGGCATATATTTATATCGTGTCCCGAAACCCTCGAGACGGGAACCCTTTTTCGTGATCTCATCTCTGTTCCGCCGCCGCCGCGCTTCCAAGATCGGGAGCACTAGGAGAACTCTTCCCGGCACCCTGTCGGAGGGGAGGATCACCACCGGGAGCTTCTCCACCACCATGGACGCCTCCCGGATGAGTTGTGAGTAGTCTCCCTTGGACCATGGGTCCATGACCAGTAGCTATGTGATGTTCTCCTCCCGTTCTTGTGCTTCACTAATTAGTCCTCGTGAGCTGCCTTACATGATCGAGGCACATATGTAATCCTTATGCTGTTGCTATGTTGAGTTTGCTGGGATCCGATGGATTGTGAGATTATGTTCAGATTGTGTTTGAGTAATATATTTGATCTACCTCTTTTATATTTATGTTCGTAAGTAATTCTTGCATGTTCTCTGTTGTTATTTATTGCTTTGGCCAAGTAGTAGGTAGTGACTCCAAGAGGGAACGTTATGCTTGATTGTGGGTTCATGCCCCTCGATGACTAGCTTGAGTGACAGAAACATGAGTCTAGGGGATGTGTTGTTGCCACAAGGGGGAAAACAACGGTGCTTGTGCCCGCGGGTGCAAGGATTGTTTACTTTACGCAAAGTTCTTTTAATGCAGTTGTCTGTTGCTTTGAGTTTACACTATGGGTGGGACTCGCAACTTAATACCAGCGAGATGTTCTGGATAGATATCTCAAGGTGGATGATTAGTAGTAGATGCAGATGGATTTCGGTCTACTTGCCTTGGCGTACCGCCCATGCTTTGGACCTCTACCTTTCTTGTAACATAGTTAGCATTGGTTTGCGCACATAATTCTGTCAATTGCCCAGCTGTAATTCATTTACCTCACACAGTTGTTTTATCGTCTTTTGGGAGAGAGACATCACTAGTGAACATCATGGGACCCCGGTCCATATTACCATCACTGATCACATCCGCTATTTACTTTCCGCTTTTACTTACTATTTGCAGCATTACCTATCACTATTATCACTTGCGTTTGATCCTTTGTAAACTACAAGGCCGCAGGGATTGACAACCTCTCTGTACTCGTTGGGAGCAAAGTTATTTGTATCTGTGTGCAGGTCCACGTTGATTGCTAATATCTGGTGCCGTTAGGAGTTGACACCTTCTTGTTGAAACTGGGAGTCTCAGGGAAATCGATCCTTGGTATCTTTGCCAAGGGAAAACTTCCGCTACACTGCATCTCAAACCTTCCACTTGGGGTAACCAACGAGGGGCGAGAAGCCATCAGTTGGGCGTTGGGGGCTTGGGTTAGAAGCCTCCATCGGATAGGGCGTCGCCGTGTGTGCAGGCTTAGCCCTATTCCTTCAAGGGCCCAGGTGCGAGGGCGATTGCAGGTTCTCGGGCGCTACCTCTGCACTTGCATTGCCCCCTCCTCTGTGTTCGGCACGCCATGCGGCGCTTCAAGCGGTGTCGCATGCTCCCCCTTCGCAAGGTCGTCCGCACCGTCCAGAGCCGCGTCCGTAGGCACCACCCCAGGAGTGTCAGGGGCACCGCGTTTGAAGGGGCCACCTCAAGCCTGTCGGCGTCCTGGGAACCAGGGTACCCAGACTTGCCTGTCCGCGGGCCGCGACACGCTCCTACAAGCGGCTTGGTACGGCCCAGCTGATCGACCAACTGCTCAAGACCCTCGCGAGGAGCCAGGCCCCGCGAGGAGAACGACGCCAAGACCTCCTCGGGAGCTGCCTCGATGAGGTGCTCAGGAGGGGCGGAGAACCCAAGGCCAAGCCTAACTCAGGAGGAGGCAGTGATGTCAGCAGTGACACACCACGCCAGCAAGTGACAGCATCCGCCAGTGGCGCAGTTGCCATTTCGATGCAAAGGAGACAGCGCAGCCGTTGGTTCACAAGGACCAAGGCAAAGGTTTCCTCTTTGGTGCAACAAGACCGAAGACCGCAAGGACGATAAGGAGGATGTCACCTTCGAGCCCACCACCGTGTCACCGCCTGATCCTTTTGCAGGCAAAGACTACTTTTGTCAGGGTAGGAACGTCCTTGTGTTCCCTCTCAAAAATGGCCGTTGTGGAATCCCTTCCCACCTAAACATTTCGGGGGAAGAGGACCGTGGCCGCCTATATAAGTAGCTAGGACCTCCACTGCAGAGGGGAAGAGAATCATCGACTCATACACTTGACCACCACACAAGGAGCAAGAACAGTAGCCTCCTGACCCTCCTAAGCTCGCCTCCTGAGCTCAGGAACCCTTGTACCAGTTCATACTCTAGCTCACCCGGAGCCAATCCACCAAAGCAGGAAGTAGGGTCTTACACCTTGCAGTGGCCCGAACCTGGATAAACTCTTGTGTGCTTGTTCGTTGGTTGCTTGAATCCTTCCACCACGATGAGAGCGAGGCACTAGGTAGACGTGAGTGGGAGAGATCTTCGTTCACGCCCCTGTGTTCGAACTTAACGGGTTTTGCGGAGCCATGAATCCGACATTTGGCGCACCAGGTAGGGGGCGTGTCGAGATCTCGCCTCTCTGACAACCTCACCCGCTCTCGTCCGCCAACCCCGCGTCTCCCGGCTCCAACAACCCGCGACCACGATGGCGGAGGCGCACCAGTCGCGTGCGGAAGCCCGTGGCATCCGCGCCGCTCAGGCACCACCCTTCAGTCGCGGGACCCGTCGCCACCCGTCTTTGATCGGGGCCGACGACACGATGAGCCCCGCCAACCTGCCGCCAGAAGACCGGCAGCATCCTTCGCCCAGTCGACGCTAGGGCCGTGCGGCAACACGGGCGGCCGAACATGCGGCAGTAAGCTCGCGGGACCGGCGCGAAATGGACAACATGAGGGCTGCTATACTGGTGGCCAGGGAGCTGCTAAGGTGCCGACTGCTCGACAGCGGCCACGACGCACTGCTCCTCAGGGTGGCCGAGCTCCTCAACGCCACCAGCACCGGAGCCGAGCCGTTCTGCGTCCACACGACAACGTCGGGGACCGGGTGCCACCTCAGCCACACCAGGTCGCCCGTATAGTCAAGACCCGCGGCGACCTACGAAGGCGACATGGGGTATGATTCGCTGAACCCTGCATATGACACCGCCCCTTTGCCTCGAAGCCCTCTGTATTCAGAAACCGCCCCCCTCGTGGAGCCACCGGAGAGCGACCTCAGTACTACGTCGAACGCCATATGCAACCATGAGTCGGCACAAGGGGGCTTAGGAGCGGGAGGTCAGGAGGCAGATCCCCCGCTCATGACCCTCGACCCACCACCATCATCGCCCATGGCCATGGAGCGCGGATGAGACGCACGCCGGTGCCTGCGGGGGGTGGCCCCGCAGCACCGGCTGTAGGCCTCCGGCCAACAATGTCTCTGGCCCAGGCCTCGGCCGGCCAGGGGGCTGCTCTAGATGCCACATCAAGACAGAAAGGGGAGGGAAGGACCGGGTCAGGCCCTTGCCCCCTCGCGTGTGACACGTCACGCATGGCCCGCCCTGGATTTCACCAGGGGCTCATTGGCGGCGGGTACGATGCGCGCGGGGAGGGGCCTTCTCCCCCTCCATTCAACCTCAAGACGCCGCGCCTCCTGGCGCATCATCCCCCGGGCTGCGGATGGGTGCATCTGGAGGCGGTACGGCAGCCCGTCCTACGCGCATTAGGAGGGCCCAAGACCGCGGCTCCATCCCCCTGCTCATGAAATCCCGTACCCGCTGGGCCCGGCCCTGATCAGGAAGGGCTCGGGGGCCATTAGGAGCGTGGGTAGGGCGGGGTCCCCCTCGCACCTCAGGACGCCGTGTCTCTGAGCGATGTTAGCCCTCAGGGGCGAAATGCGTTCGGAGATCGCGTAAGCGGCGCACCTGTTGCTCGGAGGGGGGCCTATGGCCAAGGTCCACACCCCCATCATGCGCAATGTCCCACTTCATGGATGCCGCCTTCGGGTGAGTTCATGAGGGAGCGGACTAGCGCGAGGCGGGGCCCTCAAAGCGAAGGGGCGGGCACGTCAGAAGATCTCCGCTCGTGACACTCTCACGTAATAATGAGTGGGGCTGTACACGCCCCGGAGTCTCCGGAGCGTCGCCCTCGGACCTTGGGGGCTCCCTCCCAGGCCGAGTGGAAGCACCATGCTCCGCGCTGGACGTCGACACTGCCCCCCAATGGCTATGCCCACATCCACCGGTGGTAGCCCTACGCTCCGCGCTGGGGAGAAGACTGAAGACCTGCTGAGGGGCCAGACGCGGCCCCTCCTTTTGCTATTCGCATTTGGTCCTTCTGTATCTGCCTTCTCAGGCCGATCTCGCCGCCGCGCGACTCGTTTCTTGAATAAAGGGAGAGTTTTGTCTGTGTTTCGTGATTTCCGCCGTGTTTTTTCGCCAGTTCATCTCTTTTTCTCGCTTAGCCAAGCCAGGCTACGTCTGCAACCCCGCCCTATCACTCCACGTGTGCAGGGGCCGAGGCATGGGCACACGTTCTGTCTGGTCCGCTGCCGGACCACCAGCCACTCTTGCGCCCACAGCAGGTACTCACGAGGCGTGCCCAGATGAGGCCAGCGGAAGCTCCGTCCCGACGCGCGACAAGGACTTGAGGCCACGGCCTCAGGAGCAAACAAGGGAGTACTAAAAAACCAATCCGTACAGTGTTCAATTACATCATCAAAGGTATAAACCTTGTGAGACCCGCATCACCCGGCTTTGGAGCCACAACAAAAAAGCAAATTTATGGCAGGAACAGGATTAAGCATCGGCGCCCTCGATGGAACTGTTGGTGTCGCCCCCCCTCAAGCATCGGCGCGTCCTCGATGACTAGAACGAGCTCCGTCCCCAACGCGTCCACATGGTTGCTCACCCAATTCTCCCAGGGGCCAGCGACCGCCTCAGGTGCAGGCTCCAGCAGGGCCTCGAAGTCCGCACGGGGGTCAAGACAGTGCAAGTTGCCGGAGATGCGGGAAACCGCGCTCCTCATGATGTCGCGGCTTTGCTCCTCGACGCGCTGCCGAGCCTTCCTAACCCCGCCTTCAAGACACTCCACCACCCTGGTAAAGAACCCGAGGTACCCGGCGTCATCATTAACCAGGGGGCCAACGACCCTCGAGCCAAGGAGTTCTTCTAGGGCCCGGCCGGCCCGGCGCCGCAGGGCCTCAAACATCTCCCAGCGGGTGTGCTGCATTCCACGGACTCGTGCAGCCTCCTCGGAGGTTCGAGCCGCAAGGGTGGAAATGTCCTCCACTTGCTGGTGGAGGCAGGACAATTCCACCCTGGCGGTGGTGCGAGCTTTCTCTGACGCTCGCTCGCGGCGCTCCGCCTCGACACAAGCCTTCTTCGACACCCGTTCGCGACGCTCGGCTGCAACGCGAGCCTTCTCGGACACCTGCAGGCGACGCTCGGCATCCGCCAGGCTACTCTTAAGCGCCGTAATCTCCTTCTGGAGCTCCTTGCGCTTGTCCGCAAAGCGATTCTCGTGAAGCCCCAGCTTCTTGCGGTAATCCTTCCGGAGACGCTCCGCCTCCCCGACAGCCTTCTTCGCCATGACCTCGCGGTCATCAAGCTTGCCCTCGGCCTCGGCTAGTTGGCGCCCCATCGTCTCCAGGCGCTCGCGCTCGATGCTAAGTTCCATCGCCTCAAGTGCCAGCGCCTCCTCCCGTGCCAAGAGGCCGGCCGGACTATCATCATCAGCCACGGGTGCCACAAGGGTAACCCTTCAGGCACGAACCCGGCGCTCAAGTGCGGCGTTTGAAGCTTGGAGCTCACGCTCACGCTCCTCCGCGGCCATGCAGCGGCGCTCGGTGTCTCGGGCCTCCTTCAGGGCACAGTCGCAAGCCTCCTGAGCCGCGGCGGCCGACGCCTACGCCTTCCTCAGGGCGGTTTCGTGCTGCATCTGGCTCAGGTTGACGGCGGCCCTTAGCTGGCGCCATCCCCTCGCCAGATGCAGACTCTCAGCCTCGACGCGCTCATGGACTTCAGCAACCTCGACCTCGAGACGCTTCAGGGCATCCGACGCCTCCCGCACAAGGTCATGGAGGACCACGCTCCGACGCACCGCACAAGGTCATGGCGGACCACGCTCCGGCGCACCGCAGGGCTCTCCTCCTCTTCCTCGGGTTCAGCGCGTGCCCCGGAGCTAGTTTCGGGGGCGTGCGGCACCTCCGGCGCTGGGAGCAGGTATGGTCATGACGGACGGACAACTGCTCGAGCCACCTCAAGAGCTGGCTTACCCATGGTGAAGACAAGACCCGGGGCATGGAGCGGGTTCCTGATGTACCAAGAGCTGCCTAGCCCCAGGGAGGCTTGGGGGCTGGGAACACGGGCGCGATTTCGAGGGCCCGCATGTGGCCTCCTGAAGGCTCGGCTTGGTCCGAAGAAGAAATGCAAGCAGAAGCCCCTGCGGCCTCGCCGGATGACTTGCGGGCGAAGCAGAAGAGACCCTGCGGTTCAAGAGGTCAGCGAAACCGCATTAATGAGAGATGGGGAGAACCGAAGGACACGCACATGCTCGGTACAGTCAGCTTCATCCTCTTCAAGGCCCTCGGGGCAGGACCGAGGACGCTCCTCAGGCTCCGCCTCTGGCCCAGCGTCGCGAAGGACGACGGGAGACTGCCTGAGGCAGATATGCCTAGTCCTGGAGCAAGGCCGGAGCAGGCGCCCGCAGCCGGCGCCTCGCTCCCTGAGGTGGCGCTTCACGGACTCGCCTCGACCAAAGGCCGCTGCACCTCCGCCTCGGCTGTTCCAGGAGCCAGCGGCGCCTTAGCGCTCCCCGCCACCTCCACCAACACCGGCGCCAGGGCTTCGTCCACTCGCTCCAAGGATGGGGCCGGACCCAGGCCAAGGGCTCCGCCAGATGCGTCTGCCCCAGAAAGGAAAGACGGGCTTGCGGGCCCGGATACCACCAAGGAATCGTCACGAGGATTGGGGGTGCCTCCTGGGACCAGCCCCCACGCATCGAAGCGGGGCATCCTGTCAGCAAGGGCCCTTCTGGTTTTTGGAGCCAAGTACAAGGGAACCGCGGAACCAGGGCGAGCCTGAGGCACTCCACCAACAAGTAGCCACATCAGCCCCTGGATCGTGTCAGGAGGGAGCTGCTTCCGCTGAAGACGCGCGCGATCATCAAGAACCCACATCGGGTTGGAATGGCGCTGGAGTGGGGCGACACGGAGGACAAGGAAATCCCTCACCACCATCGCCAGGGTCAACCCGCTCTTCTTCAAGTTGGCCAGGTGGTGCATCACTGGCTCCGCTCGAGTATCCAAAAGAGCTTCGTGCCTCCAACCAGAGTTCGGCACCGCCGGGGCATCGGGAAGATGAAATTGAGGGATGTACGCGATGGCGTCGATGAACACCCATTGCCGGCGAAACCCGTCTGTGTTAGGATCAAGCGAGAAATCAATTCTGGAGGTAGCAGTCGCCTCCACCTCGTGCAACGACACGCACCCCAAGCGCTGCCCCCCGTCAACCAAGGAGAGGGCGAAGAAGTGGCGGAGCAAGGCCACGGAAGGGGAAACTGCAACAAAAGTCTCACACGGGAACGCGAAGCCGGAGAGAAGTACGATGGACCCAGGGTCCAGGTGTGACGCCCGAATCTGGTAATGCGCGAGCACTGTGTAGAAGAAAGCGGGGAAAGGGGGAACGAGACCCCCGAAGATAGCATGGAGATGAAGCTGGATGTCATTGGCGCCAAGCTCCCTCACCGGCTGGGAGGCGAGCCAGACACGGGTCGGTTCCCACTCGTTGGTTGCATCGGCCATGGTGCAGCGCACCTTGTCCAGACCCTCCCAGTTCACTATGGCGGAGCGACCAAGCGCCGGTTTGAGTACCGGCGGCGATGCGGCAGCCTCGCCGTCTCCTCTCCTCTTCGCCCCGCGCAGCATGGCGGCAAGCAGGAGGGGGCAGAGAAGGCAAGCAGAGAAGAGGGGTGATTGGGAGGAAAGAAGCAGAAGCGGCAGCAAGGAGCCCTACCAGTCGTGCGACTAGCACAGCGCACTACTACCAAGACTGTATGGGAGGCGGGGCCGCCCATGTCCCATCCAACTGTCGCATGCCGGCCTGGCCCGCAGCCTTTTGGGGCTCGTGGCGCTTCATCCTCGACTAAGGCTTCGCCCCGAAGCCAACTCCGCGCGCGCCTTGGGCCCGAGGGCTATTGTCGGCGTCCTGGGAACTAGGGTACCCATACTTGCCTGTCTGCGGGCCGCGACGCACTGCTACAAGCGGCCTGGTACGGCCCAGCTGATTGACCAGCCGCTCAAGACCCTCGCGATGGGACAGGCCTCGCGAGGAGAACTACGCCAAGACCTCCTCGAGAATAGCCTCGATGAGGTGCTCTGGACGGGCGGAGAACCCAAGGCCAAGCCTGCCTCAAGAGGAGGCAGTGATGTCGGCAGTGACGCACCATGCCAACAAGTGCCAGCGTCCGCCAGCAGCGCAGTTGCCATTTCGGTGCAAAGGAGACAACGCAGCCGTTGGTTCCCAAGGAGGAGGGCAAAGATTTCCTCTTTGGTGCAACAAGACCGAAGGCCGCAAGGACGATAAGGAGGATGTCACCGTCGAGCCCACCACCGTTTCACCGCCTGATCCTTTTGCAGGAGACGACTACTATTGTCAGGGTAGGAACGTCCTTGTGTTCCCGCTCAAAAATGGTCGTTGTGGAATCCTTTCCCGCCTAAACATTTCGGGGGAAGAGGACCGTGGCCGCCTATATAAGTAGCTAGGACCTCCACTGCAGAGGGGAAGAAAATCATCAACTCATACACTTGACCACCGCACAAGGAGCAAGAACACTAGCCTCCTGACCCTCCTAAGCTCAGGAACCCTTGTACCAGTTCATACTCTAGCTCACCCGGAGCCAATCCACCAAAGCAGGAAGTAGGGTCTTACACCTCGCGGTGGCCCGAACCTAGATAAACTCTTGTGTGCTTGTTCATTGTTTGCTTGAATCCTTCCACCGAGACAAGAGCGAGGCGCTAGGTAGACGTGAGTGGGAGAGAGCTTCGTTCACGCCTCTGTGTTCGAACTTAACAGGTTTTGCAGAGCCCTGAATCCGACAAAGCCCCCCTCAGGAGGTGCACCACGGCCGACCCGCGTCTCACCCTCGGGGCGAAGCCCAGCCACCGTGGAACCCGTATCTCGTGTTGCTGGAGGGCGTGTCAAGATAGGCGGTGTGGCCCTAGCAGGGGTTTTTCCTCCAGCACCTCATCTTTCTGCCTCTTGGTGGTCCTCTCGATGGCGCTACCAGGGCGGAGGTTCATCCCGGTTATGGGGGAGTAAGAAATGAGGGTAAAAAGACAAAAGAAAAATGGGCTTCACCCGCCATTGACCGCCTAGTGCCTTCTCTTCTTCTGCTCCTTACCGGCGCTATCGTCGTCGCCTCTCCTGTTGTGCCCACTTGAGTCGCCGCTTATAGGCGTGGCATTGGGGTGGCCGGCATGGTCCATAGGCTCGGCGCCATCCTCCGCACCCATCCCACGGGACCCGAAAGCATCCCCCCTCCCTTCGCGGGTGCAGGCCTGGCAAGCGGATTGATGATACGTCCATGTGGCATCATGTTTTTATGTTGATATTTGTTGCAATATGGACTGTTATTTCACATTATAGTACAATATGTATGCATTTATCTCTTATTTTAGAAGATTTGCATGAAGAGGGAGAATGACAGCTGCTGGAATTCTGGACTGGAAAGGAGCAAATCTGAGTGGCCTATTCTACACAACTCCAAAAGTCCTGAAAATCGACGAAGAATTATTTTGGAATATATAAAAAATATTGGGCAAATAAAATCCATAAGGGGACCCACCAGGTGGCCACAAGCCTGGGGGTGCGCCCTGGCACACCCTGGTGGGCTGTGCTCCCCTCAGAGCCCCCCCTCTGGTACTTCTTCAGCCCATGTTGTGTCTTCTGGCCTAGAAAAAATCTCCAATAAGTTTCGCGGCATTTGGACTTCGTTTGGTATTGATTTTCTATGATGTAAAAAATAAGCAAAAAACAACAACTAGCACTGGGCATTATGTCAATAGGTTAGTCCCAAAAATGATATAAAATGATTGTAAAACATCCAAGAATTATAATATAACAGCATGGAACAATCAAAAATTATAGATAGGTTGGAGACGTATCACGCCCTACCCCCGAGGGCTTGTGGGCCCCCTGGCAGGTCTCAGGTAACCATCTTCTGCTATATGAAGCGTTTTGACCTGCCAAAAACAAGAGAGATCTATCGGGACGAAGTGCCGCCGTCTCGAGGCGGAACTTCGGCAAAACCAATCCAGGGCTATGGCAGAGCTGTTCTACCGGGGAAACTTCCCTCCAGGAGGGGTAAATAAAATCCATCGTCATCACCAATGATCCTTTCATCGAGGGAGGGTCAATCTTCATCAACGTCATCACCAGCACCATCCCCTCTCAAACCCTAGTTCATCTCTTGTATTCAATCTTTGCCTCAAAACCTCAGATTGGTACATGTAGGTTGCTAGTAGTGTGGACTACTTCTTGTAGTTGATGCTAGTTGGTTTATTTGGTGGAAGATCATATGTTCAGATCCTTGATGCTATTAAATACTCCTCTGATTGTGAACATGAATATGATTTGTGAGTAGTTATGTTTGTTCCTCGGGACATGGGAGAAGTCTTCTTATAAGTAATCATGTGAATTTGGTATTCATTCGGTATTTTGATGAGATGTATGTTATCTTTCCTCTAGTGGTGTTATGTGTACATGACACTTCACCATTATTTGGGCCTAGGGGAAGGCATTGGGAAGTAATAAGTAGATGATGGGTTGCTAGAGTGACAGAATCTTAAACCCTAGTTTATGCGTTGCTTCGTAAGGGGCTGTTTTGGATCCATCGATTTCATGCTATGGTTAGATTTATCTTAATTCCTCTTTCGTAGTTGCGGATGCTTGCGAGAGGGGTTAATCATAAGTGGGATGCTTGTCCAAGTAAGGATAGCACCCAAGCACCGGTCCAACCACATATCAAATTATCAAAGTAACGAATGTGAATCATATTAGCATGATGAAAACTAACTTGACAATAATAACCATGTGTCCTCGGGAGCACTTTGTTTTATATAAATTTTTGTCTAGGCTTGTCGTTTGCTACAAACAGGATTGGGACACCTTGCTACACATTAGTTACACTTGTTACTTGTTACCTGTTACAAATTATCTTATCACGAAACTATATGTTATCAATAATTTCGGTGCTTGCAGACAATACCTTGCTGAAAACTGCTTGTCATTTCCTTCTGCTCCTCGTTGGGTTCGACACTCATACTAATAGAAAGGACTACGATAAATGCCCTATACTTGTGGGTCATCAACTGCATACCACGTTATCATCATCGTCATCATCGTCGTCAGGGGCATCCAGCAGAAGCCGGTGGCGAGGTGGCAGGGGAGAATCCCAGTCGCTCTCCTTTGTGTCAGCGGTCGCCGATGCCTTCATGCTTCCCTAGCCCCGTGAGGCAGTCTCATCATTCTATGAGTTCCCGTGGAATTCTTCAGGCTCCCCCTCGGGCCCTTCAGGGGATGCCTGGAATGGCCACTGCTGGTCGAATTGTGGCATCGTCGTGACGAGCTCGTTCTTGTCGGATAGTCGGTAAAGGGGAAGTGCGTCGGGAGGCACGGGGCCCACCTTACTGGGAAATAGGAATTTCAGGGCTTTCATCATTGTTGTGGCTGGGATGTCGTCCCGGTCCAGTCGGATCTGGTACTCCTTCCCGGTAATCTCCCACATGGGGCGTGAGCGCCACTGGAGGGGCGCGATGTGCCGGCAAACGAACTCCTTAGCAGCCACCTCCACCGTATGTCGAACCGCCTTCAGCTCGGCCATCTGCTTCCAAGCATCAATCTTCTCGCCCGGCTCAGTGGGGATTGCCAGGAGAGGGTGGGCCTGCTTGGCAACAACGTAGACCCCGCATGACCTAAAGCCCTCCACCTTCTTTGGCTTCTTCATGTCAATGATCAGCTTGTCCATCCTGTCAATGATGCATAAGGAGGCACATGACGAGCGCTAGAGCCCCTGTGAGATCCGTAGGCTATAGAGGGTTCGTAAAAGCACCATGCACGGCATCACTCTCAAGATGGCCTAGCAGAAGTAGGCGAAGATGGCGAGGACCGGGATTGAATAGGGTTGGAGGTGGAGCAGATAAATCTAATAGTGCTCCAAGATGGCATAGAGGAAGTCGGAGAACGACGACACCAGCCCGGCGAAGTGCAACTAGAAGAAGATGGGCACCGCCGTAACCATCATGTCGCCCCTCGGGGTCGATCCTGGCCAGATCTGGATGGCTCCCTCCTCGTGGTGCTCGCCGTCTAGCAGGGGGCGCACCTTAACCGTCCCTTTCTCGTCAATGAAGGACGAGCACTGTAGAGCTGGCTTGGGCCCGCTCACCGCTGACGTCTTGCTGGGGGAAGCCTGCATAGTCGTCTTCTTCTTGCCAGGAGTCATGGCGCTACAGAGCAGTGGGTTGGAGGAGGCAGGAGTAAAAGGGAAATTCGCAAGGAGGGCGGAGACCTAGAAGGGCATCAATGATGTGCTTGCACGCCATGAGGGCAGGCTTTATCTCCAAGATTGTGGGTACCGAGGCATCATGGGAAGTGGGGGCGTCCCGTCTCGTCAAAGCCTCCACGCATCACCTCCTAGGCCCGACAGTTTAATGGCCTAGTGTCACTTCGTCCCAAGCGGGCGGAACATACAAGCAGCGGGCCGGGGCCTACTGTCGGTTCAATGGGAACCAGGGTACCATGGCCCATCTTCCCGCGGCCTAGAGGGATACCCTTGGGGCGGCTCATGTAGAGAGGCCCATGCTTGGGCCCCCGAAAGCATGTTGTCTCGTGAGGAAACTACCTAACTATCAGGCAAGATGCAACACATTCCACACAGACACCGGCAGCCTTGCGAGGCTATTGCGCGGGGTGGCCTTGTGAGGCCCCCTTAGGAAGCCAGCTTCACGGTGTCCGCTGTGAAGCCTACGCCCGCCACATGGGGGATGCCTCGCTGACAGCGGTACGACGAAGACCAGTTTCCCTTTGGTGCTAAGGGAGTACGGGCGCCTGCCTCCCCCCAAAGCAAGTTCGAAAGCGTGCCATCTCGGTATAAGAAGATCAAGATGGATCGGCGCGCCAGGACGAAGGTCATCGCTGAGCCCACCGTCGCCTCAGGATTACAACATTAACAATCGGAGTCTGCCTTTAGTTAAGAGAAGCCATGCGCATGTAGCCCTTTGAATTGCCGCCATGTGGCTACCATTTCCCATCGATATTTTCGAGGATGAGGACCAAGGAACCACACGAGGGGCAATCCACCTCCATGTAAAGTGATCAAGCCATTCTGATGCGGAGCATCCTAAGGACATCACCATGCCATGAGTCTATTTGGCAAGTGACACGTGTGACCTCTACTTCTCATACATAAAGGTGAATCATCTCCTTTACATGTGTTCACTTGACCCCTTCAAGAATGGTATACTACTTGACACTCCACTCATGTGCATGCATTTGTCTTGCCGGAGCTTCACGGACGACGACGAGGAGTGCAAGCGCCAAGGAACACCTATGCCCTCTGCGAGGGAAGCTTGGAAGCGAAGACGAAAGAAGACGGAGCTGTAGATTCTACAGCGTCTGGACAACCGGAAGCCACCGGACGTCCGACACTCTACTGCGCCCGGAGGACCGACGAACACCGGACGTTCGACAACCTCCAGCCTCCGGAAGACCGATGCCCCTCGGACGTCCGACGTCCTCCGGACGTCTGGCTCCTACGCGTGCCCATGTATCCTCTTCCCACTTATCCCTTCATGGCTACGGCTATGAATAGGCCACCTCCACCTCATTTCTATGGTAAGCATTGTGTTAGCTCCTTTTAGACTAGATTATTGCTCATACCTAGTGGTTCTACTCAACCGAGAGACCGCGGCCTCGACGGAGAAGATCCACACCGGATTCAAGACCTCCTCACGGAGAAGATCAATCATGGAATCAAGACCCCCTCACGGAGATGAAATATACCTTGTATCTTTTCCTTTGTTGTTCATGTATGTTGTGGATCTGTGTGTTGTTAGTCTAGTGGATGTGTGATTGGACTTGTTCTTGAGTGTTTTTCCTTGTGATTTCTCCCTGTTCTTTCCCATGTTCATCATGTTCTTTGTGGGATCCCCTCCATTTCGTGAAAGATCGGCCTTAGAGTCTCCACCCTACCTCATCTTGGTATCATGAGACACGTTTAACATGAATTTGGAGTCTCCCACACCGTTTTCTAGCCTTGTTTCGTGTGATTTCATCCTAAATTACGAAAATCCCCACCAAAAATAGACCCAACTTTTTTGTGATGTGTTGGTTTGACGATGTTTTTTTGATTTTGATTCATAGATTTGCTTGGTTTCAAGTGGATCTAGAATTTCCCCAAGTTTCCCCACTTTCCATCCACGAAATCACCCCATTTTGACCCAAAAGCATCAATTTTTGCTCAAAATCGTGTCCCGAATCTCGAATTTCGAGTTGACCCAGATACACCGAACGACCGACGCTTTCCGAACATCCGGACCCTCCCGGAGCACCGGACGACCGACACCTTCCGGACGACCGGTGCCACCCAACAGAACCGAAATTAACGGATTTCCGAGCCTTCCGGATGTCCGGCCACCGGAAGTCCGACACCTACCGGACGTCCGGTACCTGTAGATTTCCACTTCGGCAGATTTTTGTTTTGTCCATAACTAATTCATCCGAACTCTGATTTCGATGTTCTTTAGCTCGTTTTTAAGCTATTGACATTCCCCATAACGCAAAAGTACTACCATCATCATTTGACTCCATTAATTTTTTTTAAATTTGGCAAATTTTCCTAGGCCTCCACCATATCATCCACATGGCTACCATAGCCTTCCGCAACCTAACCCATTTTGTTCCCCATCGCATTGGCGGTTGCTTGAGTAGTGATTTATGTCTCCTAAGGTGTTTAGGCTACTTAGGGACGATTGCTTCTTCATTAACCCAACTTAACCCAATTTTGTTCGAGCTTCTTTGAACTGTGGGTCGTGTCTCCGAGGTGTTTCGGCTACTTAGGGACCGTGCCTTCAACTCTAGCACCGTGTATAGCCCATCAAACCCTTCCGCCACCATAACCCATTTTGTTCGGATTTCCACCAAAAATTCTACAACCACCACCGCATTTCCGCTACCACCATTTGACATTTTTCCTTGAGATTTTGAGTTGTGGTTTTTCCGTTTCCTAAGATGTTTCGGCTAATTAGGAATGGTTCTACATCAAGAGCACCGCCTCTGAACATCGCCACTGACGGTAACTTCGACGACATCATTGTATATTCCCCCTTGCCATTGCATTGTTAACCCCTAGCCCATTTTGCGTCACTTGCCTATCGAGACTAGCCTTTGAGTATTGCTGGCAATGTTACTTGTGCACATTAGTGATCATCGATCCGCACTTCCGTTGCTCACATACCATATCATCTTGGTACCATCATATCATCACTTGTGTCACAAAATTGTTCCCGCATATACACAATTGCTTTCTTGGTTTGTGCATTTCACACCGTGACCATACAAAAAAAAACTTTCAAGCAAAATGAGAAAGACAAAGAAGCTTGTATGCAATAGCCATAGCATCATACCAAATTTCATATAAGATTTTCATATCCGATCATCTTGGATCATCTTGAGAAGAGCACCGGGAACCATACATACATAGCATACTTGGGATATATAGTTGATACATTTTGCATCTCATAGGTTTTACACAAGTGTCGTATCCGCCTATAGAGCAATAATGCTAGCATCTCTCTTGAGTTGTGCAACATGAGCGTTTTTGTGGATTCCACATTTTGTGCTCATTCCTTGGTTGCACGACCCCAATTATCTATTTGTGTGCGTGTTTCCGTGTTCCATTCATTGCTATTAGTCTACTTGTTTCACTTGTGAATTTGTGAATCTCTTTCAACATTATTTGACTCTCGCTAACATTCCCATCAAATTTTTGTGCCACTTATCCTAACCAAGCCACTCGATAAGCTTTACTTGATAGGTGTGAGTGAACAAGCCTCGTACCAATTCCACTATTATTTCATTTCACATTGAGTGAAATGGGATACATCCTCAACTTTGGGAAAAGGTAACTTGGCATTGTTTATCTCATCTCCTACTCACCTTTGCTCGAGTCTTGTGATGGATAGGCAAATCATTTCATCTACTTTGGTCTACACCAACAACGACAAGTTCGATGCCATGAAGAACCACTTGTGCACCAACATGGATCCTGAAATGGAAGAGCTCAAAGCCCTCATCAAGACTGCCAAGAGGTCCCCCTCATCTTCGAGAAGACGCGCAAGTGAACATCCTTCCTAGCTACCATCTTCGACAAGATCACATCGGCATCAACACACTTAATGACAAGAACATGAAGGTCACGAGCTCAACACCAGCAAGCGCTCAACGACTTCAACATGTACCTTGGCATCTTCGCCTTTTGACATATGGCATCTTCGCCAACAAGCACCTCAAGCTTATGTTCACGAGAAGCTCCCCAAGCTCAATTCCAAGACTTCCACAAGCTAATACGACATCAACAACGACCACGAGATTCCTTTATATGGGACTCAAGAACCCGAGGAGTATCTCGAGTGGGAACGCTTGACGGACGACTACATCATGCTACATCAAGTTCCCTACGATGATTAAGTGAAGTGCACCACAAGAAACTTCCACGACGTCGCATCGACATGGTTGCTTCGCACACCTTCGGAGGACTATGACATGATTTGGCCCAAGACGTAGAGAGCTATGCGATGAGAGTTCGTGCCTCCCACTTACACGAAACATCTTCTACGCCAATTAGAGAACACCATAAAAGTATCCAAGTCCATCGACGATTAATTCAAGGAGATGAAGAAGGCCTTGCGACGAGCCGGCGTGGAAGACCCCATTTTGATGAAGTTCTACTTCATGATGGGATTGCACAATGACATCTCTAAGACTATCTTCCCCAAGAACTACAAGTCCCTCGATGACAATTATGTTGGTGCTCTCAAGGCGGAACAAGAACTCATGAAGGCCAAGGCTTCTCCACTGCAAGCACACTTCTCGAAGGCCATGCTCCCAGACGACGAGCATGAGGATAGTACCACCACGATGCCGAAGCCCAACGAGCTCCAAGACGATGCTCACAAGTTTGAATACACCGCCATGCCTCTTTGTGGCATTGACGATGCCGAGTCTACTTCGACTCTTTTTCAATACGGTGCGGCGATGACTACGACTACAAAGCCATTCGAGGACCAAGATTTGGAGGCGAACGACATGGTAATGAGCATGGATGATGCTTCCATCTTTGGAGGTGCGAGTGATGATGTGCCATCTTTGGCCTTCATCAACGGCAACAATGACGAGATGGTTGAGCATGGGATATTCCCTTCGACCATGGCGACGTATGATGAGTTGAGTGACTTTTTCCACCATATTGAGAGTGGGAGTGAGTTCACCACTAGCCCGATATATGATGAGTTGCCCCAATTCCCATGTGAGGAGAGCCACAAACCCCACCACTTGAGCGAGATGAGTGACTACACCATATGCGACATTGAGTGCACCTACCTTGAGGGAGTGAGTGAGCCACCAAATAGAGAGAGTAAGATAGTTGATAGGTTATGTGTGGCCACTTTCAACACTAATGACTTGACCTCTACCTCTATTGTGTCTTCTCATTTGGTGCTAGATACCATTTACAATGAAGTGCCAATCCTCGACGACTTCGTCCTTCAATTGGACAAGATGATGGCCATGGTGGTATATGATGCTCCCCACATAGTTCCATCAAGATGACGATGATGACCACCATTTGGTCTTTCCCACCTCACCTACACCACATGAGTGTAATGGAAAAGGTAACAAAGGTGAAGGTGATGCTCTCGTCCCACTAGTGGACTATGTTGACATTGATTGTTTGCATAGTGTTGATCCACCTATTGCCATGCTTCATGCTAGTATTATTTACCCATGCGATGATTTACCCATTTATGATGAGTTTTATGATTGCCATGTGGAGTCTATTAGTTGTGATGCCATGTTACATAGGATTTCTTGTGATAATTCTCTTGGTCACATCATGTTTGACAACCCGCTTGACTTGTCATATTCTATGCATGAGATCAATCATATGTCATATTTGCAATCTCTTCGTAGTAACTATGCATATGCCATTAAAATAAACTAAATTTGAACTTATGGCATAGATGACAAGCCCATTGTTATTGATATTTCTTTTTTTCGTGATGATATTGACATGCTTCCTTTGCATCATATCCATCATATGCCATGCCATGATTACCAAGCTTCGGACATGCATTGTTTTGGATGTTGTTCCACTTCTCCACAATATGCTTTCGATATTGCTCATGGGGAGACCCTCATAGTTTCCTCATACATTTTAGGAGATTTTGATCCATCCCATCTATTGAATGATTCTCATGATTGTGTGCACAATATGCTCCACATGAATGAAAATGCTATTATTGTGCCACATACTTGATCTAATTTGTGTACCCATCGTGTTAAACATAACAATTATTATATCATGATGGATGACATGTTCTTATACCATGCATCAAATTTCTTTGAGTGATGCTTATCTTGTGATAACTCTAACGTGCACATACACATCATGATGGATGATGTGTACATTTACCACACGCACATTTTCTTTAGTTGTGTCTCTTTTGTGTAGGTCCCCATACTTACTCTTCAACCTCCCAAGAGCACGAGTTGACGAAACAAGCTCTAGAGAGCAACTGTGAATTGGGATCCCATGGATTATCTTTCCCACCACTCCCTTCACACAAAGACTTCGCGCATTTCTTCTACATGGCCCTCACATGGTTATGTGTTATTGTCCATTATATCTCTTATACCCATGTTGCCATGTTCACTTTGCATGATATGCTCATTCCTATGCCTTTGACATGCATTTGTGACCCATGCTTTGCATTTCACATGATCCATGATTCTACTACTTGTATGTGTATTTGCAAGCTTGGTGGAGATATTGCTTGTTATTGCCATGATGCCTTTGTACCCCATGCCTGTGATGACTCTTTGATCTTGCTTTGTATTCATGCTTGTGATATGTCATGTGCATTGTCTATATCCACTATTTTCTCACATGGCATGATTTCCATGAGTTCTTCTTGTGTGTTGCATCTTCGCGCCACTAGCTTGCACAACATGTTTACCATGTTTGCTTCGTGTAGTGCATCACCCATCATTCCTACATGCTCGTTTCATGCGGTTGATGGCATCTATTCCCATGCTTTACACATGATTGCTATTGCTTGATGTCATATGTCTCCATGTGTTGCCTCTCTCATTCTAGATGATTTTCCATGTATTGAGTGCAACAATGCTTTTAGTCTTGATAATGAGATTGCCCCCATAGCATTCTTGCATTTATTTGGAGATTTTGACACAATTCTTGTGAAGCATGCTTGTCTTACCTCTTTGCACCATATGCCTAGTACCATGAATATAGACATTGTTGCATCATATTATTCATGCACTTGTGCTTCTAATGGTTATGTGCAAGAGAAGAGAACCATCATGATGGATGATGTGTTTATCTACCATGTGCATACACTCTTTGTTTTAATGTGTGCATGTGTAAGATACTTGAACTTTGTGTCGACTTCCACTTCACTTTAGTTAACCATTCGAGCTATTGAGAGAGAACCACCTTCTACCACGACGTTTCTACATCATAGTTTCTTGTGCTTCGGCATTGTGAAGAACGCACAAGGACACGCTTTCAACGTGATATCCCTCTCTTTCGAGGAACCCAAAACCATGAGCATGAATATTGTGGATCACACTACTTGTGTTGCTTACACCATGAGACTTATTGGTCATCTTGGACAACTTGATTGCACACATGTTAGATATCTTGCTTCAACTTTCCATTTTCACATCTCCATGCTTCATGATATATATGCCTTGTGTGTTGCATCCAACTTGTGGATAACTTGTCCCTATCATTTGCTTGGTTGCAACAATATCATCTCCTCACATATGCCATGTCCCATTTCTTTTCAAATGATTGACTTGGTTGCCTCACACATGATGAACAATTGCTCTTTCTATTGTGTTGAGTGCCACATGATTTTCACTACACCCTATGCAGGTTATCCTTGGATTGTCTTGCAGTTGACCCATGTGTTTAGAAACTTCATTTTATTTGGTGTTGTGAATGCTTCCTATGACCTTGAGGTTGATGCTTATTCTCTTGTCACACATATTTGCATCAGTACCTCCCAATTGCATAGTTGGCCCCATGATATATTTTCTTGTGCTCCATTGATGTGCTTACATGCCATGCCACAGTCCTTTGTCACACACTATGCTATGCTTGATGACAACACTTGTTGGGTGAATCACCTCTTGAATGCTTGTTTTTGCACTAATGCTAACCACATTTGTTTTTCCAAGTGTTTGTTGTCCTTGCTCCTTTTGAAGGAATCACTAGATGGTGCGACATTGGAGAGTGCCCATTTAGAGCTTCAAGATGACGAGTGCTTGGTGATCGACCACTTCGACACAGTGATTCCACCTCTTTCCCATGGTGATTTGGCTTTTAATCTGAGGTCGGATATTTTCCAGTGGGGGGGGGGAGATGATGCAGAGCATCCTAAGGACATCACCATACCAAGAGTCCATTTGGCAAGTGACACATGCGGCCTCTACTTCTCACATATAAAGTTGAATTATCTCCTTTACACTTGGTCACTTGACCCCTTCGAGGATGGTATACTACTTGACACTCCACTCGTGTGCATGCATAGGTATTGCCGGAGCTTCACAGACAACAAGGAGTAGTGCAAGCGCCAAGTAACACCTACGCCATCTGCGAGGGAAGCTTGGAAGCGAAGATGGAAGAAGACGGAGCTGTGGAGTCTAGAACGTCCGGACGATCGGAAACCACCAGACGTCCGACACTCTACAGCGCCCGGACGACTACGAACACCAGACGTCCGACAACCTCGAGCCTCTGGATGACCGACACCCCTCGTACGTCTGACGTCCTTCGGACGTCCGGCCCATGCTCGTGCACAGCCGGGCCAGAGGCCCATGTATCCTCTCCCCACTTACCCCTTCATGGCTAAGGCTATAAATAGGCCACTTCCACCTCATTTCTACGGTTAGCATTGTGTTAGCTCATTTTATACTAGAGCATTGCTCATCCCTAGTGGTTCTACTCCACCGAGAGACCGCGGCCTCTACGGATAAGATCCACACCGGATTCAAGACCTCCTCACGAAGAAGATCAATCATGGAATCTTTGTATTGGATGTATGAGCACTAGTACAAGGGAGCGCGCGTCCGGCAAGGTTGCACGGGAAATGCTGCTACGCGCATATTTGTACGAAGTGTCAATCTTTGGAAAGGTAGCCATGAGCCTCCTTTTATAGAATAAGGGGTTACCACAATGCTAAAATGGTAATTACATAGGGTGGATAGTGGCTACAATGTCACATACATAACTATGACGAGTTTGGAGAAAAAGCATTTATGCATTGTGAGGTGTCTTGTGGATGGAGCTCCCCGACAAGGTTAGTCTCTCCGTTTGTGTTGTCGCCGATCTACATACTATTTCTTTGACACAACCTGGACGGGTGCCATTAAAGCTATATCCTCACAGGAAAACTTCCACGTGCCCATACAAGACTCACCTAACTGCCTACCTGTTGGACACCTAATCCACAAGTGACAGGCTGATTGATGAGGTGGAGCGGTGGCAAGGTAGTGGGGTTCTTGCCGGACTCGGAGCTTGTCGGGCTTGGAACTTGGTGGGCTTCGTTAGCCCTCCCCGGCAAGGGTCTTGCCGGGCCTTCAAGCGGGATCTTTAGTATTTGTGATCTCTGGCTCGGAGGTCATCTTAGTATTCTCGTAATCTGATCTTGACTCGCAGCATGTGCATAAGTCTGGGGTACTACGGGCCAAATCTTAGTACACCAACACCACCATTCAAATAAATTCCACCCAGGTAGTTCATTAATTATCTTAGGTCATGTTTACTACATTGTCACTCATACTTTATGATGAATCACTCCCCGATCAACATCTACTTTAGCAAAGTAATATGACTAAACATAGGTGACAGTGTTGTAAGGCTTAGACCTACCGCAATGAACAACGGTGTGTATGCATAGATATCTGGCCTAAATTTCTACCATGCTATCCTACCGTAAAGGACTAAGTGCATAAATAAAACATATATATTCAAAATATGATAAAGATGTAAACTTACATTGGCCCCTGCAAAAACCAATAGGATTTGTTGGGTTCAACTCTAGAGAATGATAATATTCTACTTCGCATCCGCACAATCTATCATCAAATCAAAATAAACACATATAAGAAATCATTTCAGAGAATCAAAATAACAAGCAACATGCAAAGACTCGAACAAAAAAATCAAATGAAAATCCAACACACTTAACTTGCATGAAAATTCTCTATGTGCAAAAACAACCTGTGAAATAGGTTAAAAAATATGATGTGAACTAAAGTGCATACATGACATGGTAGTAAAAACTTTCATGGACAGTTTCTAATTGTGTGAAAATACCATGACAATGGTTCATGTCATAGGATTTGGCTAGGGTGACAAAGTGCAAAAAGAATTAATTCAAACAGATCCATGGTTTACGAGATATGGCCAAATAGAGTTCAAATTTGAATCTAAGTAAATTTTAAATTTTAAATTAGTACAAATTTATGAAGATGGGTTCTCTGGATAAAGCTATTGGATATGAGCATTTTGCCGCTAGTTTCATCAAATTCGGATTTGCAATTAAAAAGTTGTGGCTAGTCTAAGTTTAGGGACTAATTTGCTAAATCTAGAGACTAAACAGAAAGAACTTTTCTTCCAACCAGGACCCTGGACAAGCGGGGCGCTGCGATTGGATGATAGAGGTCCAGTGTGGGGCCTATAGGGCAAACTTCCGGCAATTAACAAAATTGCTACGCGGTGGCTAATAAAAAAATAAACTGCCCGGTTTAAAAAAGCGCGGTTAACCGTTGCAACAACGTCGGCGTCGGATGGGGGCTCAGCGTCGATGGGGCGATGCCTGCGGCTGTCCTCAACGGCGGGGATGGAGGCAGGCATGCCCGGCGTGTCGAGGTGGTTCGAACGGTAGTCCTTAGGGACGTCGGAGTTGGGCAGGCGAGGGCGACAGAGCTCCGGTGCCCCGGTGGGCCCAAGCGTCGGCCGTGCGGCCTCCCCAGCGTGACCTAGGTGACAAAAGGATGTCAAAACGAGGTGGTACAGTGATGTAAGAAGATTGCCAAAAGGACGGATCTTGGGAATCCTCACCGGCGTTGCATGCGTCTGCCGAAACCGGCTCAGCCGACGAGTTGCAAATGACGGCGGCTAGAAATGGGGTGGGACGACGCGGAGTGGAGAGATGAGAAGAGGGGGCTCTGGGCTTATATAGGCGCGAAGAGGTGGCGCGGGGCTGCGAGATAAGCCCTATCCGACCGAGCTTCGCCGATAGTTACGGGTGGGTGCGTATGCGATGCTCATCCGAGTGGGATGTGTAGGAGGTTGGGGAAGATAGGGTGGGGCCCGCGTAGCGGTGGGTGTGGGAGAGAGGGGCGAGAGGCGGGTGACCAGCACTAAGGAGGTTCGGTGTGGGCCAGGCCTTGGGCCAAATGGCTAGCTGGACCGAGTGGCATGCTCCTCGGCCGAACTCTGTTTCTTTCCAGGCGGTGCGTTTTTTACAAAGAACTTCTTGAGGCCCAAATCAAAACCAAATTTAGATATATTAAAACTGAGCACACTCCGAGCCCTCTCAGACCATTAGCGTTTCTGGCCATTGGATCACCTCTTTTAGTTTTTTTGGCCGTCGGATTCGCACCTGATCGCACCTAGATCTCCTAAGCGAGCGCTTACTCGCGCGCCCAGGCTGCGCCGTGCTTTTTGGGCCGCTGCTCCCGTCGCTTTTTTGGGTGTATTACATTGAATTGGGCCTACTCGCTTACTGGGCCTTTTGTAGCAGTATCCAACAAAGCGCAGAAGGTCAACCGGAGAGACAAACCCTCGCTCTGTCCCGGCTGCGTTCGGCGGAGTGCGATGGCGGCTGCGTGCCGATGCGGGCGGCGCGGGGCACAGGCCCTAGCGGCGCGGGGCACAGACCCTAGCGGCGCGGTCGGATGGGTGAAGGACCCTAGCGGCGCGGCCGGACTGGATGGGGCACGGGCGCCAGCGACGGAGCCGGTTCGAGTGCGGCGGCCAAGATGCATCAGATTCAATCGCGAATGATGATTAATCGGGCCATCAATGCCAATCGATGCTCCGGCAGGTCAGTTTCAGCGGTATTCATGTCGATTGATTGATTGTGAGGTTAATCCTGTATGCAAATGGATTAATTGAGAGGTTAATCGTATCTTCTGTATATTCACCCTAGCATATAAAATCCCAAACTTGCCGCTGGTCCTTTCCTACTCTGCTCATTTCCGCAAACCACAGTTCAAAAGCAAAGGGATGGTTGATGCTTAGGATCCAACTCTGTTTGGTTTAAGGTGCTGTGCTTCTTCCAATTCTCAGTTATTGTCTATATCTAAATATATATACTGACATGTCCTCAGTCTAATTCTTACTTCTAAATGATTACAGCTTCTCTGAATTCCACCTACGTACTGCTTGGTATCTTTGCTTCTTCCAGCTGATCCAATGGCTAACGGACAGGTCAGTGACAATTTCCTTTTATGCCTCTTTTAATTATGTCTCATCTCACAATCTGTTCATTGTAGTACATACCTTCTATTGGTATGATGTGATTTCACTCTATGATTGTTTGAAATAATCAAAAGTACCGCCTACTTTTCCTGCCATATGTAGCAGGTTAATTAGAAAGTGAAAAATGCGGAAAAGAAAGACAAATGTCGCACAAGGCACAGAGGGGTCAAATGAAAATATTGTGCTTCGCAAATCAAAACGATCAAAACGTACAAATGTCATACAAGGCGCTCATGCGTCGACATCAGAATCACCATCTTCTGGCGCTCATGCGTCGACATCACAATCACCATCTTCTGAAAATACTGTTCCTCCCAAATCAAAACGAGCAAAACACCATGGTCCTCCTTTCGATTTTTTCCCTACATACAGCAAAGAACACGCCAATAAAAACCGGCAGGCACGCATTAGGCACAGGAAACAAGCAAAATTAGCTAAGTCTGGACCATCGTGTGATGCCAGTGGACGACCACAATTGCCTCTAGCAGAAGAATACGTAGATGCTCTGAAAGGTACTATACTTCGCACCTTCTTATGTATTCCTAATATGACAAAAACAAGTAAAATAATAATAATTTTTGCTCCCTTTACTCAAACAGAAACATATCGAGATCGCTCACGACTAGGTGGACCTTGCTATAGATGCCAACATTGTGGTGCATCCTTCTGGTGGGATGAACGTGTAGAGAGAGAATCCAGCTGGACAAAACGCCGTATTGTATTCAATCGCTGTTGTAGTGGAGGTCGTATTCAGATATCTGAATTCCTACCTCCACCAGAATATCTTGCACAGCTTATGCGTTTCGATGGAGGTCGTGAAAGTAGAGAGTTTATGAACCACATAAGGCAATATAATTGTCTATTTAATTTCACTTCTTTTGGAGCGCATATAGACAAAAGTATCAACGATGGTAAAGGTCCATACGTTTTCCGAATAAGCGGTCAAGTGCACCACAAGATGGGTACATTAGTTCCATATGATGGTAAGCCCAAATTTGCTCAGCTATATATACATGATACTGATCGTGAAATTGAAAATAGAATAAAAGCATTGTGCAAAGAAGATGATTTTGATGGTGAATTGGATCGCAATATTGTCGCAAAAATAATGGAAATGTTAAATGAAGTCAATCCACTTGTGAAACAATTTAGAATTGCTGGAGAACGAATTAGGGACTGCCCTGATGAACGTGTGGCAATTAGGCTATTAGCTCCTCAGCTTAACACTGATATCCAGTATAATTTACCAACATTTGATGACCTTGCTCTTTTAATTGTTGGTGACTTCACACTAGACAGTTATAAACGCGATATTATTGTGCATGATAGAAATCGTGGTTTGCAGCCTATATCGAACTTGCACCCTGCTCTGATGGCCTTGCAAGATCCTCTATTATTTCCATATGGTGATGTTGGGTTCCATTTAGGTATTCGATACACAGATGCCCACTTATTGCCCGAAAAGGCACGTAAAACACTTACCATGTTGGATTATTACGCATACTGCTGTCATTATAGGCCTGATCAGTACAATCCTTACACGTGTTGTGGAAGAGCTACTTTCCAATTACAAGTTGATTGTTTTGCCTGCTTAGAAGAAAATCGCCTTTGGTTTATACATCAGAAACAAGATGAACTAAGATCTGATAGTTTCAAAAATATTAGCGACGCAGTTGATAAAGGTTATACTGACGGTGAGCAGATTGGTCGAAAAACTGTTTTACCGGGGTCTTTTACCGGAGGTAAAAGATACTACATCCAACATTACCAGGATGGCATGGCCATTTGCCGGGTCCATGGTGGACCTGATGTCTTCACAACCTTTACTTGCAATGCTAAATGGGCAGAAATAAGTGAGGCGTTGCGCTTTGAACCAGGTCAGGTCCCATCCGACAGACCTGACATTGTTAACAGAGTGTACAAACTGAAACAAGATGAGCTAATTGAGGACATTAAAAAAGGAAGAATTTATGGTCCAGTAGTAGCCGGTATGTTTTTCTGATATGTACAATTTTTTAGTTTTGACTACAATAAAACTGCACTTTTACTTACACTTTTTTCCCTACTGTTCCAGTGCTGCATAGCACTGAATTCCAGAAAAGGGGTCTTCCACATGTGCACTGTCTTGTTTGGCTAAAAAACAAGGATAGTAAGGACACACTAGCCACTATTGATTCCCTAATTAGTGCAGAGATACCTGACGTCAATAAAGATCCATTAGGATATGCACTTGTTTGCGAGTTCATGATGCACGGCCCCTGCGGCCACATGAACAATAAATGCCCATGCATGAAAAATGATGTTTGCTCTAAACATTATCCTAAACCTTTCCATGACGAGACTTCAATTAATGAACAAGGTTTTCCTGTTTATAGGCGTCGTGATGATGGGCGTTATGTAATTAAAAATGGTTTCCGTCTTGATAATAGATATGTCGTACCATACAATATGTATCTTCTAAAAAAAATATCAAGCCCATATTAATACTGAATGGTGTAACAAGACAAGGATAGTGAAGTACCTTTTCAAATATGTTACAAAGGGTAAAGACAGATCACGTGTGGCATTTGAAACTATAAAAGGCAAGAAAGTTAATTCTGAGAAAGGTAGTGAAAATGAGCAACATGAAAAAACAAAGAGTAAAGAAATTGATGAGATTCAAGAATACTTGGACTGCAGGCATTTGGTTCCTCATGATGCATTGTGGCGCATAAATGAATTCCCTTTACATTGTAAAATGCCATCCGTACAACGATTGGATATTCATTTACCTGGAATGAATACTGTTACCTATGAGTCAAAATCAAATCTTACAAGCATTGCTTCAAATGCACACCTATTTCAGAAAACTATGTTGACCGAATGGTTTGATGCAAATCAAAAATACCCAGAAGCTCATCAACTTACTTATTGCAATTTTCCAAGTGCATGGACATGGGACAGTAAAGAAAAGGAATGGGTGAAGAAAAAAACAGAGAGTGGCACAATTGGCCGCATATACTATGTCCATCCATCATCTGGTGAGCGATTCTACCTGCGGTTGCTTTTAATGACTGTTAAAAGTGCACGTAGTTTTGAAGATTTACGAACTCATAATGGCACCATATACGATACATTTAAAGCAGCATGTTCAGCTCGAGGATTGTTAGGTGATGACACCGAATGGTATACTGCATTTGATGAAGCTGTTATTTGGGCAACATCACCTCAGCTTAGGCATCTTTTCGTGACCATGCTTTTATTTTGCAATCTTGAAAATGAACGTGCATTTTATAACAAGTATGCTTGCTATATGTCTGATGACATTGAACATAGGTTCCGTATACTGCTTAATAACCCCGCTTTCTCTGTCCCTACTGATCAGTTGCAAAACCTTCTAATAGAAGAACTAAATGAATTGCTTTTGCGTAATGGTTCGTCAATAGGTAATTTTAACCTACCACAACCACGTTTAGATACTCCTGAAATTCAAGTAAATAGACTCATTCAAGATGAAAGATCATATGATTTAGCTGAATTAATTCAAACATCAGGTGCACTATCCTCTAAACTAAATACGAATCAGAGAGAAGCATATAATGAAATTGTTTCATGCGTAATGAATGGAAAACCTGGATTCTTCTTCCTTTCGGGTCATGGTGGCACGGGAAAAACATTTGTCTGGAAAGCCATGCTTTCATACTTGCGTTCCCAAGGAAAAATTGTTATTGCTGTTGCTTCTTCAGGAGTAGCCTCTCTTTTATTACAAGGTGGAAGAACAGCCCACTCTAGGTTCAAAATTCCAATTGACATTGATGAAACCACTTTATGTGACATGAAAAGAGGGACCCATCTGGCTGATTTGATGAAGGAATGTTCTCTTATAATTTGGGATGAAGCTCCTATGACACATAGACATTGTTTTGAAACACTTGATAGGACTTTGCGTGACATTCTAAAGCCATTTAATGATATTGCAGCAACAACGCCATTTGGAGGAATACCTGTTGTACTAGGCGGTGACTTTAGACAAATATTGCCTGTTATAGAAGGCGGTTCAAGATCTGACATTGTAAATGCAACAATAACAAACTCTCCTTTATGGAAATATGTCAAAATTTTGAAATTAAATGTTAATATGAGACTATCCAACCCAAAATTACTTCCATCACAACAAGAAGAATTAAAGGACTTTAGTGACTGGGTTTTGTCTGTTGGGGATGGTAGTGTGCGTGAGAATACCACTAATAATCTTTCAGCTGAAGATATAATTAAAATACCAAGTGATCTTCTTATAAAAAATACTGACGATAATATATCTGCCATCATCAATGCTGTCTACACTGACATAAAAGTAAGGTACTGTGAGCAAGCATATTTAGAAAGTCGTGCCATTGTTTGTCCAAACAACGAAACTGTTGATAAAATTAATGAACATGTACTTGCTATGGTACCAGGTGAATCTTTTGAACACCTTAGCTGTGATTCTATTTCAAAAATGAATGACAAGCTAGGAGACTTTGATGAAATGTATCCCACTGAATATTTAAACGCTATTAAAATAAGCAATTTCCCACAGCATAAGTTAGTCCTCAAAGTTGGTTGTCCGGTTATGCTGCTTAGGAACATTGACCAGAGTATTGGCCTATGTAATGGAACCAGACTAATTATCACTCAGTTGGCCAGCCGGTTGGTTCAGGCTACCATAATGACAGGTTCACATATTGGCGACACTGTGTACATCCCAAGAATTAATCTAACATCGAAGACATCAAAATACCCATTTGTTCTTGAGAGGCGACAATATCCTATACGGCTATGCTATGCTATGACAATTAACAAAAGTCAGGGACAAACACTTGAATCTGTTGGGATTTACTTGCAACAACCTGTTTTCACACATGGTCAACTTTATGTGGCAATTTCACGGGTGACATCCAGGAAAGGACTGAAAATTCTTATTGGCCAAAATAATGTGGACTCGAGCGATACAACTTCAAATGTCGTCTATCGTGAGGTCCTTAAAGTTACACAATAAATGTTAATTATTATTTTCATTGTACATATACATAAATAGTATATACAGGCTAATCCTATATACCAAATAAATAGTTTTTCTAATTTCCTATATTCATACAATTTACACTAGCTTCTGTTAAAGGTCAGTTCATTTCATTGCACGCATTTAACTTTAAATTAATATAGAATGAATTGACTAACTACATATGTGGAATTTCAGGCCACTTTACTTTTGTCGGAACTTAGTCCATCCGTCAGGCGTGTCGCTGTCCTAGCACGTGTGGCTCGTGTTTGGGATTTCAACAAAGACAATGAGTTTAAGCATCTGGACATTGTCTTCATTGATAAGGAGGTTTGTGAATAGTTCAATGCTTATTATAATTTATCCTCTGCTATACTATGAATGCTAATTGTTTCTGTTACTAATTTTCAAAAAAGGGAAACAAGATGTACGGTGAGATACTAGCACAATATGCAGAAAAGTTCAGGGAGAAACTGAAGGAAGGGAATGTTTGCCTTGTTAGAGATTTCTTCGTCACCTCATCAAAGAACATGTATAGGGCTGTTGATGGAAATTTCATGATTAAAATCACTCCCTGGTCAACTGTTGAGGTTCACGACGATGTGGCCGCTGACTTTCCTCGATATGCATACTCACTAACTGATTTCCAAGTTCTTCCTAAAATGGTTGGAAAAATAGACAACTTCATAGGCAAGTCAATTACGATTTTCATTTACCATAGGTTTTACTGTCTAATTGCTTGATTATTCATGATACATCTTGATGACCATGTTTACGTATACAGATGTTATTGGAATAGTATCTGGAATTTCAGACATACTGAAGGTACGATTACCTGCTAGAGAACAAGAATCAGATAAAAGGAACTTGCAGATAACCGATATTGAGTAAGCTATTTCGTATATATCGTGCAAAATTAAACTTATCTGATGATCTGTTGATTCCTGATATTCAATCCATGATGTTGTTGTTAGTGGAAACACTATGGAAGTTGCGCTATGGGGAGAACATGCAACTTCCTTCCAGGCTGATGATCTATACAATCTTGGTCAGAACCAGCCAGTTATAATTCTTTTGGTTGGCACTCTTATGAAAAGTTACCTAGGTATGGTTGATGATTCACAATATTAATTTACCTGACATGCATCAATTAAGCAAGAATTAACATTATTATAAAAAGTGCAGGACGTCCAACAATAAGCTGCACTGATGCTGCCAAGATATATATCAATCCAGATATACCTGAGAAGATAGAATATTGTACCAGGTAAAACGAATACAAAAATAACTAGCATTGCAAAATGTAACATATATCAGTTGATTCACTGTTGTATACTTATCTTTATGTTCATTATGCTAAATGCAGACTAGGTAAGCAAATGCCTACAATGACAGTCATGGAAGCACGTGATGATCGCTACAATCCAGCAATTAATAATGAAAGGGCTGACACCGTGAAGGTCGAGTTCCTGGTTACCATGAATCCTAATGAATTCCTTGTGAGTTATTTGCACATTTTTGAATTTCAAATCAACTATTCAGTACCCAACAAACATATACAAATTTCATTGATGACGTTAAACACATAGGGCAAGAATATGATCAGTACGGTCACAATAATGAGACTGGCCTCAGAACATTGGTGGTTCCTCTCTTGCCAAATGTGCCATAGGAAGGCATTTCAAGCTGGAAGTGCATTTGTTTGCAGCAATAAAAAATATGGTTGTACATCAGCTACACCAAGGTAACTCATTGTAAACATGAAGAGTAACCATTTTATTGTCACAAGATTATTTTCACCCTCTCCTGTCCAGGTACAAGGTCCGTCTTATTGGTGCTGACGAATCAGGGGAAACTGAGTTTGTGTTCTTTGCTTCAGTTGCTGAACAGGCTATTGGAAAGAGAATTGAAGTTATCATGCGCGGTGCATCCGACCGTCCATTTATTATTCCTGCAGAGATAACAGCCTTGATATCCAAGAAATTCACACTTCACTTCACTGTGAATGAAAAGGGCCTTCACTATGGGCAACTCTCTTTCCAAGTGAACAGCATAACACAGGTTCACGCAAATACAACTGTATTCGAGTTCAACAAACTTACCACTGGGTCAAGCAGCACATCAATAGAGACATCCATGGAAACTAGCAAGGTGTTTAATTTTGCTTAATACCAATATATAAAGTTCCAATTTATTTACTATCACATGCCTCAACTTATAGTAGACTAACCTATCAGTATATCCCTTTGATAGGTAAACACTAGCAGTAACGAGAAAGAACCCGAGGACAAGGACAAGGACAAGGACAACACAAATGAAAGTGATAAGAATGAAGGACAGATATCTCCTACAGTTGATTCAACGGTAAAATCATTTCTCATTTCCTTATATCTTTGACTAATATATTTACTTTATTATCACCATGAATTTTCTTTCAATAATTAAAGGAACAGATAGCACCATCTTCTGCCAAAGAACAGCAAACACAATCTTCTGACATCGCTACTGCAAGCAAAAATGATTCACACAATCCTAGCAAGAAGCCATCAAAAAGGTCCAGGCCAAAACTTGAAACCTAGAATTTAGTCCATGTCCACTTACTATTTATTTACAAACTTTACTATGGATCGCAGGACCGGAACTGAAGCCAACAAGTCAACTTCCGCAAAGAAGAAGATGCACTTATCCTAAAGAGAACTTCAATCAGCTTATTTCAGAAGCAAATAAAGGAATTCCGACCTTCTGCATACGTCCATCTATAATTATTTACCTTTACGTTAACAAATATGTCGCCTGCGTGCGAATGCTACTGCTTGATCAGATGATCAACAACTTTGTCTTCACCAGTTAATGTGACTTGGTACTATGTTTTGCAAGAACTATTCCTCTTTGTGCGCTGGATGCACTGAATAATGAAACAACTTATGCATTCTATACATATGGTTATTGTACCTATATAAAAAGTATGTTTCCATACCTCTGCTTTATATTCCTATAAGGAAATGCACTTCTTGTATCTTCTATTCTGTCAAGAATATTTAAATCCATGTTAAAAAATAATATTTAAATCCGAATAAACTTATCCATGACATGCAGAAACTAACAGCTGATATCTTAGTTTCTAAATTCATATGCAAGATAAGGATTCCTACCCTAAATTCAGCAGTCAAAGTATACCTTTAGTGCCCACCCCCTCAAAAAATTTGCAGCATGGAGCTTTGAATTCATCTTCTGTAACATTGTGTCTCCTCCATTTTCTTCCCTACAAGGCTAATCGAATTCCTCTTCTGTAGCATTGTGTCTCCTCCCTTTTCTTCTGTACATGGCTAATGCAGATACATCAGAAGTAATGCAAACGACTTTATTAATCAGTTACCAACAAATAGTAACTTATCAGTTACATATGCATGGTGCAAATTGATAATTAAATGCTTATAAATGCCTGAATACTAAACACCCATTAAACATTATATAATGGTCATTTGGTTGACCTCTCACACACCAGTCTTATAAATATGGAACATTACCACTATAGGCAATTCCTGCCAAAAGGTACCTACGCTCTCACTTTTGGTTTGTTCCATAGCTTTTCCGATCTGACATATTTTCAAGCTATTCTTTCAGATGGATGATACTGCTGAACATAGTGCTACTGAATGTGGTAACGAGTTTAACTGCGGTCGTCACAAAGGAATCAGCACTGAAGCATTGGCCACCAATTACAACCAGGTACGTAACAATTTTTAAGCCGCGATCTATCCTTGCATCTTTCGTTAGCAATCTTTGTAATGCGAGATTTCCTTAAGAATGTTTGTTCACACTTCTTCCAGCAGATAGATCAATCTCATTATGACAAACATAGAAGGACCACAGATCCTGAAGCTGATATGGAACTAACTACAAAAGGTACAAGGGTACTTCCACGACCAATTCCTTTGACAATGCCCACAGAATCTTCACTCGGAAAAAGAAAACAAGTGATTGCCGACAAACAAGATGCAGATCCTACAATCAAATTCATTCATGTTCCTGGTGTAAGTTGTCCTTCATGTCTACATTTACCACATCGATTGCATAATGCAAACACATAATTAATGATAATCTTTTTTAGGCGGCAACAAAAGCATATGTTTCAAAACATGTACTGCTAACAGAGATCACAAACGCACTTGGATTGTCTATATACTCTACTGGGACTATTCATGAATCCACCCTCGATATAAGAGGTTGGATTGACATACAAGTACCCCCAAGTGATGGAAATGCTTTTGCAACAAAGCAGAGATTCTATGGGGACACCGCACACACCACATACCATGCATTGGAAGATGCATGCCAAACTGCAATGACCCATTTAATGACAAAGTGCAGGGTTCAGGTTGAAGATGCAAATTACAAAGAGGTTGTCGCCTTACAAAGAAAATTACATGCAGCAACAACCTTTGAAAACATATTCAAAGAAAACAGTGATGTCGACGCAAAATATATGGCTGCTCTAAAAGATTCCAATGAAAAAATGGTACATGCAATCCATCAGATATGTATTGACAGTGCTGGTCTCCTACCGATAAAGGTATCAACAGAAGACACAACAAATTCAGCTTACATTAAGGTGCAGTATGATGGACCTCTTCCACCTACAACTCAAAAAGAAAAGTTGGCGTCTGCACTGGCAACCTTAGCATCAACACATGTGACAGTTGGTCTTCTTACAGTCAAAACGGAAGATGTAAGTGTACAACTTCTTACTTCTGAATATGCAACCTTTTACAAAAATCTCAGAAATATTAACATTTGATTTTTTTTCCACAGGAACATTACTGACATGGCCTCTTCTACTTCTATCACCATTCCGAAGTACACTGTTAAGAAATATTGTAGCTGCCTTGCACAGCATTTAAATAAAGTAGTATTGCAAGTTCTTTGCTCATTTTTTCCGAGAAATACTCTGTACCACCTTCTATAACATTTCAATAAAATTGTATTACAACTTGTTTCTTCCTTTTAAAGGCTACAAAGCCAATACGGTATTCAAGATTACTTTGTATACATTCTGCCCATACAAGCACAATGCTTAATCATTTAAAAATTCCAAACAAATACACGATTTTTAAATTTACACAAACATATCTTCAATTCACCTCTTGCATGATATAAATACACAGATCATATAGAAAAACGGAAACGACATAAAAACAACCTTCTTTCAATTCAATACTCCTCAACACGGACTTGAGTATTCTTATAATTCATCAGTTGCTGTATGAGACCAACAGTTTACGATTCAGGTCATGTTAAGCCTTCAAACACACAAATACATAATACAAAGGAAACACACACAAATACATAATACAAAGGAAACACTTTATTAAAATATATCAGTTGGTCACAGAGAAAACTATTTATCAAGTGCTAACTTCAAGGATTTCATAACACAACTACACACCGATACAAGCACTTGGAAAATAAAATAGACACGATTCTTCTCCTTGCTAACAATTTTCTTTCCACCCATCATCAGCATCAAACTTGAAAATCATGCAATCTGAACGAAACCACCACCAAACAGAGGCATAATGTCAAAAGCATTAAACTTGACAGAAAAGAATCCAACAAGTTCACAATCTGAAATCCAAGCATGACCGTGTAGCATATCGGCATCCTCACGAAACCAAAAATGAACAAACACAGCACCATCAAATCGGAGACGAATGGTGAAGCGAGATGCATCGAAGTAAGACCGTAGGAAACAATCAACGGGAGCAACCCTGTTGCTGTTGGGTGTCAGAACAAACACACGGACCAACCTGGTTGGCTGCACAACAAGCATGGAATTGCCAAAGGAGTCCATTTGTTATTACGACACCAATTGGTCTGAAAACAAAATATGTTCAATCTGATAGTGTCGCAATATATGAGAGACAAGGTTATATAAACATCTCAACAACAAAACTGCCTTATTACATTCATCACTAATGGCTGGAATTTAATCTAATAATTTCAATCAATCAATAAATGTATTAACACTCACGTTCTGCATGACCAACTATAAAGCGTGTAGTAACTGCAGTAATCATCATACCCATAAATGATGATGGCTATATTATATATAGCTATAATTCTTACAATATACAAATTATATCCACCGGGTAAACCAAAACATACAAAACTACAGGTATATCATTCGTAACTTAATTTCTTTCATATAGTACGAGATCATCTATACTTAAATCCCAAACTCGAGATATGACCAACAGATGGAATAAATTCTGACAAAAGCAAAGTGGCCTCAAATTCCACATGATAGTGCCCGAACATCATATTAACATATCTACATAAGTACATATACATACGAAGATAACAAACCAGGTCGACATTTCTGATCATTACAATGAAAATATTAGCACATAAATTAATTTAAGGAAGTACAATATGCAGGGATGGAGAATGAACAAAACATAATGACCAATTGGCCTGCGTGAAGAACAAAAGTACTCATTGCGATCCTGCACCAGCAGTCGTCTAAACATGACACTCTTCAGGCAAACAAAGATGTATTTAAATTTAGAGTGCAGCGAAAGTAGCAAAACACTTCCCTCATACGAGCATCAAACATACAGAAATCTAACCATTGGATATATGATAGATTCAGCAAATTATAAACCATCATTTATCCATACATTAAACAAGCATTTACAGTCTTTTTTAACTGTTCAACTCATTCTCTTTTTTAACACTTCAACTCATTTAGATCGTCTCTCTCTCATGCATGTTTCTCATAACACTGAAAACCTCCTTACTTGTTCGTTATTTCAATTACTTTAAAAAGTTTACTCAACATACACATCGTTCACCAAAACACATGGAACCTATTTATTTCACATAAAACTAAAATTGCACCACACTGTGTACATGGTTTCGGCAACTCAAAAGGAAAAAAAACTCAAAGTTCCTCACAAATATAAATACAAAGCATGTAAAAAGGCACATATTCATATCCAATTGCCCATCAAACACTTCATTCTCAGAATTTGCTAGACCCGAACTTCAGATTTACATGGTCCAAACAAACTCATCCGGAGGCAGGGACACAGGTTTACTGAACATACATATCGTTCAACACATAAATATAACCAACACATCGATGCTCTTTATTTCAGATAAAACTAAAATTGCAGCATGCTGCTTACATGGACTCGAAAATTTATTCTAAAAATCTGCTACACCCAAACTTCAGTATTACATGATCCGAACAAACACATCAGGATGCAGGGGCATTGTCCAAAAATCACGGAAATTGACACTAACGAACGATATTTGCACACCTTCAGACATCCACGCATGGCCATCAAGCGAATGGGCATCTTCAGAGAAGGAAAAATGCACAAACAGAGCTCCATCACGACGAACAAGAACACGGAAACTCCTGTGATGAAAACGAAAAAACAAGAAACGGTACACAAGACCAGGCCTGTTTGTGCGACTGGTGAGTACAAACACGCGAACCAACTTTGGTCGCTGCACCAAAGGACTCAACCTCCGATCAGCAACGACCACTAACTGGTATCTACGCTTCATTTTCTACCACCAAAATCTCACAGTCTGAAAACACGTCTACTCTGCTGGATATGCATACAGACTACTCACTGCTGTTTATATATAGAGGTAACGAAAGCAGAATATACCTCTACCCACTAAGGAATGCAAACCATCACACTAAATAATGCATTCATTCCTGACATTTATGACCGGTAATGGATTGCTGCGTATTAGTTGCCGTTACAACAATGCTGTCAAACGAACAAAATTACACCAATTATGACCTTTCAAGTATCAGTTTCCCCTTATCATTCTCTATAGCAATTTCAAGAAAATGGGTAAACCAACGTACTGATCTACAAACAGCAATATAGGCAGTTTCAATTACTTTCGGTTCCCATTCCTTTTTATGGATTCTTTCTTTTATGAACAAAACAAACAAAAAGATTTCATCAAAAATGTGTATCAATAATCAGAAACTTGTATTTCCTTTTATGCTTCAAATTATTCCTCAAATTTACACTAATTAAACATAAAAAAAATACATCTTTATTTCTTCCTGGAGTTTCTTAAGCTTCAAAGGGGAATACATATAATATAACTCAATCTGTCATTCAGAATCATTGTTCGTATCCATGAAATACGACTGGCTCTCCAATGTTTTACCCTCTATCCAATCGTCCAAATAAGATGCCAAACTAATGAACTCTCTTTCAGGACCACATAAACAACCTTCGTGAATCGTACAAAGTGCACCAGCACACATATCCTTAACAGTCTTCTGAACAAATTCCATATCATCCAGTACCATACTCCAACCTTTCTTCAAACTTCTAGCTCTTTCAGATTGCCTCTCATTCTGGCTCTTAACAATAACCAATTCTTTCTCCAACTGTTCTTTACATAACTCATTCCTGGCCCTTTCACAGAAATTAACATCATCTACTTCAAATCTATATACCACCTTCAACACCTCAATCAAAGCGATGGCTGCCGATTCCTCTGCATCAAATACATTGTTTGCAAGACGCCCAAAAGACTGCTCTAATTTTCCAGAAGTATTCTCTTCATTTGTCGCAATAACAGTTTTCACATTGCATTCATACATACTTCCACGCAAATAGTATTTATACTCTGGTTTTGTACCACCAAGTTTTTTAACAATTTCATCCAAAATAATTTTCCGAGAAATGCGAATAACTCCCAGATTATCTAACAAATAGAAAAAATAAACAAAGTCTTCATCCAATCTATAACATGACAAATCGAAGTTAACAAAAAGAAAATTACCTCTTACTACTCCAGCCATTGAAGATAACTTTATACAAACTAAGACAAACCGCCAACTACACCAACATGAGATGAAATGCTAACAGAACAAGCATACTCGATCTTATATATATACACAAACCAAAGTTGTAACATCCTTCACTTAAACCCCCAGAATCAAAACGGACATCGCTACATTTCGTTACACAAATATTGAATGCTAACCATTAAAATAGCTAATACAAGGACCAGTCAAAGAACATATTTATAGAGATAAATAATTAAAACAGCGTGACAAAAGGCCCGGTCAAAGACAATACTTGCAGACTAATTAAAAGAGTCCAACCCAACAACAAACAAATAAACCAATACTTTTCGCTTCTTTGGTCCTAAATTCATCTCATGCATAACGGCACAAATACAAATCCCTTCAAAATTCACGACTAAAAATAAACTCTCAAGATAACATTACAATAAAAAATTACTAAACAATGTGTTTCCATATATTCATAACAATGCCAACCTATAAATTGCACAAATCTACGGGCGTAGCAACGCGCGCCGGCATGGTCTAGTGATTTTATAAAAACTAGGCATCAACACGTGCGTCTGCACGGGCTAGTCATTTTGGAACACGTAAATGCCGAAGTTTTGATAAAAATAATTCAAAATGGGGGCATCCCAGAATTATACCATTTATTGTATACATGAATAATTACTTCTTGAAAATATAAAAGTGTAGATAGTCTCCTATAGTTCACAAAGAAGATAAATACATTATATACCAACATTCAGAAGGAAAAAATATCCAACTTTACGATTATAGAAAAGGAATTCATAGCTATTAAGACCGGAAAATGGCATAAATAAATCAATGAAGAATTATACTACCTCGGTTATTATGTGAAATCCTACATTGTCGTGTGTTGAAAGAGCCTCAACTTTTGTCATTAGTTACTTAATCCCATTGGGCACACTAATAAAAAGAAATTGCTCACTATGTATAGTAGAGCATCTTATGGTGGTGTGAAAAGAATCAATATGTAAGATGCAAAACATAGCTAATATACTTCATTTGTGGCAGTTGAATCATAATAAGTCTTCTCTGGGACAATTGATATGTTACTGAAACTGCACCAATAACTTGAAAACATATGATGACATCTCAGTTCTCGAACATACATCTCAGTTATTCTTAAGCATTTGTGATACAGGGAAGAATACATGTGTTTACATAAGTAGAAAGCAGACATGTGCCCGGCTGCACATTTCTCATGTTTGAGCTCATATGACTGAAATTTCGGAGAAGCCAACAAACTTTGAAAATCCTTGGAATATGCTAACTACACAGTGCATTTAGTTATTCATAAACATCTTCTTCTATGTGTTAACTATGAAGACCTGACCTTGATAGCAGTTTTTATATCCTCATACTCATGGCATGCATTCTTTAGAAGGACCACAAAAGGTAGTAAAGCTCGTATACACTTGTGGCTGACATCTTCAACATCCAAAAAAATCATTTGTTTAGTGGAGTGCGTAACTTTACTGTAGGCCCAAAAAGAATATAATGTATTATATATTTCTTATATATACAATGCATGTATGTTCTAGTTAATGAATCGGAAAAAGAACTGCATAGTGAACACACTTATATAACCTAAAAGGCACTATGATGGCCCCATCTTCAATAATTTCTCTTTAGTATTAATTAAGGCGAACTCAGCTAAGAAGACATTTATGGCACACCTAACATCCCTACGATCATCCTCTATAAGAGCTGATATTGAAAGAAATAATATTAGAGAATTATACCAGCAGAGAGTGATGAAATTTCGAATGATTTGACCGGTTATTATCATATACCATACAATAGTCTTCCCAAAAAACCAATCGTCCTTTAGAGAAAAAAATTAAAGGGCAATGTTTTAAAAGAAACACAGATCCACCGAAATGCATCAAAATTACAAACTACCTTCTAAATAAAAAATCAGCCGTACAGGAATAGGGAGTGGATATTTATTTAGATAAGCTAATATACATGTGGCCTATATACTCCCTTAAAAGAAGAGTAACTTGTGTTAATCTTTGAGTACACCTACGTACCTTTAGTAAAGTGGATTCAAAAAATACATTAAGGCCTGCTGTGGGTCAGAAACACCTAGTTGCAATTTCTCAATAATGTCCAAAAAACGAAATTTATGTTAAAATTTGAGAAAGCATGATTCATCAAATACAAATTGCGAAGATAAAGTTAATAATACAACGGATAATTATTCAAGTAAATTCCTAGCAGATCTAGCATAATATGCTAGATTTAGCACTAGATAACATAGCTTCACTTGTTCATGAGCACACATGGCCATGCACCTGTTTCTGTAGTTACTCGTGTTGGGGAATCTGAAGAAGTTATTCGCCTTACCTGCTAATATACTACAATGTAATTACTGTAGAGCAAGGATCAAACATGCATGTCGAAAACCTACAAAAAAGAAAATAATACACAATAGTCTGAAGTGTAGCATATGAGTGAATGAACGGGAAAATAGATCAATGAATCTAGTTTTGACCTGCATAGTTAGCACCATGTTCCCTAGCACAAATAAATAAAATGACAGACCACAAACCTATTATTAGTTAGTTTATTATTCAATCAATATCTTGACTGTTGCTCGGGAATTTTAGGAATGAACAGTTAATATATAAAGATTTGTATCATCATATTTGGGATCAACTTTTCACAAAACAGAGAATGAATGAATAATTAAAAGTTGAGAAGATGCATGAGATTTCTACAGAACAATTAATGTGTGGCATCCACACCAAGGGTCCTTTCAACATCCCCTGGTTTTCACATCTCGCATGTATCTGGATATTAAAACCATGTCAACTTGGATTAATTAAAAACTAAGCCTCATCCAGCTATCGTCACTGGTAAATATATGGCTGTGTGCATCAAGAGATGCAGAGGCCGGGGGTACACCTCCTTTTCGAAAAACATCTATCGTCACTGGTTACTGAGACAACTACGTGGAGGAGGCAATGGCAAACCCACGCCATAGAGCTGGGATTCAAAGTAGTGCTGCCTCCATAACTCATCAATCAGGTTCTGTTCCTAATCATCATGCATGCAACACATAACATACTGGCATGGGACTAAATTTGACAGAAGGTGCACTGGCTGTTGTTTTTTCACTCAACAGCAACATGAACAGTGGCTTAGGCCCGATCTACCTCAAGTAGTCGTTGGTGCACCGTGGAATAAATTTATGAATTGAAAACGTTGGGCTGATGCATGTTCAAAACTTGGAAGGCAAGGGAGATTCAAAATGATAAAAAGCTACTGCCAGGACTACCCGTTGGAGAAGATGTAGACCACCACTGCCAATGCCCCTTGTACCCTATATATAGTGCATGATCTAGTCCGTGCTGATAGGTGGACTTTTTTGTGGGGTTCGAGGCCGGTTTAATTGAAGGGGCTGTAGAGCAGATCATAGATTCATGGATTACTTACGGGGAACTTTGTGAGGATAGAAGTGATGCCATCAATCTTCCATTGCTCCTCCACTTGTAGTCTCATCAACAATGGGATCCATTCGATTTGATTTAAACTGTCTTTGATGTACCTCCTTCTCCACTTCATTGTACATCGTGGATTGCAGTTTGATCTGGGCAGGGCAGAGAGGATTCAAAGTAATAGGTGAAGACTGCAGGTTTGACAGGAGGAGGACCGGATGGGGAGGAGCGGCGCTAGGCCTTGTGTGTCGGTGGTTTCTTTAGATGATGCGTTGGAGTAGTAGTTGGATGGGTGGAGGAAAGGAGACTACGGGAGATGTTTTGTGTGTGAGGATACATTAAGGTGGGATAGCGACCAATGACTCCTTGAGGACGTGGGAGGTGAGACATTGGGTTACGACTCATGGAATCTCATTTAACGACAGTAGGGATGATGCATTTGTGCCTCATGTGGTGCAAGAAGTCTACTAAATAGATCTTTTTTTAAGCGAGGATGACCGGTGAGGTGGAACATTAGGCTAGGACTATTAGAATCTCATCCGACGACTGTAGATAGTTAGAGCGTGTTCGGATTCACTCCGCTCCATAGCTCTGCTCCAGGAGCGGGGTGAGCGGTGCCGAACGCAACTACTCCGCAGAGTCAGAAGAGCGGAGCGGAGCAGATTGTTGTTCAATCCGGCAAAGTCGCTGCAACCCAGCTCCGCGTGCCACTCTCCGGCCTCTCGCGCAAAACTTACGGGTTCGCTTGGTCCTATTCTCTCGCTAGTGCGCAGCAACTACCTGAACCTCACACACCGTCGTGTAGGGAGTGGAGTTAGTTAACGAACATGATAGCTACTCCCGATTCTCGAGGGCGGAGCGAACAATCCAGGAGCAGGGAGCAGAGTCAAGGATTCGAAGGAGTGGAGGGGATCCGAACACGCCCTTAATACCGTGATCCGATGGACAATTTTCTTAGTTCATGAAGATTAACGTGAAGCCTCGTATGGTGCTTCCAATTAGTAAATATAAGATACAATATAACTTTCTAAAATCACTATTGAATATATAGAGCACGGTGAACATTTTGTTCTGCTCAAGCAATTTCGAAAATATTTTTCTAATGCAGTAATGCACGTTTCGCCAATAAAAATAATTATCAAATAAATTTTAAAACTCCGAATAATATCCTTATAATTTTCCAACTCTTTTGTATATTTGAGGAAGTCATTTTATGCTCTCAGTTTTATTGTTCTTCAGTGCAAAACATTTGAATATTTCAGAAAACTCGAAAATGCAATAAAATATGAAATGCATTGATGATTCTATTAACATCCAAATTTAACAAAATTGGGATGTTACAAATCTACCCCCCTTAAGATGAATCTTGCCCTCGTGATTCGGGTTGGCCAGAAAGAATGTGTGGATGGTCCTACCTGAGATCTTCCTCTCGCTCCCAAGTAGCTTCCTCCTAGGTGTGGTGACTCGACTCAACCTTGCAAAACTTGATGATATTGGTACGAGTGATTCTCTGTGTAGTCTCAAGAATCTTAACATGCTTCTCCTCATAAGTTAGATCACTCTCCAACTGAATTGCTTTCGGTGGCATCGTATCTCTCAAACGAATATATGCCATCTCTGCATGACACTTCTTCGGTTGGGAAACATGAAACACATCATGAACTACTGACAAAGCCTCTGATAATTCCAACTTGTACGCAACCTCTCCTCTATGTTCCATAACTCTGTATGGACCCACAAATCATGGTGCTAAATTCCCTTTGACTACAAATCTCTACACGTCGAAGTGGAGACACTTGAAGATATGCTCTATCTCCCACGTCATGATCACTTCCTTGTATTTAGCATCAGCATAGCTCTTCTATCTGGACTAAGCTATCTAAAGTCTATCACGGATCAACTTGAGCTACTCCTCAGAATCTCTGATCAATATTGGTCCAAACAATTTGCGATCTCCAACTCCATCCCACATCAAAGGTCTTCTACATTTCCTCCCATGCAATGCCTCGAAAGGGTCTATATGTAAACTGGCTTGATAGCAATTATTGTATAAGAACTCTGCGTAAGGTAAATTATCATCCCAAGTAGACCCATAGTCTAGCGCACAAGATCTCACTACAACAAAAATACACAAGCATAACATTATGGGCCGAACAAAAAAATCTATCATGGTTATGACACTTCTTTGATGATAATTGTGACAAAAACACGTATCATCATAGATATGGTGGGCTCCTACTTCTATGACAAAAAATAATGACAGAAAATGGACTTTTCGTAATGGGCGGGCCAAATACGCACATAGATGACTTTCTTTGGGCTGTCCATGTTGGAAAAAACCATGGTAGAAGAGAGGGCGAGGAAAATTTTGAGGAATTCTCGGTTATGGTGGGTGGTCGGAGCGGAGCGATGCAGCGTGGTTTGCACGTTTCTCTCATATGCACGCGTGGTGCGTGCCGTGTTTGCTAGCTATAACTGAACCCGAGCGAGGTGTTCGGTTTCTGAACCTGACCAATAGATCTCGCCGTCGCACCACCTCTAGCGACTGAAGCCGACCGATCCTTCGTTGCCTAACTGAACCCGAGCGATTCCTTTGCTGCCTAACTGAACCTGAGCGATCCTTCTCACAGCTTACTGAAGCCAAAGGCCCCCGTGTACGTGCGAGACGTAGCCGGTTGGGTTGCTTCTCGATGAACGGTGCCCATTGATGCCTCACCAACGATACACGTAGGCACGAGTTAAGACGCATCGATCGATCGAGCCGGTTGGTTGGCTGTAGATAAATAGATTCCGGTGGGGGTTGGATGAACAGGACCCCGTGGTTGCCCCTGGATGAACAGGACCCTGAGGAGGCCACCACAGCCCAGTCAGTTTGGTGGATGAACAAAACCTGTGGAGGGCGGATGAACAGTAGCGGGTGGAGGCTGGAGCAGGTCGACAGTGGATAAATAGTAGCCCGTGGAGGTTGGAGCGAGGTTGTAGACGGTGATGAACATTAGACCGTGGAGTCCCGTTTTGTAGTACGCCACACCCCTCGTGATGAATAGGACCCCGTTTCGACCGTAGGCGCTCGAAGAGTAGTCTGTTTCCTCTGTTTTGCCCTACGCCCTACCCCTCCAGATCAACAGGACCCCGTTTCAACCATAGGAGGTCGAAGATAACTCAGTTCTGTCTGTTTCGTGATATGCCTGACCCTGAGCCGATGAACAGGATCCGTTTCGATCGTATGCGGTCGAACAGAAAGTCGTTTCCTTTGTTCTGTGGTACGCCAGACCCTGTTTCGGCTGTTCTGTCCAAGCCGGTTGGCTCCCATTGAACATGATGCATTCCGCCCAGTCGGTTGCCTCTTTATGAACACGACATTGTTTCTCTGTTCAGACCCCACCCGTATGTACGTACACGTGGCTAATGTACATACCATTGTTGATGTACTCGTTCAAGACCCTGCCCATATGTACGTACGTGGCCGTATTTTTTGCTGTGTGGCTGTAGGTACGCGTACATGATTTAGATGGACTGCCTGAACTGCTACGTCGAGGAATCTACTACGACACACGTCGCTACTTACTCGGCCATGGCTCATCCTTGCATAGAGACGGATCAACATGTATGTACATGCACGTTTGTGACCAGTCAGATAGTCATATGTACGCTTTAACCTAGTAGGTCCCAACTGTCACCGGGATAAGGACATACATCCTTGCGTGCCAAGATATAGCTGGTTGATCCTAGATGCCATTGGGAGGAATCATATTTTTCGTCTAATAAGGAGGCTCTTCCTTGTGTACGAAGATATAGCTAGTGGGTCCTAGCTGTCATGGGGAGGAAAAACAGTCTACTTAATAAGGAGGAATTATCCTTGTGTGCGACCATGGACCTCATGGGTCCCCGCTGTCAGCCTCTCAATCGTCCTCTTCCGATGACTCTTGTTTGTTGACCAGGCCGCCCCAAGCATAGCAAGGCGATGAAACGATGTTGAGGCCCCGGATGGGAATGACCCAAAGAAGGGGGAGATGAAGTAGTGGAGGCACAGCCGAAGAGGAGTACGTTGTACAAGGGTTAACTGGTTCGGTGAGGCCTGGGGCTACAGTCGGCAGAGAATAACAAGAGGGGTGGATGTGATGCCCCCGATTTAATCATACTCACAAATGTGTATGATCAAGATCAGGGACTCACGGTAAGATATCACAACATAACTCTAGACACAATTTTGAAATAATACAAGATTTATATTACAAGCCAGGGGCCTCGAGGGCTCAAATACAAACAAGTCAGCGGAAGCAACAATATCTGAGTACAAACATAAGTTAAACAAGTTTGCCTTAAGAAGGCTAGCACAAAAGCAACAACAATAAAAAAGGCAAGGCCTCCTGCCTGGGAGCCTCCTAACTACTCCTGGTGGTCGGCGGTCTCCGCGTAGTAGTAGGCACCCTCAGGGTAGTAGTAGTCGTCAGCGGTGGCATCTGGCTACTGGGATCCGTCATCTGGTCGCATCAACCGAAAAGAAGAAAGAAGGGGGGGGGGAAGGGGTACAAAAGCAACAGTGAGTACTCATCCGGAGTACTCGCGAGTATCAGATCTATACTAAGTATGCATTGGTATAAAGTGAAAGGGGTGTATCTGTGGACTATACTACAGAATGCCAGAATAGACGGGAAGGCCTAGCCTATGGAAGACAAGCATCTTCAAGCATCTTGACATGTCATAAGTTATAATTATGTTGTAGCATCCATGCTCAGAGATCCCTTCTCGACTCCTACGAGAAAGAAATCCCGAAGCCATCTGTTGGGGGAAGCAACACATATGGGATCCCGGGCACCCCTACTACGGTTGGTGGGGGCGTAGCGCTACGCAAAGAACAGGTCTAGCGATCAACGCGTGGGAATTTTTACCCAGGCTCGGGCCACAAATGATGCGTAACACCCTAGTCCTGCTTGTTTGTGTTTATCTTGTGTTCTTGAGCTCTTGACTTGGCTACTATGCATGCCTTGTCCAAAATGTCTGAATCCTTCCACAGTATGCCTCGGGCCTCCTTTTATATGGCAAAGGGGTAGCCACACTAGCACACGGGAGGTGGAAGGTATCTACGGTGTACAAGTTTATCGCCTAACATCATAGGACAAATGCATTTAATGTGATGCCTATGTGTCCTCTTGCTTTATCGGGGACGGCAACAGAGATTGTCCCACCCGTCGTCTCCTCGCATTGTTCCGACACGCGTCCAGGCTGATGAGGCATGTAGCGCCACGCTGGCTAGCTGGCTGCTACGCTGGACCGGTGGTAGGGTCTTTCATGAAGATCTGCATGCCAGCACGCAGGTGCTTGACTAGTTGGCCTAGAAGTAGCATGCCGCCACATAGGTGCTTGTCTAGTTGGTGGACTGGTTTCCGTGTAGGACTGGTCGCTGAGCAGCCAAACTATGGCAGGTGCGGGCCTGGTCGTGGCCTCACAGACGCCCCCGGCAAGGGTCTTGGTGGGGTCTCGTGGCTGTCCCCGGCGAGGGTCTTGTCGGGGGCCTTCGGTCGTCCCCGGCAAGCATCTTGCCAAGGGTCTTCATCTTGTGGTCCTTACCTAAATCCGCAGGCCATTGGTCTTCACAAAGATCTGCATGTCACCACACAGGCGCCCTTGAGTCTTTGTCTTGATGTTGTTGATGGTGTCAGAGTTCTCAGGCCCAAGGGTGGCGGCCTTGCTGGTGTTTGGGCAAGTTGCCCTGGCAAGACCCTTGTCGGGGCTATGTATGCCGCCCTGGCAAGGGTGTTTCTAAGGGGAGTCCATCTTGCACCTCTTCTCTTTATGCTTCTGGCTTGAGTGTTTCCTTGGCAGTCTCGTAACTTTCCTTCCTCTGCCCCACCAAGCATGGCTACAGGTGAGGCTACGACTACCCATGTACAAGTAAAGGGGAACAGAAAGGCCCCTACTTTTGTACACCGACAGGAGCCCTCGGGTCCGGGCCACACATAAGTGTGAAGCGTTGTTGGGCCAGGCCCATAACGGTGCGCGGGCATGCGTGGCAGAGTTTTAACTGCGGTGACTTCTTCGCCAGTTGCGCTTCCCCATGAGTCGAATTGGGTGCGTGACATGGGAGTCATGCGTGGAATGGTTGCCGCATGCTTGCGTCATGTCGCGGTGAATTGTAAAGAGGTGGCCCGCGTCTTCCCCATAAAAGAGGAAGCCACAAGGGCGCTACTAATTTACAAAGTGGACTCGGGTCGTGGCCTTCATGGCACCCGCTCCCCATGTTCATGGGGCGGGGAACGGTCACCCAACTTGTCTTCTTCATTCCGGCTTGCCCTCCACGTGTCTCCCATGCCTCAGGAAGGGCAGGTGGCAGATACGGAGGGCACAGGCATTAATGCCAAGGCGGGAAGTCGGGCGTTGCTGATTGGAGTAGTGGGTCGGTCTTGATTCCCTGCGCCTCTGGTGGCCGGATTAGTCAAGGGGTGGCCGCCCTTAGGTTGGGATGCCGAGCCCTGGCTCTTCCCCTCTATAAAAGGGGATAGGGACGACATCTTTTCACATTCATCTCCTTCCTGCATGATCCTTTTCTTCCACTCGCCATGGTTAGAGGGCGCGTCGGCGCTCCAATGGCGGCGATGAGGGCTTCTGCCCGACAGCATGTCTCCCCTCCTCGGGAACTCATGGCAGCGGAGCCCGCCGTGAGATGAAGAGGGAGGGGGCGAGGCCGATTCCATCGTGGAGCTCGGGGGAGAGGAGGACGGGGCGATGCACCGACCATGCTTCCGCCAGTGGCTCTTCCTCCAATGGAGGGCCATGTATGCGACCAGCCCCGCGAGTTCTACATCAGGTTGTACAAGCTAGTGCTCGGTCACCTCCGCCTCCCCATCTTGTTTGCTCGGGTAATGGAGCTTGACCCGCCGCATGCCTTGAGGCTGCATATGAGGTGATGTGGGAACGGCGGCATGCGGGTCGATGTCGACTTTCCCGCCCCTCACATCATGTACCTCCATCGTGGGTGGAAGACCTTTACCCGTGCCCATAGCCTGTCGGAGGGGCACATTGTCCAGTTCAAATTAATGGAGAAAGGCCTACTCTCTGTCAAGGTCTTTGGGCGCTCGACAATCCACTTAGGGTGCTGCGCGGAGAGCTCCACTGACATCGAAACCTCCTCCTTGAGCAACAGTGACGAGGAGGACAGCGACATTGACGACGATGGTAGCCGGCAGGAGCACGCCGATTTCGACTCCAGCTGACCATCGGTGGTAGCACCATCATCTGCATTGCCCTCCTCCCTCGGCCATGCATCCCGCCGAGGGCCATCCTCGCCATGCTCTCCGTCGGCGCACTCCCTGTCGCCTCTTCTTTGCCTTCACCTGCCGCACCTGGGAGGAAAGGGGCAAGAACGGAGATTGCAAGGCGCTTATCTTTCTTTTAGCTTGGAGGCACTTGCCAAATATTAATATCTAAATAATGTAATCTCTCGAGCCCTTGTTCGTGTCCTGTAACACTCGTACTTGTATCAGCATGTCAATGAAAAGGACCAGCCTTGCTGGGGAACCGTGCATGTATACGTCCATGCAGAGGCGAAATGCCTCTTTAATGCAAATAAACGAGTTCTCCCACCAAGCCATCCTTCCGGTGCCATCTGCGCCTGATGGAGAATCACATCTGCAGGGTTGTAGACAAAGGGCCCAGCCCCTCGTCAATCTTCTTTTAGTAAAGGCTACTACGACCATTCCAAACGAAGCAGTGCTCGGGTCAGGGATGGGAGCACCTGAGTTTAAAAGAGAGTGGTGAGGTTTTCTAATGCTCAAGTCACAGGTTACGAACATGAATGGGCAAGAGGTGAACTTTATATGTTTGGTTTGCCGGGGATCGCCGTGCCGGGTAGTCTTCCCATCTTCTCGCCGGGGCCGGGTCTTTGGCAGAATCGAGCGTCCTTGCCGCGGATGGAGAGGAGAGAGGACAGGAGCATGGAACCTTGGCGGTCCATTAACATTTGTTGGAATCAAAAAGCAGTACAATATCCTGGATAAGCATGTATATACACGAAAACATGGAAATCAACGGGATATTGTACATACTAAAGTGTTTTTATTCCCAGACTGCGTGCAGGGTCTGTGCCTGGCTTTGTACATAGGGTTACGTGCCTTGCCGGCAAGGCTAGTACAAAAAGGGGGTTGCCGGGGCTCCCAGCGACCGCCCCTTCGGTGCAAAACTTGCGGAGATGTTCAATATTCTAGGAATTGCTCACCGGAATGCCATCTTCGGTATCCAGGCAGACTGCGTCGGGCCTGGTGACTCGTATTACCCGATAAGGTCCTTCCCACTCTGGCGTCAACTTGTTTGAATTCTTGGCGGATTGGATTCGCCGAAAAATAAGGTCGCCTTCCTCAAGGCTTCGGGCGTGAACCTTGCGGCTATGGTAGCGGCGCATGGCTTGCTGGTAGCGAGCGGCTCGCATAGCAACCTAAAGATGATCTTCGTCAAAGAGCGTCGGGTCATCTTGGCTTAACTGCTCCTGCTCAAGCTCATCATAGGCGAACACTCGAGGTGACCCGTATATGAGTTCCGTGGGGAGAACTGCTTCTACCCCGTATACTAGGGCAAAGGATGTCTTGCCAGTGGATCGATTTGGTGTCGTTCTGATTGACCAAAAAACCGTTGGGAACTCATCAATCCAGCATCTTCCGCACTTGTGTAGCCTGTCGAAAGTTCTGGTCTTGAGGCCTCGCAACACTTTGCATTTGTCCTCTCAGTCTGGCTGTTACTTCTGGGATGAGCAACAGAAGCAAAGAAAACCTTGCCGCCAAGGTCTTGGATGTACTGCATGAAGGTGCGGCTCATGAACTACGTGTCGTTGTCGGTGATGACTCTATTTGGCACACCAAAATGGCAGACTAGTCCCTTGAAGAACTTGACGGCTGATTGTGTCATCACCTTTCTCACCGGTTCCACTTCCGGCCACTTTGTGAACTTGTCAATTGCGACGTACAAGTACAAAAAGCCCCCGACAGCACGGGGAAAGGGGCCCAGTATGTCGAGCCCGCGGACCGAAAATGGCCAGGAAAGAGGGATTGTCTGAAGAGCTTGAGCTAGTTGATGAAGCTTCTTTGAATGGAACTGGCATGCTTCACACTTGGTTATTATTGCAGTTGCATCCTGGAGGGTAGTGGGCCAGAAGAAACCGTGCCGGAACGCCTTGACGGCAAGGGCTCTTGACCCTATGTGGGAGCCACACTTGCCTCCATGTATCTCTGCCAATAGCTCCAGTCCGTCCTCCTGAGGAATGCCCTTCAATTTCATGTCATTCTGTCTCCTTCTGTATAGGGCATTATCCACTAAATGGTACATGGTGGACCGACGGGCTACTTTCTCTACCTCTTCCTGTTCCAAGGGGAGTTTCCCTGTTTGGAGGAAATGAACGGTGCACTGCACCCATGCTGGAGCCTAGGGCTCGACGACAAGGACTAAAGGCTCATCTCCGGCCATAAGGGCAGTTGCCTCTACGGTCGGGGCTTGGGGCCCTGCCGGAGGTTGTTGCACCCTGGCAAGCTTGGGGTACCCGGCAATGTCCTTGCCGATAGTTCCTGGGATCTCTACGGGAAAGTACTTTTCGGGGCTTGCCCTCCTTCGTTTGTTCTATCCCGCAGATGGCTCAACGTATGGCTGGGTTAATTGAAGCACAAAGGTACCTGGTTCCACAGGCAGCTTGAGGGCAGCTTGTTTCGACAAGTCGTCGGCTATGTTGTTCTGTGCTCGGGGTACATGCTCTCCTTGTAGACTGTCGAAACGCTCCTCCAACTTCCTCACTTCATCCACATAAGCCTCCATCAACTGGCTCTGGTAATCCTTGTTAACTAGCCTGACGATAAGTTGTGAATCACCCCTGATGATAAGCTTCCTGATTCCGAGGTCTTTTGCGATCCTGAGACTAGCAAGCAATCACTCGTACTCTGCAGTTTTGTTCATTGATTTTTCCCAGGGAAATTGCATCTGTACTACGTACTAGAGGCGCTCTCCGGTGGGTGCGACGAGTAGCACGCTGGCACCAGCACCTTGCAGCGATACAGCTCCATCAAAGTACATAATCTAGTCACGGCTCGTCTCCTTGCCGGGAAGGGTGGTCTCTTGAATCTCTTTGTCGGGTGTTGAGTTCCATTCTTCTATGAACTCTCCCAAGGCTCGGCTCTTGATTGTCAAACTACTTTAAAACTTGAGGCCAAAGCTTGATAGTTCCAATGCCCGCTCCACAATCCTCCCAGTTGCATCCGGGTTGTGCAAGATTCATTGGAAAGGGAGGCGGGTGACGACGGAGATCTCATGCGCTTCGAAATAGCAATGCAGATTTCTCAAGGCCATAAGGAGGCCGAAAAGTAGCTTATGTATACCAGAATATCTTGATCTAGCCCCCATGCAACAGGGTACTGCATCACCTTCTTCTTCTGTTCAACTTCGCCCACCTGCGCAGATGTTGTCTTGCCGGGACTAGGCATTGCTGGGGGTTCTGCCTTGCCGCCACCAGGCCCTACCGGGGAGAGCTCCAGCCCATCATCTGACAACTCTGCCACTACCGCTGCTTCTTCCTCAAATTCTCTCTTTGCCACCAGCGTAGCACTAACCACTTGATTCATTGCCGCTAGATATAGAAGCAACGGCTCTTGCGGTTTAGGCGCGACTAGTATTGGCGTGGAGGAGAGGTATCTTTTCAAATCTTGCAGCGCTGCCTTTGCCTCCGGAGTCCATTTCACTGGACCCGCCTTTTTCAAAACTTTGAAAAAGGGGAGGACGCGCTCAGCAGATTTGGAGATGAACATACTTAGAGCAGCAACGCAGTCGGCGAGCCTACATATGTCTTTGACTCGTCTTGGCGCCTCAATCTGCTCAACCGCTTTGATCTTGTCAGGATTTGCTTCGATCCACATTGAGACACAAAGAAACCAAGGAGTTTGCTCGATGGGACGCCGAACACGCACTTCTCTTGGTTGAGCTTGAGGTTGATCTTGCGCAGTTTTGCAAATGTTTCCTCCAGATCCTGCGCGAGCGTGGCTTTGTCCTTGGTTTTGACCACTATATCATCCATATAGGCTTCCATATTTCTATGCAGCTGGGGCTCAAAATAGATTTGGGCTGCTCAGGAAAATCTCGAATCAACGCTCTTCAACCCGAAAGGCATCCATACAAAGTAGTACGTACCACATGGGGTGATGAATGCGATCTTTTCTTCGTCTTCCTTCATCATGAAGATCTTGTGGTATCCTGAGTAGGCGTCGAGGAATGACAGCAGGTCACACCCGGCAGTGGAGTCCATTATTTTGTTAGTGCGTGGCAGAGGGAAAGGATCCTTTGGGCAGGCTTTATTGATATATGTATATTCAATACACAGCCTCCATTTCCCATTTGCTTTCGCACTACCACTGGATTGGACAACCACATGGGGTGGAGCACTCCTCTGACGAAGCCTACCACCTCCAACTTCGTGATCTCCTCGATGATGAACTTTTGATGTTCCAAAGCTTGCTTCCTGACCTTCTACTTGACGGGCCGCACATGGGGACAGACAACAATGTGGTGCTCAATCACCTCCCTGGGAACGCCGGGGATGTCGGATGCTTGCCATGCAAACACATCAATATTCCCCCGCAGGAAGGTGACGAGCGTGCCATCCTATTTGTTGTCAAGGGTGGAGCTTATGGTAAAAGCTCCACCCGTGCCATCCTCCCTGACGGAGATGGTCATGGTTTCTGGTGGGCCCGCCTTGGACCTCTTTCTCCCACTTGCGGACCTCTGTGGCATGTCCCCAATGGGAACGCGGCACTCTGAGGAGGCGTGTTTGCCGGAGGGGGTGCAGGTTCTCTTGTCGGGGTTATAAGTCTTGCCGGAAGGGGCCTTGCCGGTAGGGGCAGAGCCCTTGCCGGTTTTCTTCCCCCTCGGAGTCTCAACGGTAGGAGCATGTGCCTTGGCGGCATCTGCTGCAACTGCCTCTCGGTAGATTTGGTCAGCGCAAATGAGCCCGTCTTTCTTGTCGGATGGAACGGTGATGATGCTCATCGACCCGAGCATCTTCAACGTGTTGTAGGCGTAATGTGATGCCGCCATAAACTTGGCCAACGCTGGGCGGCCGAGGATCCCGTTATAGGGCAAGGGGATCTAGGCAATATCAAAAACAATCTTCTCTGTCCTTTGATTCAGCTCGCCCCCAAATGCAACGGGCAACGCGATCTTACCCTTCGGCTGACTCCTCCCCGGGTTGACCCCTTGAAACGTGCCTATCTCCTCGAGATCTCCATCGGGGATTTGTAGCCTCTCTATCACAGCGGGCGAGATCAGGTTCAGACCGGCCCCACCGTCAACTAGCACTTTCGTCACCTTGAGGTTGTGTATCGTTGGCGAAACCAACAATGGCAAACACCCGACCACAGTTGTGTGATCAGGATAATCCTCGGTGTAAAAAATGATAGGCGTGCTGGACAACTTCAGTGGCCTCCGGGCATCGAACGATGGCTCTGCCGCAGTGACATCATGCGCCCATTATTTTAGTTGGCGATGACAGGTATGCAATGAGGCGCCACTGTTGACGCACATGGCCTCCGTAGCTTTTTGGAACCCATGCTCGCTGGACTCGTCGTCGTCATCATGATCATCGTGTCCCTCTTTCTTGTCACAACACTGAGCGGGCCTCTCTGGTTGATTATCTTTGCCGCGGCGACCTCTTTGGCCGCCACACTTCTTGTCGGGCGCTTCAGCACCATCCGGGTCTTTCTCCTTATCGCGCATCTCATACTCAGCTTTCTGCTTCTTTGCAAGCACCTCAAACTGCCGGCAATTCTAGAGGTCATGGTCCTTGGTGCAAAGGATCTTGCAGTACTGCTTCTCGGAGCCTTCTGGCTTGTCGGCAGGCGCCAAGTCCCAGCAGGTGTCGCACCTGGCAACTTCCTTGTCGGGGTCGTCTGCCTTGGCCTGCTTGGCGGCGCCGGGGTCATCGGATCCCTTGCCGGCATGCACGGTCTTGCCCTTACGTTTCCTGTTGCGGCATTGGCCTTTCTTTGCCGGGGCAACGACATCTCCGTCTGTGGAGTCTGTTTCTGCGCTGGCATCTTCACAGGGGTACTTCCTCCCTTCTTCAGCCAGAACACATCTATCATCCAGAACATAATGCTTGGCTACATATTTAACCTTGTTCGTCGCCATCTCCTCATGCATCTTGCGGTTGCGCACATTACAATGGAATGCACTGATGACGACAGCGAGGTGAACATCTGGGATGTTGTACTGCACACGGCTGAACATTTGTATGTACTTGCGTAGGGTTTCACCGTCCTTCTGGGGGATGACATGCAAATCACTTACCTAGCCATGAGCTTGGTGGCCCCCTCTAAAGGCACTAACAAACTCATGGCACAGGTCCAACCAAGAAGAAAGGGACTCCATGGGCAGGTGCATCAACCATGACATAACATTGGGCTTAAGCGCCAACGGGAAGTAGTTGGCAAGCACCTTATCATCGCGAGCCCCAGCGGCCTGCAACACGATAGTGTAGATGCTGAGGAACTCAAATGGGTGAGTCTTGTCGTTGTACTTTTCTTCGACCTCGGGCTTGAACGTGTGGTGTGTTGGCCACTAGAACTGCCGCAGCTCACGGGTAAAGGCTGGACAACCCACCTCGTAGGTAAGTCACCAGAACCCCCCGGCGTTGGGCAGTCCATAGTGGGCCCTGCACGCATATCCGACTGACGGCGCGCTTCCTGCCGTTGCTCGATAGTGGTCCGAGCGTCTTCCTGGGCTCGCTCCCGAAGAACTTGACATTGGTCGCAGCGGGCTCACGGGTCGGACTATGCTGTGGAAACATTGTCACGAGCGTTGGCCCGACGAGCCGGCGGCTACTATTGCTGGCGTGGGGGAGGAGAGTGCACCGTGGTCGCTGTAGCTCCGATCCTTCCACCAACAGCGTGCGCTGGCTTGACAGAGCGCCAGCACAAGGGTTCCACTGGCCGAGGTTCATCTTTATTGGCGAAGATGATGAGGCTCCGGATGGTGGCTCTCCATTCGCCGAGCTTCTCCGCGTTGGTGGAAAGTCGAGGAGCAATTGCACGCGCGCCAACGCTTCTGCTAGCGTGGGTGGCGGCAAAAGCTGCATGGATCGTGACACGCTTTGACTTCTAACCACATCAGAAGGAGCTCTATCACAGTCCCGCAGTCATACGCCGCTTCCGCCAGCATCTGGACGTGCATGCTGGCCCGGTGCATCTTGAGAGTGACGCAAAGGGGTCTTCCCGCGGCGGCGCCCGAGGGCACCAACGTCGCGGCGTTGCTTGTCATGCATGAGCTGGGAAGACCACGGCGCGGGCGCCGGCAGGGGTGTCCAGGAGGTCACCACGCCGCCCATGGGCAGCAAAGCGACGCCCTTGGACCCAACGGCATGTGGCTCGTCGTCTTGGGCACAAACGACGCTGCTCGCCTGGCTCCGATGGCCAGAGTGCCGTGGATGTTCGCGGGCCATGCCTCTGCCACCATCCGCGGCCGCTCTAGCGCCTGCCCGCGCTGGCACGGGCTGTTCGGTTCGTGACGGACCGATCACAGCGATCCCCTTCTTCTTGGGAGTCATGGCGATGAAGAAGTCGATGCACTAACTTCTAGACCAGATTTTCACAGCCTAGCGCCCCCTACCTGGAACGCCAAAGATGCCGGGGGAACCAACACGTATGGGATCCGTCCAACCATAGTAGGGGTCCCCGGGATCGCATAGGTGTCGTTTCCCCCGACACCATCCTATCCATTTCATGCCTCAGCATGCAGTTCTAGTTGTATCGATCGGGATACAACATCGAGCGTCTGTTATCGTGGACACGGCTATTTGAATAGATTATACTTCCCTGTAGGGGTGCACCAACTTACCCAACACGCTTGATTAACTATGGCCGGGCACACCATCAGATCGTACCCAGCCTCGAATGATCAACACATCACAGCCCTACCTAGGCTCAACGGAGAGGCCACCATGCCGGTCTACATCCTAAGGGCGCAGGGGTCTTCAGCCCATCGCTATTTGCACTCCTACACGTTGCATACATGGCTGATGAGCAGACCTAGCCCCCTTATACAAGCACGGGCTTAACCAGTCCAACCCTGCGTGCATCGCTGATGTCCGAAGAGCTTTGCCTGATACATACGAGGTAGAGTGCCCATAGTTATTCCCACCTGGTGGTCAGTGTGAAAAAGGCCAGAGGACTACTCGGATCACATATGCAAATCGTTAGTGTCATGGGAGTGCGTGGTAACGAGCAGAGACTCACGATCATGTGACCCTCTCGCCCCGTCTGATGGACTTACGGCAAGGGCCAGGAATGCCCGGCCGTGCCACGTAGAAATCTTGCAGGTACCCTCCAGGTCAACCCGACTACACATTAACTCGCGGGTACCCTCTAGGTCAAACCGACTAGTAAGAGACTGTCGAGAACTCAGATCCACCTCAATCGGGAAGTATCGCATGTCCATCCAGTCCTACCATAATAGTAACTCTTGCAGGTACCCCTCAGGGCCAACCCATCTTTAACATGGTTCTAGGGGGTAAAGTCAAAGTAACCGTGAGTCCAAAACACCAAAGTGGAATTCGAGGAATCACCCTCGATGGGTTCCACTTGATGTAACCGTCAAGGTGAACTAAGGATGAATCGCCCTCGATGGTTTACTCTTGATGTGTTGCACAACAGAGTCGTTATCAGGAGTGGTGAAGGAGGAATCACCCTCCATAGACCATGGCCGATTAGCTTGACTACACAGGTCTCATCGGAAGTGCTATACGAGTTATCACCCTCGACACTTGATAGTAACTCTGAATAGTTGTACAACTAAGGGGGTGTGATGTGATGTGTCGGGCTCTGGACGTCGATCACGTTGATCGAGTCATCGATCATGAAGTAGGGGCAACAGGGATAATGTGGTGTCACTGGTGGATCACCAACCAACCTATACTAAGCATATAGAATAAGAAGGTTAGGTACAAAAGTAGGTTACCAAAAGCAGGCTATGCATAAGAATAGGAGCAAACAATTATCTTAGCAAAATCTAATGCAATCATGAGAGAGAATGGAATGGGCGATATAGGAATGATCAAGGGGGTTTTGCTTGCCTGGTTGTTCTGTAGACAGACTTGGATCCTCGACGGTGAAGTAGTCGATCACCAGATGAATAACGGTCTCGGTGTCTACCGGAAAAGAAGTAACGGAGGGGGAACACAATTAACAATAGAGCAATCAATTGCATCTCAAAGCAAGACATGGCAATACATTATGCTAGGGGTGACCTAACACGGTGCTACATGATACACACGAAGCGGAAAAACATCAGGGAATGTTTTGCCGGCTTTAGGGAGTTTTTGGAAAGATGAAATGGAGGGGATTGCAGTGTTAGAGGCATGTGACGGGTATGTCGATAGCATATTCGGATTCATCATTTTTTTCTAAGCAATTTTCGTATATAAATTATTTTCATCTGAATTACGGTTGATTTTGTATGATTTTTCAACAATTTAAACATTTTTTGAAATTTTCTAGAATTGTTCTAAAGTCGAATATTGAATTCTAACGTGTAGTCAACCTAGTCAACTTTTGACTAGTCAACAGGATAGTGTGACCCACATCTCATTGTCACATAAATTAACTAGTGTCTAGATTAAAAATTAAGCCACGTGCCATTGTTTTATTAAACTAAACTAGCACTAGGGTAGTCCAAAACTAACCATAATCAAATTAAACCCCACACAGACACTCACGCACACACACCTAGCAGTCTAGCACACACCACCCACGGCCATGGCCTTGACCATGGCCAGCCACAAGCAACATGCGGCACCAGGCAACGGCACTACACAGGGACCGTAGGGGAGCAGCAATACACAACGGCAGTAGCAACACAGTAGTGAAGAGCGACGGAAGTGGCTAGGAGCGGCAAGCAGCACTGGCAGCTAGGGGCAGCGGTAGCTGGCTCGCGGGCATGGATGCGCACGCACGAAACGACCATGGCGCCAGCAAAGGCGGGCAACAATGGCAGCAAGCAGCATCAGCAGCAGAGCAGTAGGCTGCGGGCGTGCACGGCGCACGGGCGCAAGCGGCAGCAGCCGGCAACAGCAAGCGCACGCACATACGCATACGCGGGGGTTCGGGCTCGACGGAGATGGCGGCCTATGGTGTCCAAATCAAACGGGTAAAAGGGGGACCCGAGGGAGAAGCTCACCCCGGTTCTCGTGGAAGAGGTTGGAAGGACGGAGGCAGACCAAAGTAGTGGAAACAATGACGAGGTGGTGACGTACGCGGCGGAGAAGGGCTCAATGGCAAGCACACAGACTGCCCTGGCTTGAGCTGGCCCCCGGAACAGACGGACCCGGCCATGGTGGGCCTCATGTATGTGCTCTCGCACGCTGGAGACGAGAGTGGCCGTGACGATGACGGCGAGGTACGGTGACCGTGAGTGGTTTTGAGCGTGAAAACAAGACAGAGAAGAGGGGCAAAGGGGGTTGAGGGGCAATGGAAGAGGGCATTTTAGGATTTCAGGGGTGCCCGGGGGGATTTGTAGGCGGCGGCAGGGGCGGATCGCCGCCACGCACTAATGGGGAATAACCACGGCCACCTATGGGATGGAGGTCCCTTTTTGTTTGGCAAGGGGATGGACACGTTGCACAAAGAGCGGAGAAGCGCAGAGCAGCACGTTGGGGATCACACATGTAGTTTTTACCAAGGTTCGGGCCGCCGCAAGGCGTAAAACACTACTCCTACTTTGGTAGATTGATGGTCGAATGGTGGAAAATGGACGTGCCACCCTTGGCCGGTAGGGTTGCCTTGGGGTGAGAGTGGTCGCGCGTATGAGTGTGTATGGGTTCGAATGGCCGAATCCCTTCTACGCTTGCCATGGGCCTCCTTTTATAGGTTAAGGGGTCACCACATTGGCAAATTAGTCTTTACAAGCTGATTAGATAGGAAACTGTGCTATCATACCTAACTTTGCAAACTGATAGGGTGCATTAAATGCACCGCTTAGTGTCACATCACATCACGTCCGGCAAGCCTTGCCGGGCTGTTTCGCCATCTGCGTTCCTGCTTGCTTGAGACGTCTTTGGACGGGTGTCATTTGGTGGTTCTTGTGGTAGGAGATGGTTGTCACGTAGCAACAGGCGGCCACTAAGCCACCTTGGATCTTGACACTGCCCTGATCAGTGATGGGTCTTGCTATGAGGTGAAGTTTACCTCTACGTGCCGCGGTAGGCCTGCCGGGGCGATCTTGGTGGCTTGCTGCCGGGGGAATTCGGCTCCTCATCGGGCTCGCGTGCCCGACAAGGATGGTTTTATTTCTAGTGGATTCTTGCATCATGCTTGTCTTGATCTCCTTGATTACCCCTTTGATTCATCAAGCGGCTGATCTCTTGTGTCTTGATCTGGTGCTTGAAGCTGTAAGCTTGCCCTTGAGCTTGTGTACTTGTTGTCCGGGCACTAGTCAGGGGAAATCACATACCCTTGTTTGTGTACCCTGACATGCACGACACATACCCCTATTCGAGTGAAGAGCCAAACTGTTAGAGGTGGTGGCCATCATAGGAAAAGACGCCGCCGAAGAGGCTGTCAAGATTGCCGCCATAGAAGGGCACGGGCTGGCAGCTGGGGGTCGTCTGTGTCCGCTAAAGGAGCCTAGTGAGTCCCGCGGTACTGGATTTGTATCAGGAGTTGTGATCGAGGAGAAGATACCCCTCCAGTGGCAACCCCGCCATAGTCTTAACACAGCTTGTCTCTGGTGCTGGCACAGATCGGTTCCGCAGCTCCTCACTCTGTCGGTGTACAAAAGTAGGGGCCCTTTTACACTCCTTTACTTGTGCACGGGTAGTTGCAGACACCCCTGCGGCCACGCTTGGCGGAGCAAATGAAGGAAAAGCACTAGATTGCCAAGGCAACACTCAGGCCAGAGGCATGAAGGACAGAGGGGCAAGGTAGACTCCCCCCTTTCAACACCCTTGCCAGGGTGACCTACATAGCCTTGGCAAAAGTCTTTCCAGGGCAACTTGCCCAACACCAGGAAAGCCACCACCCTTGCGTCTGAGAGCTCTGGCACCATCGACAACGTCAAGGCCAAGATTCAAGGGCGCCTATGCGGTGGCATGTAGATCTTTGTGAAAACCAAGGGCCTGCGAATCTAGATGAAGACCAGAAGACGAAGACCCCTGGCAAGAGCCTTGTCGGGGACAACAAAGACCCCCGGCAAGATCCTTGCCAAGGACAGCCACGAAACCCCACCAAGGCCCTTGCCGGGGGGCGTCTACGGGGCCACAGCCAGGCCCGCGCCCGACAAGATTTCACTACCCCGCGACCACTCTTACGCGGCAACCAACTCGCGAACATGACAAGTTCCTGCGTGGCAGCATGCAGCCTCTAAGCCAACTATCCAAGCACCTGCGTGGTGGCATGCAGATCTTCCTGGAGACCCTGCCACCGCACTAGCCCAGTAGCCAGCAGCCAGCAGCCAGCATGGCGCAACATGCCTCGTCAGCTTGGACGCGTGTCAGAGCGAGGCGAGGCGGCGACGGGGAGGACAAGCTCTGTTGCCGTCCCCGATGAAGCTAGATGACACATAGGCGGCGCATTAAAAGTGTTTGTCCTATGATGTCAGTAGATAAACTTGTGCACTGTAGATACTTTCCAACTCCTGTATGCCACTATGGCAACCCCTTTGTCATATAAAAGGAGGCGCGGGGCATACTGGAGGGGGATTTGGAATTTTTGGATAGGCATGCATAACAGCCAGTTCCAGAGCTCAAGAACACCAAATATACACAAACAAGCAGGACTAGGGTTTTACGCATCACTTGCGGCCCGAACCTGGGTAAAAATCCGCATGCGTTGATCGTCTAAACCTGCTGTTTGCGCAGCACTACGCCCCGCTAACCATAGTAGGGGTCCCCGGGATCCCATAGGTGTCGTTTCCCCGGCATCTTTGGCGCGCCAGGTAGGGGGCGCTATGCTGTGAAAATCTGGTCTAGGAGTGAACGCACCACCTCCTCTATCGCGATGGCCACAAAGAAGAAGGCAGCGGAGGAGCTCAACAGCATCCCCATCGCTTTGGTGGCAACGGCCAGGCGAGCAGTGTCCTCCGCAACCGCAACCACCATTTACATGGTGAAGAAAAAGCTAAGTCACGCAAAAACTTGAGCAATTTCCTTTTTTATAGGGTTATTTTCCTCGAAAGATCTTTCTCCTTGTATGGAGAACCTGCACGCAAAGGAACCTTTTCGCTATTGGTAACGCCCTTGTTCTATTTCGAGTCCGCTCAACAGCTCAAGTGGTTGCGCCGCGAACGGCAAAGTGGCTTGCCCGACAACAAGCGCCGCCGGCAGGCTGCTAAAGATCCGTTCCTCAAAGCGCCACGACACGGGTTTACGTGCCGGTAGGTCTATCCAACTAAGCATAGGGTGCGTACATACAAAGAAAGATCAAATAGGAAGATAACATGCACTGTTTCAAAATACTGCAAAGTTATATTACATTAGTGGTTGCCATGGTTCTAACTGAAGATAAACTTTTCTTGGGCGTGAACTCACAGCGGCAATGAGAAGCGAGGTCGCTAGTCCCAGCGTTGGCCTCCAACCTCTTGACTCCGTCAACGCAGCTGATGATGGGCTCAATATGCTCCTCGAGTGCCGCGAGGTCCACACCCTCCGGCAAACTCTCAAGCACGTTGGCGAAGTTGACGCTGGGGTTCTAGAATGCCACCGTGGTGAGCACCTTGGTCAGGGCACCCCGGCAAAGCTTTCGAGCCTCATTGGCCAGATAAGTTGCTCGACTACAGTGGAGCTGCGCCATGGTATCAAGGACGCCCCCGAAGAATAGGGTTAGCCTGGCGCTAGGGCTTATGCTCGCCTCCTAGGAGTACGTGAAGTCTGGCATACCCATGACGGATAGCTACATGTTGAGCCTCTCTGCGATGTCGATAAGGCCGTTGGTCTAGAGCTGTACCCTGTCCACATAGTCCTTGAGGCCAGTGGTGTCATTCTGCCACAACTGCGGCTCACTCTCAAGGGCCTTGCTCAGGGTCTCCTCATGGGCCCAGACCTCCGAGAGCGTCCCTTCCAAGGCGTCGAGCTTCGTCTTCAGATCATTGATGGAGACATTGGCGTCGGAGAGCAGTTTGGTCTTATCGGAGACGGTGACTTGCGAATCCGCCACACCACAGTTCCTCGCGTCCCTCTCCTCTGTCAGCCTCAAAATCTCCTCCTTCAGCCCCTCCTGCTCGAGCTCCAGCTCCTCCACCTTGCCAGCCAGGGCCAGGGCCAGAGCATCAAGTGCATCTTTGTGCTTCAGCTCTAGCGCCTGGGTGTGCTGCGTGACGAGCTTTTCGCTCTCCTCGTCCTTGCCACTGAGCACGGTGGCAAGTGCCTGTTCAGGAGTAACGAGGTCCTCCTCTTGGGCGTCTAGAAGAACCTTCTGCTGCCTCCGGGCAACCTCATCCTTGGTGGACTATTCCTTCGCCAGCTCCTCGGCCTTCTCGATCTCAGCATCCTTCAGGGCGAGCTCTCGCTTACGCTGGTCCAGCTTGTCCTGGATGGCGCTCGGTTCCTCCCGGGCCTCGCCGAACCAGACTTGCGTCTGAGTGACGCACTCCTCAAAACCCGCTTCAACTTTGTCCATGGCCGCCATCCTGGAGTTCACCTTATCTTAGCTGTCAGGGTAGAGCGCCTGAAGCTTCTGAAAATTGGCCCTCATGGCCCAAAGGAGCTGCTCCTCTTGGGAACTGCGCCATTGGCGCTCGGTTCATCGACAACCTGAAGCCCGGTGGTGGCAAGGACATCATCGCCAGAAACCCCCCCCCCTCGGCTGGCGCTCTGGTGCTTACCGTCCCTGGGAGGAGAATGAACAAATCTTCGCCCACCTTCAAGTATTTGCCTGGGGTGGGAGCTATAGAGGAGGAAGGTTGGTCATTGGCCACCTCATCCCCGGCAGGCCCATTGGCGGTCTCTTCAGCAGCCTCCTTGCCGGTCTCCCCGGCAGACGCCTTGGCGGCCTCCTTAGCAGCAGCCTTGCCGGCCTCCCCGGCAGGCACCTCGCCGGTATCCCCAGCAGGCCCCTTGGCGGCCTCCTCAGTGGCGGACGTGGCGGTTTCCCCAGCCGCGATCTTGGCGGCCTCAGCCTCGGCATGCTTGGCGACCTCCTCGATGACAGCATTGACGTCCACCTGGTTTGTTGAGGAAGATCTTGGAAACCAGAAAGGAGGATGAAGCAAGGCCAAGATCAAACAGTTCAGAACAAATAAAAGGAAGAACATCACATGTCAGAGATGATGGGGGATGGGAAGTAGGCGACTTACCCGTGCCAGGCCGAGGAGAAGTGGTTTCCTCCCCGCCAACGTCTGTTGCCAGGACAGAGCCACCAGCGCCCGTATCCACCTCCTCTTCCTCCATGCGCGTGGGCTCGGTGGTGGATGCCCTTGCCGGTGACCCCCCTCTCGGTAGTGTGGTTGACGACGACGGCGTGTCGGGGGCGGCCCCCAGCGGCTCCCTGGGGACCCGGGAAGGTCAACACCAAAGATACACACCCCAACGCCCATCAGAGGGGAGTGAAGAATGGACTCACGCTGGGGGCTAGAGTGGGGGCTGCGCTGAGGGCTATTGTCCGGGCTGATCACCACCAACGCTGGTGTGCGCGGAGCACTTGCCGGGGGCTCGTGGCCCATCGAGGCTTTGGCCCTCTTCGCCGCCCTCTTAGCCAGTGTCTCCATGTCGCTGCAAAAATAAGATCAAGTCAGGGAAGGATAGTGTAGGCGGAGGGTCAAGAGATGGTGATGGGCAAAACGCTTACTCCCCCCCTCCTCCTCTGCCCCCCTATTCCTCTTCGGGCTAAAAGACCAGTGTAATGCCTAGTATGTGACTATGTCTCCCACGTGTCGAGGCACGACTTAAAGACATAAGCACATACTAGAATGATCTCAAGTATGGTATCTTTGCACATCTCATGTAAAATTTAGGGATGAAATTGTAAAATGATAGTTGGCTTACACTCACCATGTCACACAATGAATACAATAGCATACATCATCCAAAGAACATCACGGTCCGACTACGGACGAAAATCCAAATGAGAAAGATACCAAAACACAAGCCCGGATCCTCTTAGTAAGAACCACTCGTCGGGATAAGAAACATAGTAACGTCCACGCTCTTCATCGAACTCCCACTGAAGTTCTGGACCATCTCCTGCATTGTTCTCAGCGGTACCTGCATTGTGTGTGTTGAATCAGTGAGCCACAGAGGACTCAGCAATCCCGTTCTTGGGTATCAATACGACCAAAGCCTTAGGTGTGGAAAGGCTGTAAACAAGGGTTTGCAGCAAGCACTAAGCACTAGCTTACGAGTTTAGAGCGAGAATAGAACAAGTGCCAACGATCGCCAAGTTGATCAAGAAGTGATCCTAACTACTCACGATCAAACATACCCCTACCGTCTTCACTTCCCAAGCCCTTCAGAAAGAGACCATCACGGTTACTCACACAGGTAGTGTATTTTTATGAATAAGGTGTCAAGTTATCAACAACCGGATATTAACAAATTCCCATCTGCCACATAACCGCGGGCACGGCTTTCAAAAGCTCAAACCCTGCAGGGGTGTCCCAACTTAGCCCATCACAAGCTCACGATCTGCGGAGTCGCAACTCCAAAGTGGGAAGACCCAAGTATCCCCAGAATCCCGTGCTCAAGATATTCCGACAAAGGTAAAACTAATACAGCAAGACCTCCCGTCGTGCCGACACCCTGATAGTAGCCGCACGTATCTCGTCTCAGGCCATGACCGGATGGGCGATCCTACGAGTAAAACCAAACCTCGGGTCTCCCCAAGGTGGCCCCACATAACCCCTAGTTTGGACCAACACTCATGAGGAGCATTGGCCCGGGTTGTTGATTAAGAACTCGGGTTTGCAACGCCCTATGCAAGTTTTAGTTATTAGGCAAATGTAAAACCAATGTTGGGCCTTGCTGGAAAAGCTTTAAATAGAGCGAATTATCAAGGGGGTCCCATAAACCCCAACCGTGTTAGGAACGCAAAATCAAGGAACATAACACCGGTTTATTGGTTCCTAATTTGGCATGAGTGGAACAAAACACCAAGCAGAAAGGCTTAGCCTTCCACCCATTACCAATATATAGGTGCATTAGTTTAGCAGGTAATATATATTGTGTTATCCCAACAACAAGTTCATCATGGAGCAATCTTCAAAACTTCACCTACAACTAACAACGCTATAAGAGGGGCTGAGCAATGCGTACTTAACCAAACAACAGTTTGCTAGGAAGCCGGTTAGAGTGTTTCATGGCAACAATAGGGGGGCTGACAAACATGAATGGGCATCGAGGCATATCTGAAAGAATGAGACATCTAGCATAGGCAAAGATAGAAGTGATATCTGGGAATGGTCATCTTGCCTTGTAAGTCGTCGGTGGGATGATAAGACGGCTCCTCGAACTCATTCTCGACAAGATCCTCGACCTCGGTATCGACTCCCAACTCTACCCAACACAAGAGCACAACAACTACACAATATCAAACACGGTGCAATGCACAATCAACATGATGCAAGTCATATCATGGGATGCAAATATGATGTGCGTATGCATGAGGATGCTCTCGAGCCTAAGGAGAAGATGATGGAAATGGCTTCATCTTGGGAAACCAAGCAAGCCACTAGATAGATTGGAAGATTTCGGTTGAAATCGATATAAAGATCACCGGAAACGGATGCACGGTTTGCAAATGACAAGCAAAACAAGATGCAATGCAAAACTGCAGTTTACACAACATGGCATCTTTGGAGCAAGAAATAATTATGTTAAAGCACCCAAACATGAAGACAAAAGGCATGGATATGAAATAGACATGATACTAAGCAAGCATGAACTTAGAGCACACCCAAAAACTTACTCGATCACAATTAAACAAGCATGTCAAGTTGCAATAAATTTACAGAATTCTCAGACTTGGTGAAAATTACAAGGCATGGCAGAAATTACAACGAGTAGGCATGTTTGCAAGCTTGTGCAACTCAACTCAAAGCATAGCATCGCTTGTGAACATATCCAACAGCAATAAGACATATTTGAGAAGCTACTCATGGCAAGAACATTGTCATAGGATGCATGGAACACTAGCTATACACGTGGGAAAACTGAACTTGTTGATAACATGCTGACATATACATTTTATAGCCACTTGAGGGCATCATGGCAAACAAGAGCATGGATTGCTACAGCATAACATATACATCGAGGAACACCCACTGGACAACTCTAAACATGCACAACAATGACGATGGCATCACGGATATATTGCATAAAAATTAACAGATTCACACTTAGCAAAAATTTATCATCATGATGACATGTTAACAAGCTTGTTGCACTCAACTCAAGACATATCATGGCATGAAAATGAATCTATCATGTAGAGCATATTCCAAATAGCAAAACTCATGTTGACACCAAGCTCATATGACACATGGATTAATATACACAAGCAAGACAAAACCTCATCTCATAACAAGTGCAGAAACTTATCAGCCAAATGCACTTTTGCAACAGAGATAAACATGGCAATATGTCACCTAACATGAATTCTACAGCAACCATCATGTAGAGCACTTCACAATGAACATCTAGACATATCATTCACTCCATCCGGACCAACATGCATAAAGTTACTAGCTCACGAACATGCCAACAAAGTTACACAGACAACAAATGATGAAACAATTTCATCATGAAGCACTCTTGTAACAAATATTAAGCAACTATATGAACTCTAACATGCATGAAACTGATTCTAACATGTAGAGCACGACGAGACGAACATTTCGACATATTATATGCGCAAAACGAAGCACCGAGACAAAGTTATCACATGCTAAAGGAGGCAATAAAATTATGTGGATCTAGGACAGAGGATTTTACCCTCCGAAAAAGTCAACGGGGTGGGGATATCCTGGGACGAGGAGATCCGGCTCGGGGGCGTTCGGCTCAGATCCTGGTGGATGTGATCCACTCTCCTTAGATCAGGTGAGTAGGTGCTCCGGCGAGGAGGAGCCGGCC
>LR738710.1:336985133-337142030 GCA_902687465.1 Secale cereale | reverse complement strand
CCGCCGCCCCATCAAGGAAGGAGGAACGAGGAAGAGGCTGCCGCCCCATCAAGGAAGGAGGAAGAGGCCTCCCCCCCAAGCCCTACCTCGTCGACGGCTCCCCCCGAGGCCGCAGCCTTATCCTCTCCACCCCGCCTCGCTCCTCCGCCGCTCCGCCAAGGTAAGCCACTACCCCGACCCCCTATCTCTGCTGGCCAATTGTGTTCTAAAGAAGCCGAATCAACAGCTCATCTTCTCATACGCTGCTCAGTACCTAGGGCAACCTGATGATTATTGACTCTCTCAGCATGACTTAGCCATCTCCAAGCTAGCTAATAAACTAAGGAACACAGTAATCATGGATGTCTTGTTGAATATCTAGAAGTGCTAGAACGCTAAAGTTTTCAGGACCTAGAAGGAACACCTTCAAGTTGTTATCTCTAGTTATGCAAATGATATTTTGCCTTGGTCAAACAAATGTGACCATGAATCCAAAAGGCCAATCCTCCATGATAGGGGGGCTATGCTTTCGAGACTTGATGTGTCTTTGTTTGCGGAGTGGTTTGGGTCGCTTTGGTCTTCTCTCCCCACTTCTTTGTAGGAGTATATGACATAGCCTACTGTAACGAACCGACCCGAATGGATCAAGTCTCTGTGCTTAAGTGTCATCCCTGGATCGGTATGCTGACACACACAATACTCGAGGATTTATAACAGAGGTAAATCACATGTATTAAGTTTCGTAAATACTATTACCTCAGTCGATCATAGCGGAAGCAACAAAGGTTGTGGAGTTCCATCAACACCAACGACAAAGTTGAGTGTAGACAACACAACCCTAACATAACACTTACTCGTCGAATAGTTCCTGCAACATGAGACGTTGCAGCCATGTAGGTTAGTACATTGAATGTACTGGCAAATGCACACTGTAATGAGAATGAACAAGTCCTACAGCTACATGCATATTTGGCTGGTGGAGGCTGTAAGGCTGTTTTTGCATAAAGCTGATTTTTCCCTACCACAAAGGAATGCATTTTATTTAACTACTTTGTTAAATTTAAATCACGAACAATTGAGAATGGTACCCCCATCTCAATCCCAAACCAAAGTCATTATTAACCCAACAAGTTAATTAAATAGAGTGTTGAGATCAGCAAATAATCCACTTCTAGATACTCAAAGATGTCCATAACCGGGGACACGGCTACTCATGAATAGTTTGCACACTCTGCAGAGGTTTGTGCACTTTCCCCACAAGACTCGATCGCCTCCGTTGGATTTCTCGCACTACATGATGTTTGAGAAACGGATGACCGAGACACAGTCTTTCAGAAGCATTCACTCTTTACCCCGGGTGCACCGGTACACCTACATCCACTACATCTGCTAGTCCACCACTGAAAGAGGTCACACAACTTACTCATACTATGCCAGAGCCCATAATGGCTTGTGGCTGCACATGGAAGTTTCTAGGCATGAAAATATTATATGATCCCTTTGAGCCTGGGTGGCATTCCAATACGACAATCACACGGAACCCCGGGATTTCCTAGGACAACACTGGCATCACCAGGTGTCCGGGCAATCCACTGGTCCATCCCCAGGGTGCCCCAACCAATCCACCCAGATGTGTATTAAATTAACACCTTAAAGTTTTCCTTAAAAAATATCACTCACATCTTTCATGAAACTCTCATACCAATCCACGTCTACGATCATGGCTAAGCAATAAGTAACAAGGCGTATACCCCCCTTGGTTGTTCTCAGGTCATTGGGTTCCTACCTCAAGAACTACAAAGCATCATATTATGTAACCAGTCCTACTCATGCAAGTGTTTGAGGATAGAACTAATGCAATGAAAACTGGGTATTGGAAAGTATGATCAAAGTGTGAACTTGCCTTGTACTGACATAAAGATGATTCGCACTCAGAACTCGTGATAGATCTACTCATCACACTCCGGTCAATCTATCGTAAGCAAGCAACAGTAACCACACATAAGCAATCACTCAGCAAATCAGAAAGAACGAATAAACACTTCGGGAAACTTCGAAAACAAAACAAATTACTCTTGAAACATAAAACAATTTCCAACAGTACCAAAATTATGTGAATTTGTCCTTATCAGAAAGTTTAGGTCAAGAGCTTCGATTTGCAAAAAAAAAATCAACTAAATCGGAGTTATAAAACTCAAGTTATGATCAAAACAAGTTTGAATCTAAAACTAGTTGAATTCAAATTTTAAAATTTTCAAAATCATGTTTAAGTTGTATTACTGGAAAGAGGGGATCGTAACGAAGACGTGGGCGTTGGTTTCGTTGGATTTCGAATAACTGGTAAAAAGTTATAGCCGAAAGAAGTTTACGGGCTAATCTGTAAAAGAATTAATTATAGGCGGGTCCCTGGCCGGAAACTAAACAAAAAGAAAAATAACTAGAGAATGAACGTTCGTTTTACAGGCCTAACTGGTGAACGTTCACTAGATGGTTAGATCTAAAAAACCGATCTAAAACAAAAAACCTAACTAAACATAAATCGAAGTGGTTTTTATTACCTAGGCGGTTTGGGCGGGGAAAACCGGGGCGGTTCGAGCGGTTTGGATCCCGCCGGCGGTTTTGGTCACGGACCGGATCGGATCGGCAGTGCGCCGGCCGACGGCGAGCTCCGGCGTCGGGCACAGCGAGGGGCGGCGGATGCGGCCTGAGCAGCGGAGTCGCGGGATGGCGTGGTGGTGGGGCAGCGACGGCGGCGCGGGCAGGCAGCAGCGGCGGCGGCGGCTGTGGGCGAGAGCGGGGAGAGAGGAGGCAGTTTGCGGCCTTTATAGGCGGGAGGGGTGGCGGTTGTCGTGGAGGAGGGGCAAGGCAGCAGAGTCCGGGGGCAGCACGGATGCCGAGGCGGCGGCGGAGCGTGCTCGGACGGGAGTCCGTCGCGAGGAAGGAGACGGCGGGCGGGTGGGCCGCGGCCTGGCAGCTGCAGGGCCGGCCCAGATCGGCGAAGAAGACTTTTTGTTTACTTTTTTTTTCAGACGAAAAAAAATAAAATAAAAGGAAAAAATTATTTCAATATATAATATAGGCATATTATATATCAAAATTTGCAGAAAAAGAAATCCTACAAGATGGACATTTTACAACTGTCAAATAAAATGCCCACAAATTCTAATAAATCACAAAGTCCTACTGTTGCAAATAAAACCAGTAAAATCCATTTCAGAATACCAAAAGACTTCAAGTTTATTTCTCTCCAATTTTCTGCTGTAGGGAATCCTGTTACCCTATTTTCCATGTAATTTATTTTTGGAGAAAAATAATTTGAATAAAAACCAAATAACTCAATATTTGAAATTGAGTTCCAGAAAATTTCAGAAAAACTTCCAACTCATATTTCCTATAATTTGAAGAAGTCATTTTATCTACTCTCGGGAAAATCATTGAGTTGCTTAAAGTTTTCTGAATTTGAAATATCTCGAGATGGAAATTCAAAATCCTTTCAAACCCTTTATCATTTAGAATAAATGGAAGAAGTCATATTATCTTCACTCTAGGGTTTTGTGTTGAAAAGAATTTGAATTCCCTCGGAGATCAAAATGCAAAGTGGATGTTTTGGGAAAGTCATTTTATTCCCTCTCATTTAACTTTCAAAAATTTCAAATTTCACTCAATTTCACACAGCACAATCAGCAAGCAATCTAATCTATCTATTTATTATAACATTCCAAAATTTAGAATTTTGGGATGTTACAAACCTACCACACTTAAAATGAATCTCGTCCTCGAGATTCGGAGAGGCTAGCAATAAATAGGTCGGGGTTTGGGGGTCTTCTAACAAATCCACTGATTGGTGTGGCCTAGTGTGCTACCACACTTAGGAACATGGATATTGTTCCATCAAAACTTAGGTACTCCATCCCTTGGGTTGACGGCTCTGTCTTCTCAAATCTTCAGGGTATTTCCTTCTCTGGCTCTTTCGATAGTTGCAAAATCTTTGTCCTCAATCCTTGTATCCTTTCATCTTGGTAAGGATCTTTCGGGACTGGTTCTTCTTAACTGACAAGTCTGGCGCCAATACTAAACAAATATCGATATCTCATGGGGGTCATCGAACAATTTGTAGGGTCCCTGCAGAAAACGGGTCTGGGCTTCATCCTCACCGTATAACCTACGGTTGGCAACAGCATGCCGTGTACAAGGGAAAAACTTATATACCTTTCTAAGGATTAAACAAGGTTTTGACATCGTCGTCTCTCTACTATAGGTAAGTCACTCAGATTTACCATCCCGTATAACAAAGCCAAATAATAAGAGTAAGTCGGTATGGTGATCAATCCATCCTGCACCCAAATCATTCCCTTGTATATGGTTTAGTGAATCTCGAATTCTATCACTCGGTCATCCTCACAAGTATTGCAGAATTTCTCTTGTCGACGAACTATGTTCGGATAATTCCTTTGATTCTGCAAGCTGAACAAAACATCTATCGTGTCTTCCCAGCCCTCGGGTTTAGCGTAAACACCTATAAGATCGTATGTTGGCAAACTCGTAACTTCTTCCAGGGGTTTTCCTTCAGCAAAAGTGTGCTTGCTTTCTTGACAGGTCCTGGGGCCTGTGGGTTATGGCTCATCTCACCACTAGTAACACTTGGTCTCATCATCGGGTTGCAACTGGTCATTCTTCCAACATCCAACTTCCTTGGCTCTCTTAAATCAATCCAATTTGTTTGGTATCCCTTTCTTCTTTGGGTACAAAACTGAGTGTAATTACTCACACTCATCCTTGGGTAGCCCTTTTCAAGTCGGACGTGTCTAACTACTAGCTAGAGTATTCGAGTAGCGGTGTTGGATTCTACCACACTTAAAATGAATAACACTAGTTTTCTTTAAAAATTCTCCTTCCATGCATCATGTCTTCACTCATCACTATAGAGTAACAACTCATAAAATCCAAAATCAACACCAGGCTGCTAACTTCACCGATTCTCATCTGACTACAGTCTACTGCATTTTCATTGCAGGCTTCAACTCAACTACTTAGCACAAGTCTACTTCTCCTTGAGACAATCACTAGCAAAGGGCACTGTTTTACTACAGCAGAAACATATTACTTCTAACAAGTCTCGTGGTTCCCTTATGATTACGCAGCCTCCTTGGGTCCTCGGCTTGGGTCCACTTCCGAACTTGTATATTCTTATTCCATCCTTGGAGTCACTATTGCTCCACACTTCAGCATTACACCCTCTTAAAATCCAATTATACCTATCTCCCTCATAAACTTGGGGTAAGCATCATAAATAAACTCCAACTTATTTGTGCAAACTCTACTCCTTGGACCAACACTTTCCTTTCCATTGGTCCAGGGTTCACTCAGAAAAGTATCGTCCTAAACAAAAGCACCGGTTCATCCGTAATCCATATTCTCCTGATATCAAATCTCTTATTATATCTTGAACCAGTTTTCAATACTCCAATTTCCAAGGGTGCATCACTACAATTGCTACTATCCAAATTGTCGGGTATGGTCAACATTCCTTCCATCTTTATTCCCTTGTCCTAGCTAAGGACGCTTCAGTCCCACTGGAATTGTGCAACGTGATTCTTGAACTCATCAATCTTTTGCTTCATACTATTGGCTGTGTGCTTCATCTCCACCATCTCTGCATGCATCATACTCAGGTATCCCTGGGTATAACGAAGTCTTGCTTCGAGTATTTATCCAATTTGACGTATGGCCTCCATAGCAGCTTCACGAATAGAGTCGAAGAATGTTGGTCGTGGTACTCGGGAGATGAAAAGTATTGACCCATAGTTTTAGGGCAAACTCCTTTCACACGGTGGAGATGTAACTCCACGTACCAAAGTTCAACTCCATTCTCCATGAAGGGATAACCCTTGTAAACTGCATCTCCTTCCAGGTGAATATGCTTCATCATGTCCTTCAGGATCTTTGGATAATCTTGATCGCTAGTCAGGGTCATGATGGTTTCTAGGCCTTTGAGAAAAGACTCGTAAAGGGTTGTCATCTGTAGGTAATAGACAGAAGGGGTACTCAGGACAATGTAGGTATTTCCTCGTGGCCGTTTCTCCGAGTAGCGTTTGGGGTCAACTGGTCCATGGGTTCTAGGTCTTGGTCTGGGTGAGAGCACTCATAATCATCCAACAACTCATAACATCTCCTTCTTGGATTCCAAAGGTATCAACTTATATTGCTTCACAAACTATTACAATGTTATTTCCATACTCAACTCAACATTGTAATAAAGTGTATTCCATGTTTAGCTACATGCTTCATTCTAATTTCCATATCTCAACTACTCTGATCATCCTTCCTCCGGTCTGAAACTTCTCTGGCAATATGCCCTACTTCCTTGCAGCGTAAACTAATGACATAAGACAAATCTAGGGACTTCATGGTGACTATCCTGGTTCACTGGATTCTCCGCTTCCTGGTTGGGCAGTTGCTAGCATAATGACCTAAATCCTTGCACCGATAACATGTGATGTGACTTAGGTCCTTTTCCGCAGAAATTGGGTCGTTCTAGGGACACATGCTGTTTCTCTTCCTCGACTTCTTCGTTCCTATCAATTCTTCTATCTTTTGTGGATCAGACTCCACTTCTTCTGTCGGGAAGTCTCCCAGATACTCATGGCTTTCCTTTGTGCAATACTGTGAAAGGTGTCCTTCTTTTCCACATGAGTAGCAAGCACGTGAGTAATATCTGTCTAGTCCTTCTCCATCAGGGTCGTCAATATCTTCCAACATCGCGGATTCCCTTAGGGTTTCCTTGAGGACTTCTTTCATTGCTTCTTTCTTCTGTTGGGCAGTTCGTTGCACCATGGGGTAAATGTGGCACTGGGCAGGGTAGTGGGTAGTCCATTCACACAAGAAACAAGTAATCTGCGTAGTTGGGCATTCTTCAGCTAGGTGACTTCCTTCACAATTAGGGCATTCATCCTTGTCCTCCTCCTGGGTGTGTCCTATTTCTCCACAAATCCTACAGGCACAACGTTTCTTCTTCGGGTTGTCACCGCGCTCTTGGATGAGACGGGATCCTAACAGAGTCTTCTTGAATTCCTTCCAACTTCCTGCTCCATTACATCCTTGTAGGGCTTGATGCATCTTCCACCATGTTGCAGCACTTTTTGTAAAGTACTGAAGAGCGTATTGAACCTCATACTTCCTTGCAACCAAATTTTTCCTAAAGTGGTCCTCCATGTTTTGTATCCATAGTTCTGCCTCCGGTTGCGTCATTGGTCCAGAGACTTCAAGTCTTTCTTCAGTCATCCTCTATTGAGTCCAGGGGTTTTGGGATGAGATTCAGAAGAGATAGGGAGGGACACTCAATACAAAAAAAAGTTTTGAAAAGACAGGTTTTGTTTTGTGGCCGTCAGAAAAACATCAAACAAATGACGGCTCACAATTGTCGCAGCTAACGTAAGCACATAACAGGGGTTTGGTCGTCTAAGGTCAACATCTCCATCAAAGTCATCAACTTTTCAAATCTTTGGAGTATCCATTGTTGTAGCTTCAACACTTCCAAGTCATGGTGAAATCCTCTTTACTCCGAAGTGGTCCAAATGGTAAATGGTATTGTCTAACTATTTAAGGTCAAAGGGAAGATTTGACAAAACTCAGAAAAAGAAGAGAGATAAGAGTCTTTTGAAAAGATAGTTTTAGAGAAAGCATTTCCTATGGGCTAGCCAGTTTCTAGGGTCACGTCCTACAGTCAACATGTGCTCTAATACCATCTTGTAACGACCCGACCCGAATGGATCAAGTCTCTGTGCTTAAGTGTCATCCCTGGATAGGTATGCTGACACACACAATACTCGAGGATTTATAACAGAGGTAAATCACATGTATTAAGTTTCGTAAATACAATTACCTCAGTCGATCATAGCGGAAGCAACAAAGGTTGTGGAGTTCCATCAACACCAACGACAAAGTTGAGTGTAGACAACACAACCCTAACATAACACTTACTCGTCGAATAGTTCCTGCAACATGAGACGTTGCAGCCATGTAGGTCAGTACATTGAATGTACTGGCAAATTCACACTGTAATTAGAATGAACAAGTCCTACAACTACATGCATATTTGGCTGGTGGAGGCTGTAAGGCTGTTTTTGCATAAAGCTGATTTTTCCCTACCACGAAGGAATGCATTTTATTTAACTACTTTGTTAAATTTAAATCATGAACAATTGAGAATGGTACCCCCATCTCAATCCCAAACCAAAGTCATTATTAACCCAACAAGTTAATTAAATAGAGTGTTGAGAGCAGCAAATAATCCACTTCTAGATACTCAAAGATGTCCATAACCGGGGACACGGCTACTCATGAATAGTTTGCACACTCTGCAGAGGTTTGTGCACTTTCCCCACAAGACTCGAACGCCTCCGTTGGATTTCTCGCACTGCATGATGTTTGAGAAACGGATGACCGAGACACAGTCTTTCAGAAGCATTCACTCTTTACCCCGGGTGGACCGGTACACCTACATCCGCTACATCTGCTAGTCCACAACTAAAAGAGGTCACACAACTTACTCATACTATGCCAGAGCCCATAATGGCTTGTGGCTGCACATGGAAGTTTCTAGGCATGAAAATATTATATGATCCCTTTGAGCCTGGGTGGCATTCCAATAGGACAATCACACGGAACCCCGGGATTTCCTAGGACAACATTGGCATCACCAGGTGTCCGGGCAATACACTGGTCCATCCCCAGGGTGCCCCAACCAATCCATCGAGATGTGTATTAAATTTCCACCTTAAAGTTTCCCTTAAAAAAATATCACTCACATCTTTCATGAAACTCTCATACCAATCCACGTCTACGATCATGACTAAGCAATAAGTAACAAAGCGTATACTCCCCTTGGTTGTTCTCAGGTCATTGGGTTCCTACCTCATGAACTACAAAGCATCATATTATGTAACCAGTCCTACTCATGCAAGTGTTTGAGGATAGAACTAATGCAATGAAAACTGGGTATTGGAAAGTATGATCAAAGTATGAACTTGCCTTGTACTGACGTGTAGATGATTCTCACTCAGAACTCGTGATAGATCTACTCGTCACACTCCGGTCAATCTATCGTAAGCAAGCAATAGTAACCACACATAAGCAATCACTCAGCACATCAGAAAGAACGAATAAACACTTCGGAAAACTTCGATAACAAAACGAATGACTCTTGAAACATAAAACAATTTCCAACAGTACCAAAATTATGTGAATTTGGCTTTATCATAAAGTTTAGGTCAAGAGCTTCGATTTGCAAAAAGAATCAACTAAATCGGAGTTATAAAACTCAAGTTATGATCAAAACAAGTTTGAATCTAAAACTAGTTGAATTCAAATTTTAAAATTTTCAAAATCATGTTTAAGTTGTATTACTGGAAAGAGGGGATCGTAACGAAGACGTGGGCGTTGGTTTCGTTGGATTTGGACTAACTGGTAAAAAGTTATGGCCGAAAGAAGTTTAGGGGCTAATCTGTAAAAGAATTAATTACAGGCGGGTCCCTGGCCGGAAACTAAACCAAAAGAAAAAAACTAGAGAAAGAACGTTCGTTTTATAGGCCTAACTTGTGAACGTTCACTAGATAGTTAGATCTAAAAAAACCGATCTAAAACAAAAAACCTAACTAAACATAAAACCGAAATGGTTTTTATTACCTAGGCTGTTTGGGCGGGGAAAACCGGGGCGGTTCAAGCGGTTTGGATCCCGCCGGCAGTTTTGGTCACGGACCGGATCGGATCGGCAGTGCGCTGGCCGATGGCGAGCTCCGGCGTCGGGCGCAGCGAGGGGCGGCGGATGCGGCGTGAGCAGCGGCGTCGCGGGGCGGCGCCGTGGTGGGGCAGCGGCAGCGGCGCGGGCAGGCAGTAGCGGCGGCGGGGAAGCAAAGCAGCGGCGGCGGCGGCGGTCGTGAAGCGAGGGCGGCGGCGGCTGTGGGCGAGAGCGGGGAGAGAGGAGGCAGGCGGCGGCCTTTATACGCGGGAGGGGCGGCGGTTGCCGTGGAGGAGGGGGCAAGGCAGCAGAGTCCGGGGGCAGCACGGATGCCGAGGCGGCGGCGGCGCGTGCTCGGACGGGAGTCCGTCGCGAGGAAGGAGACGGCGGGCGGCTGGGCCGCGGCCTGGCAGCGGCTGGGCCGGCCTAGATCGGCGAAGAAGACCTTTTTTTAACTTTTTTTTCCAGACGACAAAAATAAAAGAAAAGGAAAAAATTATTTCAATATATAATATAGGCATATTATATATCAAAATTTGCAGAAAAGGAAATCCTACAAGATGGACATTTTACTACTGTCAAATAAAATGCCCACAAATTCTAATAAATCAAAAAGTCCTACTGCTGCAAATAAAAACCAGTAAAAACCATTTTAGAATACCAAAAGACTTCAAGTTTATTTCTCTCCAATTTTCTGCTGTAGGGAATCATGTTACCCTATTTTCCATGTAATTTATTTTTGGAGAAAAATAATTTGAATAAAAACCAAATAACTCAATATTTGAAATTGAGTTCCAGAAAATTTCCGAAAAACTTCCAACTCATATTTCCTATAATTTGAAGAAGTTATTTTATCTTCTCTCGGGAAAATCATTGAGTTGCTTAAAGTTTTCTGAATTTGAAATATCTCGAGATGGAAATTCAACATCCTTTTAAACCCTTTATCATTTAGAATAAATGGAAGAAGTCATATTATCTTCACTCTAGGGTTTTGTGTTGAAAAGAATTTGAATTCCCTCGGAGATCAAAATGCAAAGTGGAAGTTTTGGGAAAGTCATTTTATTCCCTCTCATTTAACTTTAATTTTTTTTTCAAATTTCACTCAATTTCACACAGCACAATCAGCAAGCAATCTAATCTATCTATTTATTATAACATTCCAAAATTTAGAATTTTGGGATGTTACACCTACAAATATACTCCCTCGCTTAGTATAAAGTCGAGTCATTTCTTTTAGGACGGTGGAAGTATGAAAAAAGGTTTAGAATGGCTGAACGATGTGGTTACCCCCACCCCCTCCCCTTTAGTTCTTAGTGGTACTGCCTAGCTTAAAAGCAATAAGTTTTTTGTTGCTCAGCGACGTCTACCACACCTACTAAACCGAGCAGGGGAGCCCTATTTTCGTGGTGGTTTATTTTAATCCAGCAAACATGGCATCTAGTCAACCATCAAGTTCATCGATCGAACACCTTCCCTCCTATTGCCCGGCTAGGAGTCTGGGTGTCCGATCTCTTTGTTTGCTCCTGAGTTGTGGTTGGTTTTGACAAGTCTTGGCCTGTGTTGCTGATGCTATGATCCTCGAAAGTACAATAAAATACTCCAATATTAAATAAATTGCTAATGTATGTTTCGAATGGACCGATTGGTCCCATGATTTTTTGTCTGAAAATAACAAACACGGCAAGTTTTTTTTGTCTGCAATTGTGTTCTGCGTGTTCATCATATATCACCAGTTTATTTATGGAGTTCTAGAAAGAAAATGGTACTGATTGTGTGTGCAACTCTGCATTACATGATTTAAAACGTGCTTACCATGCTTGTGTAACAATAGATACATAATCACGCGTGGAAGTGTAAGAAACTCCATTGAACCTCAGTTTTGGCATCCCTCTTATTTTGTCTGTCAGAAAATTTGATTTTTCCTTGTAATTTTCTTCTGTCCGGCAACAGTGGCTGACTCTCTGACAGATCTGCTCTGCTTCTCAATCATGAGATGTTGATTTGTTCCTGTGTAGAGTACTTATAGGCTAGATGCATACAAATCTTCTTTTTTTCTTTCTAAAATGGCAGGATGGTCCAGCAACAATGCCCTCCCCTACTTCTTAGATACTACAACTAGTATACTTCTACTGATAAGCTTAGCACTAGTGAGATCAATATTGATGTTGATTTCTTCATGTCTAGAGTACGTATAGATAGATACAACTCTTCTTCTATTTTGTAGAGTACATAAAGATCTAGTTTAGAGTACAGTACGTATAGGCTGAATTTTGCTAACTCCTTGACAAGCTTAGCATATTTGGGTCTGCTTGACACTGCTTAGCATATTTGGGCTTGACGTGTTGGCTGTCCCTACTCTACTCTACTTAGAGAAGAGAAGAGAAGAGAAGAGCATAGATGAGATGATAGCACGTCTAGTGTTTATGGAAGTAGTTCAAATGATTGACGTGTGCTGCATTTCGCATATCATAGTGATCTATTAAATTCTGCATTTTGCAAGATGTTCTTGAAGAGTTGATTCTATCATTCTCAAAATAAGAAGTTTGTGGATTTGATATCACCAATGGTTGATACTATCAACTTCAGCATTTCATTACTTATTTGCAGCTAGTACTTCCTGATAGTAGTCACAAAAATCCTAAGAGAAAGCATGTCCCTTACAGGTATTGGCAAGCAGTGATTCTATTTTTGTATTGCTGTAGAGGTGACTGAATTCCTTCTATGCATGCAAGTGTGGACAGTCGTTCGTATGCACATTCTAGATTGACCCAAGAGCAGCTTTTTGCTGTTTTGTCTCCGACCATCGTGTCGTGATGATTTTGTAGGTACCCCGAGAGGCCCTTGAGTTTGCTGGAATGTCAATTAACTTCCGTTCCGGCAAATTCGGGTACTCCATATGTCCTATTATCGGCAAAGGTCATGCTGAAATTTTCCGTGAATTTTAGCATGACTATGCTAAAAATAGGACATATGGGGTACTTGTGACTAATGCATGGGCCGAGGTATCTTAGTACTTAATTAAGTAGGATGAACTGCCCCTTTATTCTTGCTGCATTAAACCATAGGCGGCAACAGAGCCAAGTGATTAGGCCCAACTTAGAATTCACCTTCCCAGCTTAGCTTTTAGGATGCCTCGGTGTCGACAAACCATAAATTATAAAACCTTGGCTTTTAGGGTGCCTCGGTGTCGATAAAAACCGAAATGATGAAAGCTTAGGCTTTTAGGGTGCCTCAGCGTCGAAAAACCCTAAATGATAAAAGCTTAGCTTTTAGGATGCCTCGGTGTCGACAAACCCTAAATGATGAGACCATGATCTTGTTCCTTGACAATAACCAACTTTTTGACCAAACTTTTTTCCTATTTAGAGAGAAACATGGCCCACAACGATGAGGCCGGCGGTTCGGGCGGCATGGCATTCTGGGAGTTGTCCCAGGAGATGGAGGAACAACCTCAGTTCTATGAGGACGCCGCAAAAGTCACCGATCCTAACATCACTGATGGTGCCGCCGAGGATGACCCCACTGATGGTGCCGTCAGGGATGACACCACTGATGGTGCCGCCGAGGATGCCACCACTGATGATGGTGGCGCACGCACATATGGCAGCCAACCGAAGAGGCAACGGAAGGACCGGCGCCCGACCGTGCTCCGCACCGTCAAGGAGGAATTTACTGAAGTGGACTCCAACGGGAATCCAACGGCGCCCAAACAAATAGTCAAGTGGTACTCGGTTCAGCTCGGGTGCATTCTACGAAGCACCGTCTCGATCAACACTGAGAACCTAAGGCATAAGGACCGAGGGAATTTGCGCAACCTCCTCTTCACGAAGCTGCACGAATGATACAAGTTCCCCACTGAATTTGAAAACACAAGCCTCACAGGGAATAAAGTGAACAATGCCGCCCTCACGAGGATGAGCATGACTCTATCTATTTGGAAAAGCACGGTGAAGGGAATGATTGACAAAGGTTTTAGTTATGAGAAGATCAAGGAGAAAAATCCTTCGATCACCGAAGATGACTACCAGGAGTTCAAGATCAAGTGCGAGAGCACCGCAACCTCCGAATCAAGTCAGTGGGGGAAAGAAATGCGGCAGTTGAACTTAGGGGAACACACACTCGGTCCCGGCGGTTACAGAGTGGCGGAGCCTATATGGGACAAGGAGGACCTGGAGCGTGCCGAGCAAGGCCTACTGCCCCTCTTTGATAAATACGGTAACAAGCAGACAAGGAACTTTGTCAGGCCCCGGTACAAGGAGGACCCGGTAACAATGGAGCTCACCACGGATCCGAAGACAAGGGCCCTTGAGCTTGTTCTGGTAAGGAATACACCCCCTCTTAATTAGCTCCATATGGTTGCATTCTAATTAATGAAGCCAAAGTTTTAAATGGTTCACATTCCTTCCGCAGGCGACTGAAAGCAGTAGCGCGGGGTCGACTCAGAGCACCCCTTGGGACACCACTCTAAATAGGGCGTTGAATGTAATGAAAAAAAGGATAAGCTCAGTAAGCCGTCGTCAGCTGGTCGTGTGGCCGGCAAAGGCTTGTCCACAAAATGGTCGTCATACTATAACGCTAGTGGGCGAAAGGAGAAAAAGACCAGCTCGGAAAGCCAGGCGCACGAGGTTCAAGAACTCAAGGCACAAGTGGCGGGGGTTCCGGATATTGTCCAAGAGCAAGTGCAACAACAACTAGGATCGATGATCACCGGCATTATGCCTACCTTGATTCAGGGGCTGACGACGTGGATTGCGGGCGGCCAACAGGGGTCGCCACCGATTCCCAGCTTCATGGCCAGCAACTCGCATAACGCGCAGGAGGGGCCATTGGTGTCTCTGGCGGAGGCGGCATTGGTGTCTCCGACGTCTGCACGGGCATTGGACCTTAATGCACCCGGGTGTACGTCGGCCGGCACCTCTGCAGCAAGCGGCCCCTCCGTCAATTGCACGCCCGTCGTTGGCGGTGCCTCGACATTAGCCGAGCTCGACGCCATCATCATGGTAACTAATTAAGCCTCTCGGCCGAGGACTTCATCTCCTTGCCTTTGACTGGGCATCCCTGACGCCCTACATGTTTTCGCAGGGTGCCGCCGATGTTCCGTGCACTCTCCTGCACTTTGTGAACGATGAGTTGGTCGATGTCGCCAAGGGCAGAATAGTTCAACCGGGCAACCCCATGTTCCACGGTAATTCGATGCCACCCACCGTGTATAGGGTTCAACTAGTTCAGGTGCTGCCAGACTGCGACGAGTTGTTACCTCCGATTCGACCCGCCGGGGCCGACGAAGATGATGTGATGACCCTCAGCGCCTGCCTAAGCTGGCTCCTGCTTTGGCCGAAGAGCCAGATTCGTTTGGGGACGGGGACACCACCCCAAAGACAACACCGCCAGTCTTGCCGGCGCCAAGCCATGGCAAGACCGCCGCAACGCTGCCAGACATCCCTATGGCACAGGATCCGAACATGCATATGGCACAGGATCCGGACGACTACGACAACCACGACAGTACATTTGCCAACGTCGATAAGTACTTTGCCGATCATGGGTACGATGGCGAATTCATGGGGCCTCCTTCTCAAGAACCCAACCCTACAAAAGACGATCGCGATCTAGCTGGTACCACGGAGAAACCAAGTTGCAACAGGCGTCGTTTGGCATTCAGTTCTCAGGAGACGCCTCCAGCTGCCGACTTCACCAAGCCTCAGATAGCCAAGGTGCGAAATATTAGCAGCCCCAACACACACAAGAAGGCTGTATGTGAGCAGAACTCGGTCCCATTACAGTAGAAGAAGAAGGCACGGAAAAGAAAGAGTAACAAGGGTGCGAGCCAGCCGGCACCGAGTACGATCCGTGCTCAGGACAGGCTACCTTCACCTAAGGATATAATGAGGAGGGTGCATGTGGCGGGTAGGCCGATGCTACCGACTAATATGCTCAATGCTGCAACCGGTGCTATGCGGAGTCTGCATGACAGTGTTCTTTCTTTGGAGAAGCGGCGTCTCAGAGAGAAGGATGTGATATACCCAGTTTTCGTGGCCAAGGTGCCAGAGGGCAAGGGCTTTGTGGATAACTCCATCGGGGGTACGATCGTCCTGCGGTTTGATGACATCTTCGCTATGTTTAACCTTCATCCGCTACACTACACCTTCGTTCGGCTATTTACGCTGAGTATGGAGATGCAGATCATTAGAGACAAGACCCCGAACATCGTGATAGTCGACCCCTTCTACATGCGTGCCAAGATCTTGGGCAGCGCTGGGGACCGGCAAGTCGCGAGTTCTTACCTCGAAGGCGTCATTCTGGCAAACCGAGATAAGGATAACTTTCTCGTGCCTTACTTTCCCGAGTAAGTCGTCCCCTCAACCGCCCCGTAACATATGATTTCTTAGATTTCGATCGTTTTTTTAACATTCCATGTTTTGTGCAGTGACACACATTGCCCACTCATCCTCCTAAGCCCAAAATATTCCATGGCCACGTATTTCGACTCGGACCGTCAGTCGAAGGTAGACTACACAAATGTCAAGAAAGTTCTTGATGATGTTCTCCCCGGCTACGCCAAATCTCGAGGTACCTTCACCAGGACAGTTCGTAAGTACGGCAAGCACGTGTTCGCCCACAATACGATGTTCTGCTGCGTCAAGCAGCTGCCTGGTGGTCAGAAGGGTGCCTACTACGCCATCCATCACATGCGGGCAGTCGTACGGGACCATCATCACCTTCTGCTACCAGATAAACTCAAAGATTGGGCCGCGAGCTTGTCGGCAATCCAGGACATGGACATTAGACAAGAATTCTTTCGCATCCACTTGGAGTTTGCGGAAATCATCCATCAAGATGTCCTTCATACCTCGGGGCAGTTCTACCTCAGAAATCAACCGTCCAACAGTGACATAGACACAATGCTACAAATGCAGGCTGACAACGCCCGTGATTTCATGACTCCCACGATAGACAGCGGCTTCATCCACGCTCCGGTCCCTTGAGTCGAGTCAAAAGTAGTGATGCTATGTCTAGTTCTGAAACATCGATTGGCTGATGTTGTAATTAAACTTTAATGAACTTGTATGTCTCTTTGGTTTGGACAGTCGTTCAACTTAGATGTAATTGATGCTATTAATGTCTTGCTTTTCTCTTTCGATCCTTTTGTTGCATACTTATATATTGCTTATGTATTGTCTGTGAATTGGTAGTAACGTTTCGTTTGGCTACTGCATAGCGATGCCGTCATATGTCGTGTACAAGGGTAAGGTTCCCGGAGTCTACGACGACTGGGAGGAGTGTCGGAGACAGGTTCACCGTTTCAGCGGTAATAGTTACAAAGGGTACACCACTAGGGCGGAGGCGGAATCTAGATACATTCGCTATCTAGCGGGAGAGAGGAGGGAGCGTTGGAGGAACCGGATGGAGACGAGTTTCATCGCGATGATGCTCATCGTGATGACCGCAGCTCTGTTCTATGTGATGGTAGTTTGGATGATCGATATCGACTTGTAATGTGAAGACAAACTCGCTACTCGCGGTCTCGAGACTTGTAATATAATGTTCTATCTTTGTTTGGTCTTTTGAATTCGGAGACTAATATGATGAATTGTATTCGGAGACTAATATGATGAATTGTATCCGGAGACTAATAAGATGAATTGTATTCGGAGACTAACCTTCTATTGTATTCGATGAATCTTGTGTTGTCTAAATTTTGTCCAATAATATATTTATTAGAAAAGAAAAAAATCCCTAATATTCATACTATTGGCGCACCACTCAACATACTAATGGCGCACTGTCCAGATGAAACTAATGGCGCATCACCCATCAGTGCGCCATTAGTATGCCAAAGCACATGGGTACATATGTCCCCTGGGAGGCATACTAATGGCGCACTGCCTGGTGCGCCATTAGTGCACCAGATACTAATGGCGCACCAGGGGTGCGCCATTAGTAAAAAAAATCTAATGGCGTGGTGCTAGTGGCGCACCACTAGTGCGCCATTAGTAGGCAAAAGTGGTGCGCCACTAGCATGCCTTTTCCTAGTAGTGCGGTGCTCACGGAGCCTGTCAAGGACCAAACAGAGGTGCTTGGCATGGTCTTCTTTATTCTTGGAGAATACCAAGATATCATCGAGGTATACGAGCACGAATTCATTGGTGTAGGGGTTGAATATGAAGTGCATCATCCAAGAGAAGTTGGGTGGAGCATTTGCAAGGCCGAAAGACATGACCGTGTATTCATAGGAGCCATAGCTTGTTCTGAATGCAGTATTAGGAATATCGTCTTCACGGATACAAATCTGATGGTAACCCATCCGGAGATCGAGTTTCGAGAACACCTTTGCTCCTTTGAGCTGCTCGAACAATTCATTGATGTTGGGGAACGGGTACTTATTCTTTATTGTCTTCTTGTTCAATGGCCGGTAATCAACGCAAAGGCATTCCATGACATCCTTCTTCTTGACAAATAGAACACCACAGCCCCAAGGAGAAGTACTTGGTCTGATTAGACCCATACGTTCTTGCTCATCGAGTTGTTTCTTCAGCTCCTTCAACTCTTTATTAGAAAGCTTGTACGGACGCCGACATGCTGGCTCTGTACCGGGTTCAAGTTCAATGATGAATTCAACTGGACGGTTGGGAGGCATGCCTGGAAGCTCTTCAGGGAATACATCCTCATATTCACAAACCACCGGAATCTGAGAAATGGCATTAATCTCGCCCTTGTCACTGAGAGAGAATAGCCTGATTGTGTTATATCGAGATGCGAAGATAATCACGTCTTCGGAAGGATGAATTAGATTGACCTCCTTATTTGCACAATCAATAAGAGCATCATGTTTGGAGAGCCAATCCATCCAAGAATAAGATCATTGTCTGAGTTACCGAGAACAACCGGGGAAACCAGAAAACTGTAATCACCCATATGAATAGATATATCCGGAGTAAACATGCTAGAATGCATTAATTTTCCCGGAGAAACAATTGATAACTCCCTTGGCAAAGCTTCAGTTTGAAAATTGGGCTTCAATGCAAATGGGTGAGATATGAAAGAGTAAGATGCACCCCAATCAAACAAGACTTTAGCATGTATTGAGTTAACTGGAAGATTACCAATTATCACATCAGAAGAATTTTCTGCTTGAGATGCATTCATCAGGTTCACTCTTGCTGACTTGGGATTGTGCTTGACAATAGCATTGTTGACAGGTGGAGGAGGCGGAAGATGCCTTGGGTTGGGACACTTGTTGGCATAGTGACCCTTCTGAGAACACTTGTTGCAAGTAACTTCTGAAAGAGGCCGATGTTAAGGACCACTTGATCTTGGAGCTTGGAACTGAGGCTTGAACTGGTTTCTTGGGTTGGGTGGGTGGGAGAATCCACGACCACCTGAGTGCTTGTTGGTGCTTGGAGGACGAAGCACTGGAGGAGGCGGTAGCCAGAACTTCTGCTGCTTGGCAACCACTTGAGAGGAAGAGGAGGAGTGAACAACATCTCTTATCCTCTTTCTGGAAGCTTCACACTTGAGCTGAGCTGCCTCTTGCTTGAGAGCCATATTGTAGAATTGGTCAAATTCATCCGGCTCGAACAAGGTGAGAGCAAGTTGGAGTTCATCTTTCAGACCACCTCGGAACTGGTATATCTAGCTCTTGGCATCGGGGATGTCTTTCTTCACATAACGGGCAAGATTCTGGAACTTGACATTGTATTGATAGACAGACATGGTGCCTTGCTTTAGGTTGCGGAATTGCTCACGCATGCCTTCAATGACACTGGTTGGAATGTGATGAAAACGGAAATCTCTGCATAAATCAGTCCACGAGATCTCCTGACCACCTCTAGAATCTTTGTACTGTTGCCACCTATCAACAGCTTGATCTTTGAGTTGGAAAGTGGCAAACTTGACATAATCCTCAGGCCTCACGTTACTGCATTCAAAGTGCTTTTTGATATCTATGATCCAATCTTCGACATCTAGCGGGTCCACACAGTAACTGAACGATTTTGGTTGGTTTGCGAGGAATTGGTTCGGTGTCGCAAAGTGAGGTTGATTAAACATATTGCCTTGGCCCTGGTTCCCATGATTGCCTTTATTTTCTTGATTGGCTTGGAAATTCTGCATCATTTGCATGAGCATCTGAGTGTTCTGGTTCGTTGCTTGCATAATCGCTCTCCATGCCTCAAACAGAGGAGGAGGGGAAGGAGAACGTTCAGGAGGACGCTCTTCTTCACCCTCTTGGTTTGGGTTGGGAACCTTCTTAGGAGCCATCTTAAATATGATGACAACCATTAGCCATTGATGCAAAATAGATAAGCTGAATCAACGGCTAGATATTTGCAACATAAGTCTTCACAATGAACATTCAAACAAAATGAATGAATGAATTCCACAGCTTAATGGTACAACAATCTTGTCGGGAAGCCACTTGGGAGAACAAAAGATAAAATAAAACAACAAGGTACATATGGAACAAATACATAATAGAAGTTTCATCCCACATGTTCGTGCTGAATGCCCCATGGTACGTGTTACAAAGGGTGTTGCAATCCCCGGATCAGCATAGCCAAGGACCCTTTAAGATGCAACTCCCAATTGGAACAACGCCCATGAAACCTCTTCACTCGATGTTGAACCCCAAACCTCATACCATGCACTAGTTGGAAGAATACCTACGAGCTACGTGAAACCCACCTATTAATTTCCGAAGTTTTCCGGTTATGCAATCTGGTGTTGGGGATATACGGGAAGCACTGCGCACTCAACTCTAAACCTACATACAGCTGTATCCATCCATCAACACATAACCAGTCGTCCTCGGAAACTGTTTACCTCGGACCTTCGAAACGCATCCGCTATACTAGCTGTGGCAATACTCCCAAACTATCCCACCAGTACTGGGTGACGTCGGGGTTATCTCACCACTAACCGCATAGAAGAGTTTTTGATGTCGGCCGACTCTGGTATTCTAGAACCGCTACGATACATTTGTGACGACAACACCTCGGAGCTCAACTCCCCGGGACACACTGCCACAACCCCTAAATGACCGGAGGCATCAAGAACAATGTTCTCGTCACAAAGTTATCGGAACAATCCAAACAATACCCGCGTGATCCTAAAAAATATTTAGTGAATTTTTGAGAGTAGAGAAGATAGAACAACGTCAGGAGTCCTCACCGAAGCGATGAAAGGATGAGGAGTAAAAAGAATTCCTACTCTCCGATATATATATATATATATATAGGACTCAAAACATTTTTCTGTGTGCCTAGACTCAACCATAAGCGATTCGATCAATCAGGGGGCTCCTAGGTCGGAGAAGGCTCTGAATACCATCTTGTAATGCCCAGTATGTGACTATGTCTCCCACGTGTCGAGGCACGACTTAAAGACATAAGCACATACTAGAATGATCTCAAGTATGGTATCTTTGCACATCTCATGTAAAATTCAGGGATGAAATTGTAAAATGATAGTTGGCTTACACTCGCCACGTCACACAATGAATACAATAGCATACATCATCCAAAGAACTTCAGGGTACCAAAACACAAGCCCGGATCCTCCTAGTAAGAACCACTACTGATCGTCGGGATAAGGAACATAGTAACATCCATGCTCTTCATCGAACTCCCACTGAAGTTCTGGACCATCTCCTGCATTGGTCTCAGCAGTACCTGCATCTAGTGTGTGTTGAATCTATGAGCCACAGAGGACTCAGCAATCCCGTTCCCGGGTATCAAAACTACCAAAGCCTTAGGTGTGGAAAGGCTGTAAACAAGGGTTTGCAGCAAGCACTAAGCATTATCTTACGAGTTTAGAGCGAGAAGAGAACAAGTGCCAATGATCGCCAAGTTGATCAAGAAGTGATCCTAACTACTCACGATCAAACATAACCCCACCGTGTTCATTTCCCGAAGCCCTTCGGAAAGAGGCCATCACGGTTACTCACACAGGTAGTGTATTTTTATGAATAAGGTGTCAAGTTATCTACAACCGGATATTAACAAATTCCCATCTGCCACATAACCGCGGGCACGGCTTTCGAAAGATCAAACCCCGTAGGGGTGTCCCAACTTAGCCCATCACAAGCTCACGATCTGCGGAGTCGCAACTCCAAAGTGGGAAGACCCGAGTATCCCCGGAATCCTGTGCTCAAGATATTTCGACAAAGGTAAAACTAATCCAGCAGGACCTCCCAGCATGCTGATACCCTGATAGTAGCCGCGCATATCTCGTCTCAGGCCACGACCGGATGGGCGATCCTATGAGTAAAACCAAACCTCGGGTCTCCCCAAGGTGGCCCCGCATAACCCCCAGTTTGGACCAACACTCATGAGGAGCACTGGCCCGGGTTGTTGATTAAGAACTCGGGTTTGCAACGCCCTATGCAAGTTTTAGTTATTAGGCAAATGTAAAACTAATATAGGGCCGTGCTGGAAAAGCTTTAAACAGAGCGAATTATCGAGGGGGGCCCATAAACCCCAACCGTGTTAGGAATGCAAAATCAAGGAACATAACACCGGTTTATCGGTTCCTAAGGTGGCATGAGTGGAACAAAACACCAAGCAGAAAGGCTTAGCCTTCCACCCATTACCAATATATAGGTTCATTAGTTTAACAGGTAATATATATTGTGTTATCCCAACAACTAGTTCATCATGGAGCAATCTTCAAAACTTCACCTGCAACTAACAACACTATAAGAGGGGCTGAGCGATGCGTACTTAGCCAAACAACGGTTTGCTAGGAAGGCAGTTAGAGTGTTTCATGGCAACAATAGGGGGCTGACAAACATGAATGGGCATCGAGGAATATCTGAAAGAACGACACATCTAGCCTAGGCAAAGATAGACGTGATATATGAGAATGGTCATCTTGCCTGGTAAGTCATCGGTGGGATGGTAAGACGGCTCCTCGAACTCAGTCTCGACAAGATCATCGAACTCGGTACCAGCTCCTGGCTCTACCCAACACAAGAGCACAACAACGGCACAATATCAAACACGGTGCAATGCACAATCAACATGATGCAAGTCATATCATGGGATGCAAGTATGATGTGCATATGCATGAGGATGCTCTCGAGCCTAAGGAGATGATGATGGAAATGGCTTCATCTTGGGAAACCAAGCAAGCCACTTGATAGATTGGAAGATTTCGGTTGAAATCAATATAAAGATCACCGGAAATGGATGCACGGTTTGCAAATGACGAGCAAAACAAGATGCAATGCAAAACTGCAGTTTACGGCAACATGGCATCTTTGGAGCAAGAAATAATTATGCTACAACATCGAAACATGAAGACAAAAGGCATGTATGTGAAATAGACATGATACTTAACAAGCATAAACTTAGAGCACGCCCAAAAACTTACTGGTACACGATTAAACAAGCATGTCAAGTTGCAATAAATTACAGAATTCTCAGACAGTGAAAATTACAAGGCATGGCAGAAATTACAATGAGTAGGCATGTTTGCAAGCTTGTGAAACTCAACTCAAAGCATAGCATGGCTTGTGAAGATATCCAACAGCAAGAAGACATATTTGAGAAGCTACTCATGGCAAGAACATTGTCATAGGGTGCATGGAACACTAGCTATACACGTGGCAAAACTTAACTGTTTGATAACATGCTGACAGATACATTTTATAGCCACTTGAGGGCCTCATAACAACAAGCTACAACATGGCATCATGGCAAACAAGAGCATGGATAGCTAAAGCGTAACATATACATCATGGAACACCCACTGGACAACTCTAAACATGCACAACAACGACGGTGGCATCATGGATACATGACATAAAAATTAACAGATTCAAACTTAGCAGAAATTTATCATCATCATGACATGTTAACAAGCTTGTTTCACTCAACTCAAGACATATCATGGCATGAAAATGAATCTATAATGTAGAGAACATTCCAAAGAGCAAAACTCATGTTGACACCTATCTCATATGACACATGGATTAATATACACAAGCAAGACAAAACCTCATTTCATAACAAGTGCAAAAACTTATCAGCCAAATGCACTTTTGCAACAGAGATAAACATGGCAATATGTCACCTAACATGAATGCTACAGCAACCATCATGTAGAGCACTTCACAATGGACATCTAGACATATCATTCACTCCATTCGGGCCAACATGCACAAAGTTACTAGCTCACGAACATGCCAACAAATTTACACAAACAACAAATGCTGAAACAGTTTCATCATAAAGCACTCTTGTCACGAAGATTAAGTCAACTAGAAGAACTCTAACATGCATGAAACTGATGTTAACATGTAGAGCACGACGACAAACATTTCAACATATTATATGTGCAAAACGGAGCACGGAACACAAATTTATCACATGTTAAAGGAGGTAATAAAATTATCTGGATCTGGGACTAGGAGGATTTTATCCTCCGAAAAATTCAACGGGATGGGGATATCCTGGGATGAGGAGATTTGGCTCGGGGGCGTTTGGCTCAGATCCTGGTGGATTTGATCCACCCTCCTCAGATCCGGCGAGGAGGAGCTCCGGCGAGGAGGAGCCGGCCGGCGAGGGGACGCGGAGGCCGGAGCTGGAGGCGGGGCCGGCGGGCGAGGTGAGGACAAGGCGGTGGCTAGGGTCCAAGCCGGCGGCGGGATCTCTAGCGACGGGGCGCGGCAATGCGGAAGCTGAGGCGCGGCCGGAAGCGTGGTGCTCTGCAGCGGCGGGGAAGGGCCGGCGGCGGCGGTCAGTGCCGGCGGGCGCGACGGCTGAGCCGCGGGCGACGCGAAGCGGGCCGTCACCGTGGGAGGCGAGCGGTGTGGGTGGCCGGGCTGCTCGGGCCGGGCGGGCCCAAGCCGGGTCCCACGGGCCGCGACAGCGGGAGGAGAGATAGGTGGCGGAGGAGGACGTGGCACTGCGGGATTGGTCCGACGCGGTGGCTGGGCACGTCCGGTGGCGTCCGGACGTGTCCGGCGTGGAGAGGGAGACGGATCTAGGGTTTTTACCCGAAAATGGAGGGGATGGGGCTGATTTATTGGTAGAGGGAGCTAGGAGTGTACAAATGGGGAGCGATTTTCGCCCACACGATCACGATCCGACGACCGAGAGGATGGGAGTGATTGTGCTGGGTTAGTGGGCTGTTGTGGAGGGGTGTTGGGCCAAAAGGAAGAGGAGCTTTTAGCCCACTAGGTTAACCGTTGGAGTATCAAACGACCTCCAAACGCGATGAAACTTGACAGGCAGCCTACTCGTACTAAAACGACAACGTACGACCAGTCTCACCTCATTCCGAGAACGTTCAACGGCCACATATGAAAGAAGGACTCGGGGGAGCCACGGGCACGTGTGTGAGTGTTGGAACTCGAAACGGACAACCAAAAGAGACGAGCATGACCGGGTGCAAGTGACAACACGAATGAAATGCAATGCACATGATGACATGACATGGATGACATGCACACATGCACACGGCAAAACGAAGAAATCTGAAATGAAGGAAGAGCCCAGGACGGAATTTATGAAGTCAACGTTGCATATATTGTCATAAATGGAATTGTTACCTCTGGGGTGTTACTTCCCGAGATTGAAATTGGCCTCCGGGGCGGTGTCGACGAGCGGAGGAGAAGGGGATGGGGTCCTGGGACGCATGGACGAGCAAGAAGCGGCGGCCGCGGCCTTCTTCGCTATTGCATCCCTCGTTTGGCGTGCGGGCGGCACCTGGGCCTGCTGCCGCTACGTGGTCTTGCCGGGCCGGACCAGCTCACTGGAGCCAGCCTGATGTAGGACGTGTTTCTTCCCGGGGGCGAGGAGCCATCTGCATCGGTCTCCTCCTCGGCCGACTCCTCGACCACTTCTTCAACTGGGGGAGCCCCAGCGCCTGCGCCGCTGGACTCCCCTGCAGACCCCACCCACTCAGCAAACTCTTTCTCCTCTGCGGCCGCATCGGTCTCGTCCTCCATGGTGCCAAGGCTATCGACCTCCTTGGCAAGTGCTGACTCCTCCGCCCTGGCGGCGATGTAGGCGAACTCTTCTTCGCTGGAGGGCGGATAAGCTGCGGCTCTTCACGGATGTACTTCTCCGACAAGGTTTCCAAGAATGCCTGCACCAGCTCTGCTTTTGGCTCGGCCCAGGTCGGGTCGAGGCCGTGGTCGAAGGCCGACATAATGGCGATGATGGCATTCGGGCGAGAGTTGTTACTCAGTTGGACCACCCACACTAGCAACCTGAACATGTCGGGCTTGGCGGCCCCGGCGGCCTTGCCGGTCTTCTCAGCCTTGTCAGCCTTCTGGGCCTTGCCGGTCCTTTCGATCCCGCCGACCTCGTCGACCCTGATCTGGAAGAGCTTGTGGCAAAGATGAGTGTGCTGCAACACCGTGAAGTTGCGGTTTAAACCAGGGCGGAGCCTCATGATGTCGGCCGTATTCCTAAAATCTCAGGCCGTCCTCCCCTTGTTGTGAAGTGGGGCAATCCAGCGGTGGATAAAATCGGCCCCGATCATTTCAAGAGTGAGCCTGGCCACAGCAAGGTGGTGGACCCTGGTGGTGGTGATCGTGAGCTTATGTTCGTCGGCGTCGAGATCGCCCCAGTCCTTCCGACGGACCGGCGGCTTCGGACGGACCCGACACAACTCCGACGGATCCATCTCCTCGATCCTGCACCACCGACTTCACCACTCTTCCCACCACTCCTTCATGGCGCCCTCCGTGTACGTGCCCTTGATCTACTGCCTCAAAATCCATGCAATGCAGCCAGAGATGGCGCCCCTGCTGGATGCGAGGAGTGACGTAATGGTGAAAGAGCGCCGTGCTAGGGAGCACTTCGGCAAAGCACTCACAAAGATGGTCAAAGAAGGCCATGCACGCCACGGCATTCGGCGTGAGGTCCATAAGGTGGAAGCCGTAGGTGTACATGACATCGCTGAAGAAATCTGAGAAAGGGGGGCAGAGCGTGCAGGAGAAGTAATCGATGAAGAATGGGTACCGATTCGGACCGCCTTTTGCGAAGTAGAAGACATGTACAACACGTGTGGCGGGATGCCCCGCCGTCTCCCTCGCCCACAAGCACTTGAACCTATCCCTAAGAGTGAGCGCGTCGACCGTCGGGGCGAAGAGTGCAAACTGCGTCCGCAGCTCCACCAATGCACTCTCCGGTGACTCCTTCCCCCCGATGTCCTTAGCTGTTACCTTGCCCTTGCCTTCCTTGGGCGCCATGGAGACTGAGAGGAGGCGAGGGATCAAGGGCGATGGGGGCGTGGCTGCAACAAGCAGAGGCAAGAACTCCGGTTTGCGCTTGGAGAGGAAGAGGGGAACGGCGGTTCCGATATTGGAAAAGACACAGAGGGTAAATGAGCAGCGCCCCCGCGGTTTCCTCTTTTATGGGGAAGACGTGGGCCGCCTCTTTACTATTCACCGTGATATGACGCAAGCACGCCGCAACCACTCCATGCACCACCCCCACGTCACGCCCCTAATGCGAGTCGTGGGGAAGCTCTACTGGCGAAGGAATCGTCACAGTTAAAACTCTGCCATGCATGCCCGCGCACCATTCTGGGCCTGGCCCAACAACGCTTCCCGCTTATGTGTGGCCCAGGCCTGGGGGCTCCTGTCGATGTACAAAAGTAGGGGCCCTTTTAGACCCCTTTACTTGTGCACGGGCAGTTGTAGACACCCATGCGGCCACGCTTGGTGGAACAGATGAAGGAAAAGTGCTAGACTGCCAAGGCAACAATCAAGCCAGTGGCATGAAGGACAGAGGGGCAAGGTAGACTCCCCCCGGCAACACCCTTGCGTGGGTGACCTACATAGCCCCTGCAAGAGTCTTGCCGGGGCAACTTACCCAACACCAGCAAGGCCACCACCCTTGGGTCTAAGAGCTCTGACACCATCGACAACGTCAAGACCAAGATTCTGAGGCGCCTACACGGTGGCATGTAGATCTTTATGAAGACCAAGGGCCTCCAAATCTAGATGAAGACCAGAAGATGAAGAACCCCGGCAAGAGCATTATAGGTTCTTTACACGCCCCCATGGAGTTGGCTTTGATTCCTTGCAGGGAGCAAAAGAGAGGGATTTCGAGAGACCCTAACTACGGCTACCATCGTCGAAGCCATCATCAACTATGGGCCACGAGAGGCCATCTTCGACCCCGCTCAAGTCACCATCGGCGACGAGCTCGTGCAGCTGATGCTCTCCGAGCACGGCGCGAGCTTGGAGGCGCGTAGCTGTCGTCGCTCGTCTCCGGAGATGTAACGCCCCGGACACACCCGCCGGTGGTCGTTACTCCTGGAGGGATCTAGACTGGCCTCACATATCCACACTAGTCTTTTCTGCGCACTTTGTCCTCACTCGTGCGCACCCGGGAGCAACATCCCGGTCGGTCACCCATCCTGAATCTACTCCAAGCTTAGCACGCTTAAAATTGGAGTTCTTTTCGAATGGGCTCCCGGAAAAGAAGGATTTCTTATTGATATGAGTAGTCTATCATCCCTAATAAGCCAGGCTATCACATACACTCCCACTCAGAGGAACCGACGTCCTCGTCGGGCCACATGAACGTTCCCTCTTGGCACAAACGTATGTGCATCCAGTCCGATACATGTGCCATGCCGTGTGCCACGATGGGTCACAAACGTCATGAATAACATGACCGAGCGCCTGTCCGCAAACATCTGTGTAACTGCGAGGGTCATCTCCGATACCAACTTGTAACGCCCCGGACACACCCGCCGGTGGTCGTTACTCCTAGAGGGATCTAGACTGGCCTCACATATCCATACTAGTCTTTTCTGCACACTTTGTCCTTACTCGTGTGCATCCGGGAGCAATTTCCCAGTCGGTCACCCATCCTGAAACTACTCCAAGCTGAGCACGCTTAACTTTGGAGTTCTTTCCGAATGGGCTCCCGGAAAAGAAAGAATTCCTTATTGATATGAGTAGTCTATCATCCCTAATAAGTCAGGCTATCACAGGAGACTCGTCAGCCTCAGGAGAACCGCTGGATTCCCAAGGACAATCGCCGCTGCTAGGAGAGCCGACGGCGGGACCAAAGACAGGCATGGCACCAATCACTATTCCTCCTTGATGGCTCCCAATGGGGCAGCACTCCTGGCAAAGTCCTTCCTCATCGAAGACTTTGAAGAACAACGTGGAGGCACCATCGAACTCAAAGTGGACGACGCAGACTCCATCAGGGCGGCACACGCGGGCAACTTCGCCCCACCCTCGAGTCATGAAGACACCTACTGGGGGGACGACTTTAACCTCTGCCTCCGTGGCTTGGCTGTGACACCCAGCGTGCTGCAGCCACAGCTTGGCAGGACCCCTCGCCGGCATCGGCTCGGCAAAGAACCTCAGGAACCGGATCCAAGAGGGCGGTGGCATTGCCGTCCACACCAAGAACTGGCACAAGGAGCCATCTGCGTGAGTTCAGGGACCGGCCGCCCCAGCAGGATGACTTCGACCACGACGCAGGCGGCACAAAGTGCGAGCCCTTTGCCCCTGGGTGCACAAGGGCAGCGGGTAGCCAGGTGGAGGTCGCTTGCACCATGTCCTCGTCACCTCCCGCCTCTTATCATCATCGCGGGGGCGGTTGAACCTCTTCTTCGACGGGAGCGCTTCCTGCTCCTTACAGGAAGTCTTTCCCTTCTCAGTCGCAGAGAATCTTCTTATCGGCGCCATGGAAGTTGCAACAGAGGGCGAACGAAGGAGGATGAAGAAGGAGCGGGCAACAAGAAGAAGGAGATGGGTAACGGGGCCTTCACCCCCTCCCCATTTATAGCCTTGAGAAGCCAATCGCCGGCCTCCATGATCTCACATAATGATGTCTCTTTTGTGCATGCAGCAGGGTCTAGTGAAGTCGGGTAGTTGCCGAGGCAGCGTGGGCAAGCGGAGACGCCCACGTCCAATCGAGTCGCCACACGTCGACCGAGGCCGCAGGAATGTGGGGCCCATGGCGCTTCTCCCTTGCCCCTTTGGCTTCACCTCGAAGCAGAGTCCTTGCACGCCTTGGGCTCAGGAGCTACTGTCGGCGTCCTGGAAATGGGGGTACCTAGACTTGCCTACCTGCGGCCTGTGACATGGCTCCATCAGCGGTCTGGTGTGGCCCAACTTCATCAACTGCAACTCAAGACCCTCGCGAGGGGCCAAGCCTCGCGAGGCGGGTGACAGCACGACCTCCCAGGAGCATTCTCTCTAGGCTGGTTCCCGAGGAGTGGAGATATCTATGCAAGGAGTAACTCGCGAGGTTCACGTGACGTGAGCCATGACGACCAAGGCCAGGCTGGCGCCAGCGGGCGTAGTGTACCATTTTCCTCTTTGCTTCTAAGAGGGCAAGCGCAGGCGCGGAGTCCAGAGCGACCAGGAAAAGATTTCCATATCGGTGGAACAAGAGCAAGGACCGTCAAGGTTGAAGAACGGAGGTCATCATGGAGCCTGGCGCGGCATCACCACTAGAGCCTTTGGCAGGCGAAGACTACTTTTGTCGTGATAACTTGTACCAGTTGTTCTCCTTCAAATTTGGCCGTTGTGGGATTCCTTCCCGCCAATATTTGGGAAGAGTACCAAGGCCACTATAAATAGGACCTCGACACCACCATAGAGGAGGATTGGATCCATTCCACCCTACTCACACCACAAGCTCATCCGAGCCCAAGAACACCTATCCTCCGGAGGTTGTTCATCCCTTGTACTAGTTCATCCTCAGCCATACAAAGGCAATCCACCACACACACTGGAGTAGGGTATTACACCACAAGGTGGCCCGAGCCAGTATAATTCTCTATGTCCCCTATTCTTTGAGCACGACGAGCTAGGCTACATAATCGTAGGGTGAGCGCACTGGGGAGGGAGTGTTCTTCTTGCGCACCCTAGAGTTCGAACCTCTCAAGGGTTTGCGGAACCTAAAGTTTGACAAAATCTTTTATTTGATCTAAGCTGCATGTTTATCCCTCAGAGTTATATCTATGAAGTGTTCATATGGTTGGTCTCTATGTATATCCAGGTTGCCTGCCGGTATAATTTTGCCGCAATGGTCGCAAGTGGCTGGCCCTTAACAATTATTTTGCCGTGGATGCGTCCCGGAAGGTTTTTCCTCAGTAGTTTCCGACCCAGCAGCTCGTTCCGCAAGTAGGCTCTAGCCGGAACGAGGGTACAGACAAGAATCTAGCAGAGGTACCGTTATGCACAATATTCCTCCAAACGAACACTGAGATACTCGGCAGATAAACAAATATGTAAACTAAAAAGGTTCATAATGGTGTAAAGATAGCATGAACTTAGCTTTTATCTGTATATTCATCTATTCTTCCCCCAGCAGTGGCCACTCGTGTGGGTCTCATGCTCCCGAAATGATTACATGGCCTGCACATATCGACCTCTAGCCCCAAGCACGGGTTAGCTAGAAGCATGGATAGATCTTGGATGGTAGGATGCGATGTCAAATATCGCTCGTGTTCCTTCCTCCCTTTCTGCACGTCTCAATTGATCCGATGGCAGACGGCACGAAAGACCACATAATGTGGGCTTCCTTGCCAGTGCATACCTTCTGGGGGGGACAATCAACGGACTTGCGCTGGTGATTTCGTCAGGATTTCCCTAATCAAGGTAAATGCTGAAATGAACCTCGCGTGGATCAGGATCTTCAAAGAGTGAGAATAACAAAGAGAGGAAACCTCGTACCATAACATATCGCTCCTTCTTTCCTGGTGGGATCTGCAGGGCGCCTCGGCTGCCCGGCCCACTCAGGGTGGAAGTGTAGCTCTTGTTGCTAGCTTCCGTCATTGTTATGACCACGACATTTGAAGGTGGAGGAGAATAAGCGAGGTCGGTGCAAGAGCGAGGTCGCTCTTCTGCCCTGCTTCAGACACCCTTCGGGGCGTCATGGGGAGCAATGTCTCAGGTGAATGTGATGCACCGCTTGAGCTCTCGGGTTCGTGCAAGTGATCCCCCTACTTGGTGCGCCAAAGATGTCGGGGAATAACGATGGCCACCTCTGGGATGGAGGTCCCTTTTGGTTCGGCAAGGGGATGGACACGTTGCACAAAGAGTAGAGAAGCACGGAGCAGTGCATCGGGGATCACACGGGCAGTTTTTACCCAGGTTTGGGCCACCATGAGGCGTAAAACCCTACTCATGCTTTGGTGGATTGATGGTGCAATGGTGGAAAATGGACGCGCCACTCTTGCCCCGCAGGGTTGCCTTGGGGTAAGAGTGATCGCACGTATGAGTGTGTACGGGTTCGAATGGCCGAATCCGTTCTATGGTTGCCATGGGCCTCCTTTTATAGGTTAAGGGGTCACTATAGTGGCAAATTAGTCTTACCAAGCTGATTAGAGAGCAAACAGTGCTATCATACCTAACTTTGTAGCTGACAGAGTGCACTAAATGCACCGCTTAGTGTCACATCACAGCTCGTCCGGCAACCTTGTCGGGCTGTTTCGCCAGCTGCGTTCCTGCTTGCTTGACATGTCTCTAGACGGGTGTCATTTGGTGGTTCTTGTGGTAGGAGATGGCTGCCACATAGCAAGAGGCGACCACTAAGCCACCTTGGAGCTTGACACCGCACTGGTTAGTGATGGGCATCACTGTGAGGTGGAGTTTTACCTCCCCGTGCCTTGGCAGGCTTGCCGAGGCGATCTTGGAGGCTTGCTACCGGGGGAATCCGGCTCTCGCCGGGCTCGCATGCCCGGCAAGGATGGTTCTCCTTCTAGTGGTGTCTTGCACCTTGGTTGTCTTGATCACCTTGATCAGCCCTTTGATTCCTCAAGGGGCTGATCTCTTCGTTTCTTGATCTGCTGCTCAAAGTTGTAAGCTTTTCCTTGAGCTTGTGTACTTGTTGTTCGGGCACTAGTCAGGGGAAAACACATACCCATGTTTGTGTACCCCGACACGCACGGCCATCGTCGGCGGATGGCCGCCACGACCCCCCTGTCCCCTATAGCGAGAGGAACAGGACAAGTGGGGGCGGACTAGGCCTTTTGTGTAGCTAGTTTGGCCAAAGTGCTAGCACCTCTCTCCCTTTCTGTTTTCTATTTTTTAAGTCAAAGAAAAGAAAAGAATTTCAAAGAAACACACTGAAATATTTTTGGAGTTTTAGTTTTTCTGAGGAAACTAAACAAACGAAAGGAAAACGAAAACGAGAAAAAATATTTACACGGGAGAACTCTCAACAAGTACAAGAAGAACGAGAAATATTTTCAGGTTTTCTTCTAATACTACAACTAATTAAACTAGACGGAAAAAAAGCGATAAATATTTTTGGATTTGATCAAAGTTTTTGCAAACACACAAGAAGAAAGAAAAATAAAAACTAACATGGAATATACAATGGAAAAGGATGAACATCGACAACTGGAATGAATGTATGAACATGAATGTAATGTTGAGAGATACGTACTCCCTCAAGCTTTCGTTTTTTGGCCTAAGTTGTTCTATGGCCACGGCTCGAAATAGCCCTCTCCTGGATACTGCGGAGGATCCCGAGGGTTCCACTGGTTAGAGAGCTCATGTGGCTCCCATTGATAAACGGGCTCCTGATATGGCTCAGGTGTTGATGCTGGCTCGGGTACTGGGGGTTGCGTCAATTCCTTGTATGCGTGAATGTCCTCGGGCATAATAATGTACATGCCTGAATGAATATTGAACAAAGAAGGTGCAGGCAAGGTAATAATCTCACACGTGCCCTGACTGAATACTAAGTTATAACGCAGTTGTTTGTGCTTATCCTTATTAATAAAATGGTGTCAAACCATACTAGCATAATCAAGAAATTTAGTAGGTAATAGCATCTCCTCCGCCTCATTGTGTCTAATAGGAATCTCAAAATGTCTAGCGAGCCGGGAAGCATAAGTGCCACCAGAAATAACACCTTTCGAACTGTTTGTGTGGAACCATCGATCGACCATAGCACCCAAACTAAAAGTTGTATCAACATATAAAGCATGGCGCAAAATAGCGAGGTCTGGCGAGCTGAGCGTTCCACTCTCCCATCGACCAGTCGAACATTTCCCAGCAAATAATGCATAGTAACATAGAACGGGAAATGCAAACTAGCCACCTTCTCTTCAGACACTCCTCTCGTCTCCCCTACAGTATTTTCATCAATGAATCTTCCATGTCTCTAGGACGTGACTGCCCTCGTACGGTAATTTGCAAACATTGCAAAAATCCTATAATGTCATTTCCTTAGGCACATCATATAAGTTAAATTCTACCATTGGTGGTTCCTTCCTAGGATAAAAGCTAAAATTTTGCACGAAGGTATTAGTGAGTCGGAGATATTGATCACACTTATCTTCGAGGAAGGGGGTGATGCCGGCGTTGCTAGCCAAATATTAGAAATGCTCCTGAATCCTTGCTTCCCTCAAGAATGTGTCACGCGACCACTTGCATGGACGCACTTCCACAACACGCCGAAGATGGTACTTGGGATTCTCCTTCAGAGTTTCATTGGTATTTCGGGATAAGGAACCACTACTGATCGTCGGGATAAGGAACATAGTAACATCCATGCTCTTCATCGAACTCCCACTGAAGTTCTGGACCATCTCCTGCATTGGTCTCAGCAGTACCTGCATCTAGTGTGTGTTGAATCTATGAGCCACAGAGGACTCAGCAATCCCGTTCCCGGGTATCAAAACTACCAAAGCCTTAGGTGTGGAAAGGCTGTAAACAAGGGTTTGCAGCAAGCACTAAGCATTATCTTACGAGTTTAGAGCGAGAAGAGAACAAGTGCCAATGATCGCCAAGTTGATCAAGAAGTGATCCTAACTACTCACGATCAAACATAACCCCACCGTGTTCATTTCCCGAAGCCCTTCGGAAAGAGGCCATCACGGTTACTCACACAGGTAGTGTATTTTTATGAATAAGGTGTCAAGTTATCTACAACCGGATATTAACAAATTCCCATCTGCCACATAACCGCGGGCACGGCTTTCGAAAGATCAAACCCCGTAGGGGTGTCCCAACATAGCCCATCACAAGCTCACGATCTGCGGAGTCACAACTCCAAAGTGGGAAGACCCGAGTATCCCCGGAATCCTGTGCTCAAGATATTTCGACAAAGGTAAAACTAATCCAGCAGGACCTCCCAGCATGCTGATACCCTGATAGTAGCCGCGCATATCTCGTCTCAGGCCACGACCGGATGGGCGATCCTATGAGTAAAACCAAACCTCGGGTCTCCCCAAGGTGGCCCCGCATAACCCCCAGTTTGGACCAACACTCATGAGGAGCACTGGCCCAGGTTGTTGATTAAGAACTCGGGTTTGCAACGCCCTATGCAAGTTTTAGTTATTAGGCAAATGTAAAACTAATATAGGGCCGTGCTGGAAAAGCTTTAAACAGAGCGAATTATCGAGGGGGGGGGCCCATAAACCCCAACCGTGTTAGGAATGCAAAATCAAGGAACATAACACCGGTTTATCGGTTCCTAAGGTGGCATGAGTGGAACAAAACACCAAGCAGAAAGGCTTAGCCTTCCACCCATTACCAATATATAGGTTCATTAGTTTAACAGGTAATATATATTGTGTTATCCCAACAACAAGTTCATCATGGAGCAATCTTCAAAACTTCACCTGCAACTAACAACACTATAAGAGGGGCTGAGCGATGCGTACTTAGCCAAACAACGGTTTGCTAGGAAGGCAGTTAGAGTGTTTCATGGCAACAATAGGGGGCTGACAAACATGAATGGGCATCGAGGAATATCTGAAAGAATGACACATCTAGCCTAGGCAAAGATAGAAGTGATATATGAGAATGGTCATCTTGCCTGGTAAGTCGACGGTGGGATGGTAAGACGGCTCCTCGAACTTAGTCTCGACAAGATCATCGAACTCGGTACCAGCTCCTGGCTCTACCCAACACAAGAGCACAACAACGGCACAATATCAAACACGGTGCAATGCACAATCAACATGATGCAAGTCATATCATGGGATGCAAGTATGATGTGCATATGCATGAGGATGCTCTCGAGCCTAAGGAGATGATGATGGAAATGGCTTCATCTTGGGAAACCAAGCAAGCCACTGGATAGATTGGAAGATTTCGGTTGAAATCGATATAAAGATCACCGGAAATGGATGCACGGTTTGCAAATGACGAGCAAAACAAGATGCAATGCAAAACTGCAGTTTACGGCAACATGACATCTTTGGAGCAAGAAATAATTATGCTACAACATCGAAACATGAAGACAAAAGGCATGTATGTGAATAGACATGATACTTAACAAGCATAAACTTAGAGCACGCCCAAAAACTTACTGGTACACGATTAAACAACCATGTCAAGTTGCAATAAATTACAGAATTCTCAGACAGTGAAAATTACAAGGCATGGCAGAAATTACAATGAGTAGGCATGTTTGCAAGCTTGTGAAACTCAACTCAAAGCATAGCATGGCTTGTGAAGATATCCAACAGCAAGAAGACATATTTGAGAAGCTACTCATGGCAAGAACATTGTCATAGGGTGCATGGAACACTAGCTATACACGTGGCAAAACTTAACTGTTTGATAACATGCTGACAGATACATTTTATAGCCACTTGAGGGCCTCATAACAACAAGCTACAACATGGCATCATGGCAAACAAGAGCATGGATAGCTAAAGCGTAACATATACATCATGGAACACCCACTGGACAACTCTAAACATGCACAACAACGACGGTGGCATCATGGATTCATGACATAAAAATTAACAGATTCAAACTTAGCAGAAATTTATCATCATGATGACATGTTAACAAGCTTGTTTCACTCAACTCAAGACATATCATGGCATGAAAATGAATCTATAATGTAGAGAACATTCCAAAGAGCAAAACTCATGTTGACACCTATCTCATATGACACATGGATTAATATACACAAGCAAGACAAAACCTCATTTCATAACAAGTGCAAAAACTTATCAGCCAAATGCACTTTTGCAACAGAGATAAACATGGCAATATGTCACCTAACATGAATGCTACAGCAACCATCATGTAGAGCACTTCACAATGGACATCTGGACATATCATTCACTCCATTCGGGCCAACATGCACAAAGTTACTAGCTCACGAACATGCCAACAAATTTACACAAACAACAAATGCTGAAATAGTTTCATCATAAAGCACTCTTGTCACGAAGATTAAGTCAACTAGAAGAACTTTAACATGCATGAAACTGATGTTAACATGTAGAGCACGACGACAAACATTTCAACATATTATATGTGCAAAACGGACCACGGAACACAAAGTTATCACATGTTAAAGGAGGTAATAAAATTATCTGGATCTGGGACTAGGAGGATTTTATCCTCCGAAAAATTCAACGGGATGGGGATATCCTGGGACGAGGAGATCTGGCTCGGGGGCGTTTGGCTCAGATCCTGGTGGATCTGATCCACCCTCCTCAGATCCGGCGAGGAGGAGCTCCGGCGAGGAGGAGCCGGCCGGCGAAGGGATGCGGAGGCCGGAGCTGGAGGCGGGGCCGGCGGGCGAGGTGAGGACAAGGCGGTGGCTAGGGTCCTAGCCAGCGGCGGGATCTCTAGCGACGGGGCGCGGCAATGCGGAAGCCGAGGCGCGGCCGGAAGCGTGGTGCTCTGCAGCGGCGGGGAAGGGCCGGCGGCGGCGGTCAGTGCCGGCGGGCGCGACGGCTGAGCCGCGGGCGACGCGAAGCGGGCCGTCACCGTGGGAGGCGAGCGGTGTGGGCGGCCGGGCTGCTCGGGCCGGCGGGCCCAAGTCGGGTCCCACGGGCCGCGACAGCGGGAGGAGAGATAGGTGGCGGAGGAGGACGTGGCACTGCGGGATTGGTCCGACGCGGTGGCTGGGCACGTCCGGTGGCGTCCGGACGTGTCCCGCGTGGAGAGGGAGACGGATCTAGGGTTTTTACCCGAAAATGGAGGGGATGGGGCTGATTTATTGGTAGAGGGAGCTAGGAGTGTCCAAATGGGGAGCGATTTTCGCCCACACGATCACTATCCGACGACCGAGAGGATGGGAGTGATTGTGCTGGGTTAGTGGGCTGTTGTGGAGGGGTGTTGGGCCAAAAGGAAGAGGAGCTTTTAGCCCACTAGGTTAACCGTTGGAGTATCAAACGACCTCCAAACGCGATGAAACTTGACAGGCAGCCTACTCGTACTAAAACGACAACGTACGACCAGTCTCACCTCATTCCGAGAACGTTCAACGGCCACATATGAAAGAAGGACTCGGGGGAGCCACGGGCACGTGTGTGAGTGTTGGAACTCGAAACGGACAACCAGAAGAGACGAGCATGACCGGGTGCAAGTGACAACACGAATGAAGTGCAATGCACATGATGACATGACATGGATGACATGCACACATGCACACGGCAAAACGAAGAAATCTGAAATGAAGGAAGAGCCCAGGACGGAATTTATGAAGTCAACGTTGCATAAACATAACCCCACCGTGTTCATTTCCCGAAGCCCTTCGGAAAGAGGCCATCACGGTTACTCACACAGGTAGTGTATTTTTATAAATAAGGTGTCAAGTTATCAACAACCCTTGTTTACAGCCTTTCCACACCTAAGGCTTTGGTAGTTTTGATACCCGGGAACGGGATTGCTGAGTCCTCTGTGGCTCATAGATTCAACACACACTAGATGCAGGTACTGCTGAGACCAATGCAGGAGATGGTCCAGAACTTCAGTGGGAGTTCGATGAAGAGCATGGATGTTACTATGTTCCTTATCCCGACGATCATTCCGCCAGGCGTCTCCCTCGAGCACATACGCAAGTCGTCCGTCAAGCCGTCTTAGGACTCCGAGTCCATCTACGTCCCAGACAACCTGGCCACGCCTGAACCCGGGCAGGGGACTGCTGAGCCCGGCGCGGGGACTACTGAGTCCGGCCCGGGGCCTGCTGAATCCGGCTGGGGGACCGTCGAACCCGACCCAGGGACTGCAACCCTCAATCGAGCCGCTCCCGCTCCAGACTCGGGGACTACCGGATCCGGCTCAGGGGTTGCCACCCTTGAACATTCCATAGAGGTCGTTCTCGCCGTGGTGACGGTGCCGTCATGGGCCTCGCCTATCTTGGAGTTTCTGGAGAGTGGGTTCCTCCCCGCAGACGAGACCGAAGCTCGGCAGGTGCAGCACCGAGTGTCCGCCTACAACATCATAAACAACGAGCTCGTCAAGCGTAGTCCCACCAGCGTTTTCCAACGCTGCATCGAGCAAAACAAAGGCAAGGAGATCCTCCTCGACATACACCAGGGCGAGTGCGGGCATCATGCCGCCTCACGGTCCCTGGTGGCCAAGGCTTTTCGCCATGGTTTCTACTGGCCCACGGCCCTCAAAGAGGCTGAGTCGCTCGTCCTCAAGTGCGAGGGGTGCCAGCGCTTCATCAAGTGCACCCACCAACCAACGTTGGTGCTCCGGACCATCCCGATCGCCTGGCCCTTCGCGGTCTGGGGACTCGACATGGTGGGGCCCTTCAAAACCACCCGAGGTTGCATGATGCATTTACTGGTAGCAATCAACAAGTTCACCAAGTGGATCGAGGCAAGACCAATCAAGAAGCTGGACGGGCCAACGGCCCTCCGATTCATCAAGGACATCGCGGTGCGCTACGACATGCCGAACGGCATCATCATGGACAACGGCACCAACTTCGCCAAGGGCGCGCTCGGGCTGTACTGCTCCGTGTCCCACATCAACCTCGACCTGGCTTCCGTTGCACACCCGCAATCTAACGGCCAGGTCGAGCGGGCAAACTGCCTCATCCTATTCGGCATCAAGCCGCGGCTTGTCGAGGCGCTCATCCGCCCACCCGGCAGCTAGCTCGACGAGCTGCCGACCATCCTTTGCAGCCTCTGAACAACGTCAAACCGGTCGACCGGGTTCACCCCGTTTTTCCTCGTCTATGGAGTAGAAGCGGTCATCCCGACCGACGTCGAGTTCGACTCACCGGGCGTCACATTGTACACCAAGGCCGAAGCCAGAGAAGCCCACGAGGTCTGCGTCGACCTGATCGAAGAAGCACGTCTCCTAGCGCTAAGCCGATCGACCATCTACCAGCAAGGCCTGAGGCACTACCACAACAGGAAGATCAAGCCCGTCGCTTTCCAAGAGGGAGACCGCATCCTTCAAATCGTCCAGCAATAGGCCGGTCAGCACAAGCTGTCCTCCCCATGTGAGGGCCCCTTCATCATCAGCAAGGCCTTGTGCGACCACAACGCTTACTACCTCATCGAAGCCCGCAAGTCGAACAAGCGCAAGAGGGACACGGCTGGAGAAGAAACAACCCGGCCCTGGAACGCAGAACTCCTCCGACCGTTTTATAGTTAGCCATGTACGTGTATGTATCGATGCCTTTTGTGATCAGTTAAAAACTATGGGGCCCCTGAACGACGCTCCGGGGCCGCCTTTTCCGACCAAGTTATTGTGTCTCCAGCGTTTCATGCTTTACCTATCTCTTCGTCCAAACCCGGCCACCGGTCTGACTAACTTGACGTGGGGGCTCGGGGGCTGGCCGGCTCGGTCACTACCTGCCACCTTACTTAGCGGTTCCTGATGCGTCGGGATCACTGCGGCCTTCCGCTCCGCCCTAAGCCACAGAACCGGCTTCGGCTGTCGGCCGGCGAGTGTACAAAGGCCAGAGCACCAGCACGCCGCGAACGCTAAGCCAAGGACGTCCGGGTCTCCCAACCCGGCCACGCCACGAACAGTTAAGTCACTGCACGACTGGCTGCTCACGAACCCGCTCTGCCGGATCGCCGCAAGCCGGCCCAGTGGGTGTTTCACTCACGCTCAACATTTTGACAATTCAAGTACTGCGCGCTTCTCTGAAAGGCCAAACCCCTTGTCACGGATCGGAGCCTTGACCGTCAGACTCGTGGGGGGGGAGAGCTCGGGAGGGGAAAAACACAGGAAAACTGTTGAACACACGAAAAGCGAAGGCGCAGGTATCCACGAATCTCACAACATGGCACCAGGTTTATTGACCTGGCCCCGCCACTTGTAAACACCACCGCACGACCGGTTGCTCGCCAACCGGCTCCGCCGGATCGCCGCTAGCCGGCCTAGTGGGTGTTTTGCTCACGCTCAACGTTTCGACTGCCTAAGTACTGTGCGGCCCTCTCAAAGGCTGAACCCCTTGTGACGGACTAGAGCCTCGGCCGTCAGACTCGCAGGGGGAAGCCCGAGGGGGGAAACGCACTAAAACGGCCCAAAAGACAAAAAGCAAGAGAGCAAACATTCACAAAATTTATACATTCTCAGTTCAAATTCAAACATGCCAAGGCCAGAATTCATTAAACCCAAAATACACCCAGTGGGTGGGGTGGACCTACTACCTAACAGAAATTTATAAAAAAGATTCAAAACAGGCGGCCTCACGCATCCTCCTCGGCGGACGACGGGCCCGCCGAGGTGCCGGTGTCTCCACCCTCGATGCCCGTATCGCGGTAGACGCCCGTCTCCTCGGAGCTGCCATCTGGATCGTTCAGAAGAAGGCCGAAGTCATGGAAGGAGAACCCGGAGATGTAGCTGGCCCGAGCGGTGATCCGGCCAGCCTCCACCTGCAGCTGGCTCTCCGAGCCGGCTCGCTAGCCCATCAATGCCTCCAACGATAGATCCGGATGCTAAGACATCTCGAACCTAAGCGCCATCTTGGCGCCACCACGGGCGGCGAAAAGGCGCCAGTCATGGAGCCGGTCCGGCCCCACCTCCAGCCACCGTGCCAGTCGCGGGAAGCTGTTCGGTGCAGCGGAACCCAGTCAGAGGGCTACTGTGATCGTCGTGCCGCCCTTGGAGAGCCGCGCTATCTTACCGCCCAAGACTCGCACCCGAGCCTCGGCGGCGGCCATGAGCTCCGTAAAGGTCCAGGCCACATGCAGTTCAGTCCCAGAGCCAACTACACCCGCCGGATTGTGCTGAAAGCGGACCACCTCCTCCACCAGCTATTGCGTCCCCGGGAAGGCCCCTGACAAAAAGAGAGGCGAATCAGAAGAAAGTCGCTAAGAAAAGTTCAGCCGGAACCCCGGCCCAGCAAAATACCCAAGGAAAGCACTTACTGGAGAAGGACTCTTCCAGGTGCTGTGCTTCGAGAAACGTACCACGCCGCTCCCAGTCGATGGTACGGTCATGATCCTTGACCGCCTCCTCCAGTTGAGCGACCTTGGCATGGGCCGCCTTCAGCTCGTCGTCCTTGTCCTCGGCTGCCCTCTCGGCCCCCTCGCGGCGTCGGGTTTCCCCCTGCTGGGCCTCCTCCACCGCGGCCACCAGCACCTTCAGGTGCTCCACCTCGGCCTAGAGCTGACCCTTGTCGTCGGCCAGCTTATCCCGCTGCTAGTCCGCCTCGGCAAGGGCCTGCCACGTCTCCACAACCTTAGCGGCATCCGCCTGGAGGCGCTCCACCTCGGCCTCAAGGCGACTCTTGTCGCCCGCCAACTGCTCCCGCAGCTGGCTGGCTTCATAGAGCGCCTGCCGGGCTCCCGTCGCCTCCGCCCTCACCCGCTCCACCTCGGCTGCAGAGGAAAGATTCAGGATCAAAAGCAATACCTCGAAGATTTGGAAGAAAGGAATGGGAAAGCGCGCAAGAAAAGTGCCTGCCACAACGCGGAACTCCTCCTCCTTGGCGGCAAGCTGCTCCTTGAGCCGCTCGTGCACCTCAAGGAGCCGACTGTAGACGCTAACCCGATAGGAGTCAAGTTGCTACAAAAAAGCAATGATTAAGCATGAAAGACAACAAGTTAAGATTCGACCCAACTGCTACACAGTTGGCCCAAATCTCGGGGACTACAGCCAGTGGGTGCGCTGGAGCGCCCCCACTAAGAAGAAGCAAGCAACAAGAAAAAAAGAAACACTTACGAGCACGGCGTCCTCCAGCTCCCGCGTCTGCTCTAGCTCAGCCTGGGCAAAGGCCTGGACCTGGTCCGCCGGCCCTTCCAGGCGCCGGGTCACGGTGGCCATCGCTGCCTCCTCTTGGGTTGCAGGCCCGAAGAAGACCTCGCCGGCCCCGCTCCGCGGCAGCTGCGACCCAGCGACCCGGCGACCCCAGGGACCGAGCACCAGGGCGTGCTCGCCGCTGGCTGCCTCTCCTGCGGCCGGCGTCCTCTCCAGCGCCACCATCGACGCGATGGACAGAGTGGTCCGCGACTCCACCACCGGCGACGCCTCCCTCTACGGTGTCTGAGCCGCCCCTTGCGGAGCTATCCGCAACGCCTCCTCCAAGAAGGTGTCGCCGCCGCCTCCGTCGGCCCCCGCCCACTCGGCGGCGTCGGCCGTGTCGGCCCGCGGCGGGGTGCCGTCCCCAACGACCACGAACTCCCGGTTGAGTTCCATCGCATCTGCACGGCCGCCTTGGCCGTGCTCCTCCTCCAACGACCGCACGAAAGCTGTCGTCACCATCGTCGTCCCGGCCGGCATCTCTAGCCACGCCAGCTCCTCGCTGGCTCGTGCCCACGCCGCCACGGCGCTAGTCCAAGCCCGGGTCGACGCCACTTCCAGCTCGTCCTCGGCCCGGTCCCTCTCCCACCAGGACCGGCCTTCAGTGTCGGACAGATCCAGACCCAGGTCTGCATCCGCCCGCCCCTCCTCCTCACCCCGATCGATGGTGCCAGACCGGCTCCTCCTGAACGCGGCACCCTCCGGGGATGTGGCATCCGCGGCCGCCAGCGCCAACGAGATCGGCGACCTGAAAATTGAAGACAAATAAGTACATAAGAGCCCAACAGAGCCACTCGGCCGCTCAGCTCGAGCCGGAAAGGGACTCACCCCGGCAGCACTGCAACGACACGCCTCGTCTTGGGGATGACGTGCTGCCTCTTGGCAGGCGGCTTCACACCCCCGGCTGCGACTGCCACGTGCTTTGCGGTCAGGGCCCGCGGCGCAACGATGTCCTTCCTGTGCGGCCGGCTCGCCACCGGCACCCCCCGGGGGGACCCGGCTCTAGCCGCGCCACCGCCTCATCCACCCGGCGCCGCTACATCAACGACTCGCATCAGCATCTTCAGCATCCTCCCGTGGCCGGCGACTCAAGAAGGAAAAACGGCCTCACCTGCTCGACGCCCCGTGCCCGCCTCAGCGGCCGCTCCCTCCCCTCCGCCATGGGCCTCGGGCTCTTCTGAGGCAGCGCGGACCACCTGCGTCTACGTCCGGTTGTAGGGATGCCGGATGGAATTCAGAAGCACCACCCGCGTCGCGTTTGGAAGAATGAGAAGATGTGTGACAGTAAAGTATGGAGACCGGGGACTCACCATTGGTGCCGAGTTCGCCTGACTGTATGGGGCCTTCCCGTAATGCCAGTCATCCGGCAAGTTGGCCTTGGAGATGTCATTGACCCTGGCGCACGATCTGGTCCGCCCTCAGCTACAAGTTCGACATGTGGTTGGGGTCCTCGAGGCCGGTCATCTCGCTGATGAGGTGCCTGCGTTACTGCAGCGGCAGCACTAGCCGGGCGATGAAAGTGGTGATGAGGTTGGCGCCGGTGAGCCCTTCCTGCTCCTTCATCACCGGCACCACCTCTCATAAATTGAGCACCACCTACGACGGGCGCTTGGGGTAGTACGCCCAGTTTTGCTTCGCCCACGGTGGCGAGTTGACGAACGGCGTTAGGTTGATGCGGTCCGCGCCCAGATTGGGGACGCAGAAGAAAGCATTCTATCATTTCTTGGCCTAATCCTCCAGCGGCACTTTGGGGCGGTCAGACCCCGGCCGCTGCAGATGACGACGGCCCCACACTCAGACATCTCCCCGGCCTTCGGCCCCTGCTATTTCGAGGAGAAGAGGCACATGAAGATGTCGATGGTGGGCTCGACCCCGAGGTACGCCTCGCAGAGCATGTGAAAGCCTGAGAGCTGCATGATGGCGCCGGCCCCACGATGGTGGGGCTGGATCCCGAAGATGTCCAAGAACTCGTGGAAGAAATCGCTCGCGGCAGACCGAACCCGCGCTTGAAGTGCGAGAAGAAGACCACGCGCTCCGCACCATCGGGGCGCGACTCTCGCTTGTTCCCCGGCAGGTGCACGGCGACCTCCGTCTTCGGCGGCAGGTGCTTGGTGGTGCGGAGGTAGTTGATGTCGTCGTCAGAGACGGTCGAGCCCATCCTGAGCCCGACGGCAGCGCCATCAGCAAGAATGTGGAAGAAAAAGGAAGAAGATGGACTCTGCTCAAAACGACGGGCGTCATAGTGTGCGGCGGTCGTGAGAAGCAGAGGAGGCAAGAAAAAGGCAGGGGCGCGAGCGATAATGATCTCCGCCACCCCCTCCTCGTCCCGATTTATAAGCCACGGTCCGAATGTAGGGGAGTGTGATCATTCGCGCCCACCTTTCCCACTTCCCCGCAATAACTATGCACGTACTTGCGCAATAACTGCCACCCAGAAGGGCAACCGGTTTGTGGACGCTGCAGTAGATATGCGCGCGTGGGCCGAGGCCACGCAGCCACATGCCCTAGCGGGTCACCCCGTCCTATCGCGCACATGGCTTGTGAGGCCTCTCCGGCTTCCGAGCACCATGTGGCGCCCGCGCAAAAACCAAAAGATCGCTCAAGATTCCGCGGACTCCTTGGTTTCCCGCCACTGCCGGGATGCTGCAATCCGGCTTCCGGAAGCCGGCACACAGTGGGTGTCGCCGGACCCGGCGGCCACAAGTTTGCCTCCAAGGGAAGGAAACTGCGAATGCCCTTTCCATCCGAAGACGGCGGACCTCCACAGTTTCGGGGACTACTTTCGGGGGGATGAACCCTAGGAAGGCAATAGAACCCGGATCCTTTCCAAAAACAATGGTGCCAGCATCACCCCGCAATCCGGCTCTCGCTTGGCCGGTCGCCCGACCCGGCCAAGACCCACGATCCGGCCAAACTCCCCAATCCCGCCGGCTCCCATGATTCGGCCCCAATGGCTTGCTCAAGGGATCCGGACTCGGCGTGGTAAGACTTCCCCAACAAGCCAGCCCAGCCCGTGGTGTGTTCCCCAATCCGACCACGGGTCAGCTCCCGTCCCATCCCAGCCGTACGATGGGACGAGTCACCACCTACCAATGACCGAAGCAACAGTGCCCCGCCCATGCCTCTGGTCACCCGAGGCGTGGCAATAGTGTAATCATCACCACCCATGACGCCGGCAGATGGCGACATGACAGGACGCCACTGTACCCGACTCAAACCGGCCACTCCCTGACGGTAAACAAGACGGCACACAGTGCCCCCGTACCCGGTGGGCCTTGCACCCGGAGAACCCGACGAGCCCTATACCCAGCGGGTCCTAGCACTGGCTTCCCGGACGATGACAACCCGGCCCCACGGCCTTGTAACATTACCATTGTATCCTTGGGGGGTTGGCCTATAAAACCGCCCAGGAGCCCTCATGCGTACGGGCGAACCCCAAGGGAGAACAGGATAGACACACATCTCAAGGAGAAGCAGCCTAAGCCCTGGCCTGTCTTCTTCCTTCCTCCATACAGCTCAAGGAACAACTTTGTACTGATAAAAACCAACCACACTCGGCAGGATTAGGGGTGTTATCTCTTCGGAGAGCCCCGAACCTGGGTATGTCTTGCGTCCCGCACTTTCGCATGCCAACCTCGCCTCTGAAGCCCACCAGTGCCCTCGAGCCTCCTCCTATCTTTAGCCATCCCTTGGCATCTGCCGTGCGCCGACCACAACAACGTCCCAAAGTTCAACTCCATTCTCTAGGAAGGGATAACCGTTGTAGACTGTATCTCCTTCAAGGTGAATATGCTTCATCATGTCCTTCAGGGTCTTTGGGTAATCCTGATCGCTGGTCAGGGTCATGATCGTTTCCGGTCCCTTGAGAAAAGACTCGTAAATGGTTGTCCTCTACATGTATAAGATAGAAGGGGTACTCAGGATAACATATGTATTTCCTTGGGTGAAATGTGGTTGTTTGTCCGAGAAAGGTTTGGATTCAGCTTATCCATGGGTTCAAGGTGAGATAGGAAGAGAGGCACTCACACTCAACCAACAACTCTTAAATTTCATATTAGATTTTAACATATCACCTTCTATTGCTTCACGAACTATGACAACGTCCTTTCCATAACTCAACTCAACATCCCAATGAAAAGTGTATTCCACATTTATTTACATGCTTTATTCCAATATCAAGATCTCAACTACTGTAACTCTGCTCAATCTTTCCTCGGGTCTGAACCTTTTATGACAAAAGGCCCCACTTCCTTGCAGCGTAAACCAATGACATCCGACAAATCTAAGGACTGCATGGTGACTATCTTGGTTCCCTAGGTTCTTGGCTTCCTTGCGGGGCAGTTGCTAGCGTAATGACCTAAATTCTCGCACGTGTAACACGTGACGTGACTCAGGTCCTGTTTCGCAGAAATTGGGTTCTTTTGGGGACACTTGCTCTTTCTCTTCCTCAACTTCTTCGTTCCGATCAGGGCTTCTATTTCCTGTGGCTCATACCAAAATTCCACTATCGGAAATTGTTCTAGATACTCCCTCAAACAATCCTGAGAAATGTGTCCTTTATCTCCACATGAATAGCATGCACGGGAGTAAAATCTATTTAGGCCTTCTCCATCAGGGTCGTCAATACCTTCCTCCATCGTGGATTCCTTTAAAATTTCCTCGAGGGCTTCTTTCATTGCTTCTGTCTTCCGCTGGATAGTTCGTTGTACCATGGGGTAAATGTGACACTGAGCAGGGTAGTGGGTAGTCCCTTCACACAAGAAACAAGTAATCTGCCTAGTTGGGCATTCTTCAGCTGGGTGACTTTCTTCACAATGAGGGCATTCATCCTTGTGCTCCTCCTGGGTGTGTCCTATTTCTCCACAAATCCCGCAGGCACAAGATTTCTTCCTCGGGTTGTCACCATGCTTTCGTATGAGACAGCATTTTAACGGAGTCTTCTTGAATTCCTCCGATGTTTTTTGCTCCATTACATCCTTGTATGGCTTGATGCATTTTCCACCATGTTGCTGCACTTTTTGTAAAGTACTGAAGAGCGTATTGAACCTCATACTTCCTTGCAGTCAAATTTTTTCTGAAGTGATCCTCAATATTTTGTATCCATAGCATGCCTCCGACTGGGTCGTTGGTCCAGAGAAGACAAGTCTATCTTCATTTATCCTCTATTGGGTCCAAGGGTTTTGGGATGAGATTCGGGATATGGAGAGAGATACACTCAATACAAACAATAGTTTTGGAGAGACGGGTTTTATTTTGTGGCCGTCGGAAAAAACATCAAACAAATGATGGCTCACGATCGTCGCATCTAACGTAAGTACGTAACAGGGGTTTTGTCTTCTAAAGGTCAATATCTCTTTAAAGTCGTCAACTCTTCAAATCTTCGGAGTATCCATTGTTGTAGCTTCAACACTTCTGCATGGTGAAATCCTCTTTACTCCGAAGTGCTCAAAATGGAAAAGGGTATTGTCTAACTATTTAAGGTAAAAGGGAAGATTTGACAAAGCACGGAAAAGAAGAGAGGTAAAGAATCTTTTTAAAAATAAAGTTTTAGAGAAATCCTTTCCTATGGACTTGCCAGTTTCTAGGGTCACGTCCTACAGTCAATGTCGGGACCCCGATCCTAAGTCACACAGGTCTAGCCTGTAACACACCATATCACTTTGCGGCCTCACGCACGGTATCCCCACGGGTGCCACCTTACCTGGCCCGGGATCGTTTGCGTATTTTGGCACACGTATATGATAGTGTCGCTAGCATCCATATGACAGAGAACCCGGGCCGACATGACCAGTTATAAACCAAAAGTGGCACTAAATTACAGAGACAGGCATACATGACCCAGCAACGAACGTGTCGGTCATCAACGTATGAACCCAAGTCATAGCAAGCTACAAGGACTTAAAGGAACAACGCGTGACATTTCCCCTAAGGGACAGACACAGGAACGAAGAAGGACACATGCCGGCCAGCCTAAGTGTTCCGGAGCAGTAGCAAGCTACCAAGGCTCAGTGGAAGCACTAGGAGACATTTCCCTGTAAGATAGGCTACCAAAGGTAAACAACTAGGTGTCGGATCCCACACATAGCAATACACATTACACGCACGCATAACATGCAAGTATGTGCTGTTCAACATGGCATCACAACATAACTCCACAACTCATATAGATAAAGGCCCAGAAGAGCCATCATAGCATTATTACAATCAGAGGTCACATGACCCAACATACAGAGCATACAGGCAACGGAAGCATAACATGTCTGAGTACAGACAACTACAAAGGAAAAAAGGCTGAGAAGCCTGACTATCTACAAGACCCTCCTAAGGGCACAAGATCGTAGCTGAGGTAACAAGCTAAACATCGAAGTCCACGCAGAACCACTAGCGAGACTGAAGTCTCTCTACAAAAACATAAATTAAGCAAACGTGAGTACAAAGGTACTCAGCAAGACTTACATCAGAACTAACTATATATGCATCAGTATCAACAAGGGGGTAGTGGAGTTTGACTGCAGCAAGCCAGCTTTGACTCGTGGCTACCCTGAACTACGACTGCAAGTAACTCTTTTGAGGTGGCGCACACGAGTCCACATATTCACCAATCAATACACCACTATGGACCCGCTCCCGTCTCCCTACGAGAAGGCCATCCATAGCACTCACGCTTATCTTGCGCATTTTAGAGTATCCACTTTCGATTGTCTATGTACCACGTAAGCATCCAAGAAGTCCATATCCGCGGACCCGGCTATTCGAATAGATCATGTTAACCCTGCAGGGGTGTACTTCTTCACACACGCTCTCGCCACTTACCGCCATGTACACGTCGTGTATCTCGGCAACCTTCAAGCGGAAGCCTGGCGAGGGTGTCGGCCACGACCTGACTAACCACACAAGTCTCTCGTCTAGGTTTATCGCCTATTCGGGTTCCATCCGTGGGGAGATCCGGCCGGGGTGTCGCTCACGGCCCCAAAAGATGTGCGCAGGGTTCACGTCGTCGGATGGATCTACGCTTGGTACACCGTGCCACGGTGCCTAGTCTGCCCCAAGCCCACATGTACCATGTGCCACTTGGTAGACTACTAACACTACCTACAAACACCAGAAACTAGTTGCAACTCCTGGACAGAGATCTAGTTGATTAATAAGTCGAGAGGGGTCGAGTTACCGGAACCCAATGTGTGGTAGTAACTATGTCATTGGACAACTTACACAGAACTCAGTTCTTAAGGATGGCTCCAGTGAGACAACCCACCATGTACTCCTACATGGCCTCTCACCGCTACCTTTACCAAATCGTGTTCACACACTTAGCTCACACACAGTAGGACATGTTCACCACATTCCAATTCATCCCCGATGAATCAGACCTGACTCAACTCTAAGAAATAGCAAGCATAACCAGAAAGCATGTATGAGTAGACACAACATGGCTCAAACAATTCCTACTCATGCTAGTGGGTTTCAACTATTTACTGTGGCAATGACAGGTCATGCAGAGGAAAGGGGTTCAGCTACCGCAGCAAAAAGCAGTTCAATCGGTGTTGTCCTAATGCAGTAAAAGAGAGCAGGAGCGAGAGAGTGGGATTTTATCGGGATGCTCAATGGGGGTTTGCTTGCCTGGCACTTCTGAAGATATTAATAGCTCTTCATCGGTGTCATCGAACTCATCGTCGGAACGTCGTCTACTGAGAGAGAACAAAACCGGCAAACAGAGAAAGAACACAAACAATGCAATGCAACAATATGATGCATGAATGTGACATGGCAATATGCTGTTGGTTGAGCTAATGCAACTAGCAACAAATTAAATGAAGTTGGTTTGAACCAAGGGTTCAAATTCAAACTCCATATGTGATTATTCAAATGCCATTTATGCAAATTGCCCTAAAAAGTTGCTTTAAGTTATTCAAACATGCATGAAAATGCCATAAACAGATTCCTTGGATTTTTCTGATCAATTTTCATATATAAATTATTTTCATCTGAGCTACGGTTGATTTTATATGATTTTTAGAAGTTTTGGCTATTTTCTGAAATAAATAAATCATTTCTGATTTATTTTAAATTACAGAAAATAGTTACTGCGTCAGCACTGCGTCATCATGACGTCAGCAAGTCAAAAGGGCTGGTCCAGGTCAAACCTGACCAGTGGGCTCCACTGGTCAGTGACTGGGGCTGGTTAGTGTCAATGACATGTGGGCCCAGTCAACAGCCATGTCAGCTGGGTCAACTCTGGCACGTGGGGTCCGTTGGGTTAGTTTAAACTAAACAGAATAATAAGCTAAGTTAATTAGGCAGTGGGGCCCGTATGTCAGTGGCCCTAGGGGTGATTAGTGAGGTGATTAACCCCTAACTAAGTGGCCACGTTGGCAGTCGCCGGAGACAGGCCGGCGGCGACCAAAGTAGCAGCGGAGGCTCGCCGGAGTTGCTCGGGCTCGCGCTACAGACGGCGGGAGGGTGCGCGAAGGCCACCAGCAGACAGCCCGCACACGTCTGCATCTAGCTGGCTGCTCGGGAGGTCGCGGGGTGGACGGAATCGACTGCACCGGCGAGCGGGGCTGCACCGGAGTTCGGACGTCGACGGATTCAACGCCACAGGGCACGGCAGGAGCAATGGCTGGGTGCTACGGCTTCTTGGAGGAACGGCGAGTGCGGTGGCGTGCTCGGTTTTGAGCTTGCGTGGCTGTGGCCACGGCGGCGGCATCGCCGGCGGCGGTGAGGTCGGGCGTCAGTGGTGGAGCTAGCTAGGATGCACGTACAGCGGTGGAAAAAGAGGGGAAGGACTCAACAGCTCACAAGGAGGACGGAGAGAGGTTCAGCGGGCTCGGGGAAGGCTTGACCGGAACAAATCGACGGCGATGAACGGCGGCACCCGAGGTTGAAGATGATGACGTAGACGACGAGGTGGAGCCCTCCGGCTCGATTCCTTCGGCTTGGGGATGTGGTGCTCGATTGCGGGGCTTCGGGACATGGTCACGGGGCGAGGTGTGGTCGGTGGTCAAGGCTACGGCGAGCGGCGGCGACGAGCCCGTTCGGGTGGGTGCGTGCGAGGGAGATAGAGGAGGGGAGAACGTTCGGGGAAGAGAGAGAGATGTGCAGGGGGTGCTGGGCGTCTCCAGCGGCGCAGATTAGGGCGAAGGGGCGGCCTCCAGCGCGAAGCAGGAGGTGGCCACGGCCACGCGCCGCTGCTGGCACGCAGCTGCTTTGGGGCGTGGGGAGGAAGACGACGGAGGGGTGCTGCGGTGGTGGGCTGGGCCGGCCACTTGGGCCGCCAGGTGGCCTGCACAGGTAAAGGCCAGGTAGTTCCTTCTCTCTCTGTTTTAATTTATGTTTCTGTTTTTTTTTCTAATTCTGTTATTTTGTTTTGATTTAGTTTATAGCCCAAATCATTTTAATAAATCCTAAAAATAATTGTGGGCATTAAATAAATTATTACAGAGACCCTCAACTATTTTCAGAATTGTTGGAGCATTTAAAGATATTAAAAATATTTATATGCCCCAATTTAAAAACTCATTGATTTAATTCAAAGCCCAAAATATTCCACAAAAATGCTCACTATTTTTGGTTTGGTCTCAATGCCTTGCCAAAATTATCAAACATTGATGCAGGAATTTTGGGTCATTGGAAATGATTTTATTCTTGACCCTAGTTGAGTTCATTTAGTGCTGGGGTTTGATCAATCCCCATTTCAAGTTAACAAAATTTTAAACATGATGACATGGAGAGCAAGCAAAGACAACAGGGAAGCTAGGGCTGTGACAACTCACCCCCACTAAAACAAGAATCTCGTCCCGAGATTCAAGCGTAGGGTAAGAAATCAGAGGGGACACAAGCTAGCACAATCTTCTCGATCCAATTTTTCCTTATTGGAGATGTTGATTTATTGCATCATAATGATCTTGTCATCCTTGCTTGAAATCTTCATCTAACCAGACGATAACGGAGTCATTCTCTGTAGAAATCAATCTTTCCGAAGATCGAGGAACTCAAGATCAACTCAAGGATTGAGACGTCGAAACATCCCTTGAGCTGAGACACGGAACACACATCCAGAGGGATGGAGTGAAATAAATGATGATGGTTCCCTCAGTAGGCAATAATTCCATACCTAAGAAGATGGTGATCGATGTCATCAGACGGGGCACCTTAGCGAAGGTGACTCGTAGAGTTATTCCTTAAGTGGCAAAAAGAATTACTTTTGATATAGAGATCATTGAAATTTCCTATACCAGCCTGAGGCAAACAGAAAAGATAGTTTGAAGGAGTTCGAGAGAACGACATACTCCATCTATAATGGATGAGGGGGAACTACCTTGTTGAAGACAACACAACGGATGATTTAGGTTATCATCGGAAATGGATGGGACCCATGGCAAGTGGCACATTGGCGGTGCAAGCTGGGAACAAAATACAAATGCTGGGAATGATTCTGGTAACTGGGGTGAATCCCAACAGTAGAGAGTAAATCTACTCTTGAGGGGTTATAGCATAGCCAAGAACACTGTAAGCAATCCCGGATAGTGCCGGTGATAACACCTAATGCTTGTGCATGCTCTCAAGAACTTGAGCATTCCCATATTCATCAAGGTTTTACCAATATCCGTGTCAAGGATTCTGGCAACACAACATACGACCATGATGAATAGCGATGGACGATGCAGATGCAAAGGAAGATAACGCTTGCTCAGATTTCACCTTAGCGAGGCCAAGGGGCAAGATCTGGATGATCGACCGAGAGACATTTAGCACTCCGCTTCTAATGTTCTCCTTGATGTGCTAGGTACCATGGTCAATGCTTAAAAGCATCAACATGGCCATCAAGTAAAGGTCGGACTTCGGGAGCACAAAAAGTCCATAAGGAACAATTAGGAAGTAAATCCTACGAAGTCCTTATGGGGAGGTGGCCAACTTCTTCAAACAAGATACTACAACAATAGGTCTTCCGGTTGGGTGTGTTAGCCACTACATCCACTTTACCGGTTATCGAGAGACCAATATTATAGTTCTTGGGAAATGCACCAACCATCATATCTGCCTGAGATTCAGATCTGGCTGGTGTCAAGATATTCCAGACTCATCAAGTCTAGGAAGGAAAATGAAGGTTTGCAACACAAATCGACGGGACGGCGTTACGAGATTCTCGGGAAATGGACTACGGTAGTAAGCTCCAGAACATGAGCTAGTTCTGCTACAAACATGTGAACACGTTGTCCAAGACAAGCATGACCACGGAGTAGTCTTATAATAAAACACTACCGAGTTCGGGTGGGGAACCATCAACAAGGATAGCGAAGTCCTATCATAAGCCATGATTCTTAAGAGGGAACTTCTTCTCCTTGAACAACCAATCAGTGGCTTGGTGTGCTAGGAATACATATAGAGTGAAGGTTGCAAGTCTCCAAACCACATAATACTTCGCACGTATGCATGACTGATTTGGGATGATTCCACAGGAAGCAAAACAACTATCTCGCATTCACGGTGACAACTTTCATCAAATGCTCATGAATTTGAGGAAGTCACTTCTTTCTTCCGTACATATGCTTCAAGAACGGCCATGAAGATAATGCTTATAAAAGTTTCCAATACTAACTGGATGTTCAACATAGAGCATGGAGAAGATAACAATGTTGTTGGTGGGCTCAACAACAATTCATCCAGGTTTCCATAGAGGTGGAATTCCACAATTAAGCGATCAAGTGATAGTATTGGTCAGACCCAAAAGATATAATGGTGTATGCTCAAGGGAACAACAATGAGTAAGACAACACTACGAATATCGTTGGTTCTGATTTGACTTGATGATGACCCATACTCAATTCAAAGTTTGGACAAGACAATAGATTCACAAATGATCACGGAGATCAGTCGGAGAAGATATCATCTATCTTCAATACACACACAAGATATCCCTTTGGAGTGAGCTATGTGGGTTAAGCTTTTATCTTCCAACTCTCCAAGTTGTTGTTTAGCTTAACCAACTAGTTCGGGGTATCCAACACAGATTTTTGGAGAAAGGGTGGTTTACAAGAAACCAACTTGATCACGAGCTCAATATAGCGGTCAGGTGACAACCTGGTAATACTTCCGAGAAGATATTCAGAAAATCACGAACCACCGATATGTTACTAAGCTCGGGAACAATCTTGCTTTTCAAGGCAAGACGATATGATCAAATGAGCAAGGACTTGACAAAATCCTAACTCATCAATCAAGGAGTGCACCAGGAAAGTGGACTAGGTAGCACGATCTATCTTAGGATGGTGATTCGGTAACCATCATGCTAAGAATGGAATTATCGTCCATTTAACTACCAAGCAACAGAGTTGCTAGGAGTATTGATTTCACACATCACAATTCACTTGTCAGCATTCCGGTTACAATAACACGGAAACCGAGGGATGAACAATGATGGCAAGAAGTATTACTACATCAATAATTCATAAAAGATAGTGCAATTCTCACGACATTCTTGACATAAAGATGGTAATACTCCAGGATAGAACAGTTTAGAAACTGCATTAGCATTCTTCATCTGTGAAGTACAACTTCGTTGACCAAATCCTGGATAAGGATAAGATACTGGAGTTTGTTTCTCCTAGTCATTCCGGAATAGAATGGCTTGGCGGACCTCAAGAGTAAAAGGCACCGATGAACACAAGTGCACGACTACTCCTGACTATCAACTGATAGACGAGGGTCACAATACAACGAAAAAGGAGACAACTCAAGGAACATATAACTTCTGAGTTGTGGAAGCATAGATTAACATGTCGAACAAGTTCAACATATTTCCTCCGGATAACCTATGCAGAAAGGTAGAACTGGCAGAGTCACAATAAAAATGGAGTACTACTCAAGAGCACTTAGGTTGTGATCTTTTGGTTCAGAAGAACTTCTGCCATGATGGTTCATGGTATTGGAAGAACGATAACCACGGACCTCGAGGACTATCACAAGGTTACTAGTATCCTAAAGGAACGAACAAATACTATCAACATGAAGTAAGTAGGGTGAAGCTCAGTTTAAGAACCCAGGAATAGAATACCTACCAACTAAATGGCATCACGGGATGCTTTGAGAATGACGGTCAGAATCATCACACTGAGGATACAAAGTATTGCTGCATTACCGGGTAATCTTCTAAGACACTTAGGGTCATAGTAGTAGCTCCAACCTATATGTCGTGGCAACGAAGTACCTCAACATACCGACTAATGTGGTTAATCTGGCCTAAAAGGACATTAAGAACAGATAGGAATGGTTTGCAAATGCATCAGATTATTTAGAAACCTGGGATGACTCAGACAGCATAACGGCAGTAAATGCTCGAAAATACTTTTGAGACTCATGCACAAAGATAGCATAACCACTTAACATTATCATGTCAAGGTTCTGAGACCAACAGATGAGCAACAGGTGTAGTAGAAACTGAACTGAGGGTTGAATCCACAATAACGTGATCCTGATAAATAGAATGAGAATCCTAGTTCTTAATCCCCGTAGAAAGAAGAAGGTGACTCAGATCAGAAGGTCGTAGGGCAAAGGAGTAAAAAGAGCCTTACGTTCCCTTCCACAATCAATTCCCTTATATAACTAAAGAGTTTATAGACACAACTTCGACCAGTTTGGCTTGCTAATCCTACAGGCAGTCAGGCTCTGATACCAAAGCTGTCGGGATCCCGATCCTAAGTCACACAAGTCTAGCCTGTAACACACCATATCACTTTGCGGCCTCACGAACGGTATCCCCACGGGTGCCACCTTACCTGGCCCGGGACCGTTTGCGTATTTTGGCACACGTATATGATAGTGTCGCTAGCATCCATATGACAGAGAACCCGGGGCGACATGACCAGTTATAAACCAAAAGTGGCACTAAATTATAGAGACATGCATACATGACCCAGCAACGAACGTGTCGGTCATCAACGTATGAACCCAAGTCGTAGCAAGCTACAAGGACTTAAAGGAACAACGCGTGACATTTCCCCTAAGGGACAGACACAGGAACGAAGAAGGACACATGCCGGCCAGCCTAAGTGTTCCGGAGTAGTAGCAAGCTACCAAGGCTCAGTGGAAGCACTAGGAGACATTTCCCTGTAAGATAGGCTACCAAAGGTAAACAACTAGGTGTCGGATCCCACACATAGCAATACACATTACACGTACGCATAACATGCAAGTATGTGCTGTTCAACATGGCATCACAACATAACTCAACAACTCATATAGATAAAGGCCCAGAAGAGCCATCATAGCATTATTACAATCAGAGGTCACATGACCCAACATACAGAGCATACAGGCAACGGAAGCATAACATGTCTGAGTACAGACAACTACAAAGGAAAAAGGCTGAGAAGCCTGACTATCTACAAGACCCTCCTAAGGGCACAAGATCGTAGCTGAGGTAACAAGCTAAACGTCGAAGTCCACGCGGAACCACTAGCGAGACTGAAGTCTCTCTGCAAAAACATAAATTAAGCAAACGTGAGTACAAAGGTACTCAGCAAGACTTACATCAGAACTAACTATATATGCATCAGTATCAACAAGGGGGTAGTGGAGTTTGACTGCAGCAAGCCAGCTTTGACTCGTGGCTACCCTGAACTACGACTGCAAGTAACTCTTTTGAGGTGGCGCACACGAGTCCACATATTCACCAATCAATACACCACTATGGACCCGCTCCCGTCTCCCTATGAGAAGGCCATCCATAGCACTCACGCTTATCTTGCGCATTTTAGAGTATCCACTTTCGATTGTCTATGTACCACGTAATCATCCAAGAAGTCCATATCCGCGGACCCGGCTATTCGAATAGATCATGTTAACCCTGCAGGGGTGTACTTCTTCACACACGCTCTCGCCACTTACCGCCATGTACACGTCGTGTATCTCGGCAACCTTCAAGCGGAAGCCTGGCGAGGGTGTCGGCCATGACCTGACTAACCACACAAGTCTCTCGTCCAGGTTTATCGCCTATTCGGGTTCCATCCGTGGGGAGATCCGGCCGGGGTGTCGCTCACGGCCCCAAAAGATGTGCGCAGGGTTCCCAAGCCCACCTCGTCGGATGGATCTAAGCTTGGTACACCGTGCCACGGTGCCTAGTCTGCCCCAAGCCCACATGTACCGTGTGCCACTTGGTAGACTACTAACACTACCTACAAACACCAGAAACTAGTTGCAACTCCTGGACAGAGATCTAGTTGATTAATAAGTCGAGAGGGGTCGAGTTACCGGAACCCAATGTGTGGTAGTAACTATGTCATTGGACAACTTACACAGAACTCAGTTCTTAAGGACGGCTCCAGTGAGACAACCCACCATGTAATCCTACATGGCCTCTCACCGCTACCTTTACCAAATCGTGTTCACACACTTAGCTCACACACAGTAGGACATGTTCACCACATTCCAATTCATCCCCGATGAATCAGACCTGACTCAACTCTAAGCAATAGCAGGCATAACCAGAAAGCATGTATGAGTAGACACAACATGGCTCAAACAATTCCTACTCATGCTAGTGGGTTTCAACTATTTACTGTGGCAATGACAGGTCATGCAGAGGAAAGGGGTTCAGCTACCGCAGCAAAAAGCAGTTCAATCATTGTTGTCCTAATGCAGTAAAAGAGAGCAGGAGAGAGAGAGTGGGATTGTATCGGGATGCTCAATGGGGGTTTGCTTGCCTGGCACTTCTGAAGATATTAATAGCTCTTCATCGGTGTCATCGAACTCATCGTCGGAACGTCGTCTACTGAGAGAGAACAAAACCGGCAAACAGAGAAAGAACACAATCAATGCAATGCAACAATATGATGCATGAATGTGACATGGCAATATGCTGTTGGTTGAGCTAATGCAACTTGCAACAAATTAAATGAAGTTGGTTTGAACCAAGGGTTCAAATTCAAACTCCATATGTGATTATTCAAATGCCATTTATGCAAATTGCCCTAAACAGTGGCTGTAAGTTATTCAAACATGCATGAAAATGCCATAAACAGATTCCTTGGATTTTTCTGATCAATTTTCATATATAAATTATTTTCATCTGAGCTACGGTTGATTTTATATGATTTTTAGAAGTTTTGGCTATTTTCTGAAATAAATAAATCATTTTTGATTTATTTTAAATTACAGAAAATAGTTACTGCGTCAGCACTGCGTCATCATGACGTCAGCAAGTCAAAAGGGCTGGTCCAGGTCAAACCTGACCAGTGGGCTCCACTGGTCAGTGATTGGGGCTGGTTAGTGTCAATGACATGTGGGCCCAGTCAACAGCCATGTCAGCTGGGTCAACTCTGGCACGTGGGGTCCGTTGGGTTAGTTTAAACTAAACAGAATAATAAGCTAAGTTAATTAGGCAGTGGGGCCCGTATGTCAGTGGCCCTAGGGGTGATTAGTGAGGTGATTAACTCCTAACTAAGTGGCCACGTTGGCAGTCGCCGGAGACAGGCCGGCGGCGACCAAAGTAGCGGCGGAGGCTCGCCGGAGTTGCTCGGGCTCGCGCTACAGACGGCGGGAGGGCGCGCGAAGGCCACCAGCAGGCAGCCCGCCCACGTCCGCATCCAGCTGGCTGCTCGGGAGGTCGCGGGGTGGCCGGAATCGACCGCACCGGCGAGCGGGGCGGCGCCGGAGTTCGGACGTCGACGGATTCAACGCCACATAGCACGGCAGGAGCAATGGCTGGGTGCTACGGCTTCCTGGAGGAACGGCGAGTGCGGTGGCATGCTCGGTTTTGAGCTTGCGTGGCTGTGGCCACGGCGGCGGCATCGCCGGCGGCGGTGAGGTCGGGCGTCAGCGGTGGAGCTAGCTAGGATGCACGTACAGCGGTGGAAAAAGAGGGGAAGGACTCAACAGCTCACAGGGAGGACGGAGAGAGGTTCAGCGGGCTCGGGGAAGGCTTGACCGGAACAAATCGACGGCGATGAACGGCGGCACCCGAGGTTGAAGACGATGACGTAGACGACGAGGTGGAGCCCTCCGCCTCGATTCCTTCGGCTTGGGGATGTGGTGCTCGATTGCGGGGCTTCGGGACATGGTCACGGGGCGAGGTGTGGTCGGTGGTCAAGGCTACGGCGAGCGGCGGCGACGAGCCCGTTCGGGTGGGTGCGTGCGAGGGAGATAGAGGAGGGGAGAACGTTCGGGGAAGAGAGAGAGAGGTGCAGGGGGTGCTAGGCGTCTCCAGCGGCGCAGATTAGGGCGAAGGAGCGGCCTCCAGCGCGAAGCAGGAGGTGGCCACGGCCACGCGCCACTGCTGGCACGCAGCTGCTTTGGGGCGTGGGGAGGAAGACGACGGAGGGGTGCTGCGGTGGTGGGCTGGGCCGGCCACTTGGGCCGCCAGGTGGGCTGCACAGGTAAAGGCCAGGTAGTTCCTTCTCTCTCTGTTTTAATTTCTGTTTCTGTTTTTTTTCTAATTCTGTTATTTTGTTTTGATTTAGTTTATAGCCCAAATCATTTTAATAAATCCTAAAAATAATTGTGGGCATTAAATAAATTATTACAGAGACCCTCAACTATTTTCAGAATTGTTGGAGCATTTAAAGATATTAAAAATATTTATATGCCCCAATTTAAAAACTTATTGATTTAATTCAAAGCCCAAAATATTCCGCAAAAATGCTCACTATTTTTGGTTTGGTCTCAATGCCTTGCCAAAATTATCAAACATTGATGAAGGAATTTTGGGTCATTGGAAATGATTTTATTCTTGACCCTAGTTGAGTTCATTTAGTGCTGGGGTTTGATCAATCCCCATTTGAAGTTAACAAAATTTTAAACATGATGACATGGAGAGCAAGCAAAGACAACAGGGAAGCTAGGGCTGTGACAGTTAATATGTGCTCTGATACCATCTTGTAGCGACCCGACTCGAATGGACCAAAGTCTCGGTACCTAAGTGTCATCCCTGGATCGGTATGCTGACACACACAGTACTCGAGGATTTATAACAGAGGTAAATCACATGTATAAAGTAACATAAATACTATTACCTCAATCAACATAGCGGAAGCAACAACAAGGTTGTGGAGTGCCATCAACACCAACGGCAAAGTTAAGTGTAGACATCGCAACCCTAACGTATCACTTACTCGTCGGATAATATCTGCAACATGAGACGTTGTAGCCTTGTAGGTCAGTATGTTGAATATATTGGCAAATTCACATCATAGAATAAAGATGTGCAATATCTATCACTACATGCATATTTGGCTGGTGGAGGCTATAAGATTAATTTTTCATAAAGCTAGTTATTCCCTACAACAAAGGAATAAATTTGATTTACTACTCAGTTCAGTTAAGCAATATTGAGAGTGGTTCCTCCATCTGAATTCCAAAATCACCAATATCATTAGTAACCCAACAAGATAATTAAATAGGGTGATGAGATCAACAGATAGTCCACTTCTAGATACTCAAGATGTCCATAACCGGAGACACAACTATTCATGAATAGATTGTACACTCTGCAGAGGTTTGTGCACTTTTCCCCACAAGACTCAATATCCCGCGTTGAATTCCTCACACTGCTTGATGTTTGAGAACCGGATGATCGAGACACAGTCTTTCCAAAGAGGTCCTCTTAACCGATAGATAGGCCGGTACACCTACAATCCCCCTACATCTGCTAGCCCATCATGGAAAGGTTTCCCACAACTTACTCAACTATGCCAGAGCCCATAATGGCCTGTGGCTGCACATGGAAGTTTCTAGGCATGAAATATCATATGATCCCTTTGAGCCTGGGTGGCATTCCATAGGGTGATCACACGGGTCCTCCGGGATCACCTAGGGCAAACACTGGTTTCTCCAGGTACCCGGGGAAGCCACTGGTTCCTCCAGGGGGCCCAAACCATTCCACCCAGATGTGTATTAAAGTTCCCACCTTAAACATTCCCTTAGTTGTTATTACACTCACAACTTTCATGAATATCTCATACCAATCCACATCTACGAGCATGGCTAAGCAATAAGTAACAAAGTGTATATTCCCTGGGTTGATCTCAAGTCATTGGGTTCCTACCTCATGAACTACTCAGCAATACCACATGTATCCAAGTCCTACTCATGCAAATCTTTGACGATAGAACTAATGCAATAAAAACTGGGTAGTGAAAAGTATGATCAAAGTGTGAACTTGCCATGTACTGTTGATGTAGATTCTTCACACTCATAACTCGTGATATATCTACTCGTCACACACCGATCAATCTATCGTAAGCAAGCAATAATAACCACACATAAGTAATCATGAAAAAGAATAAAAAACAGAACTCGGAAAACATAAATAACAATTGCAACAGAAAATAATTTCTAACAGTACCAAAATTAAGTGAATTTGGCCTTATCGCAAATTTTAGGTCAAGAGCATCGATTTGCAAAAAGAATCAACTCAAACGGAGTTATAAAACTCATGTTATGACAAAAAGAAGTTTAAATTCAAATCTATTTGAATTCAAATTTTAAAACTTTCTAAAATATATTTAGTTTGGTTCTCTGGTTAGATGAGATCATGACGTAGAATTTTGCATTGGTTTCGTCGGATTTGGATAAACGAGTAAAAAGTTGTGAAGGTTTGAAGGTCAGGGACTAAACTATAAATAAAACTTCTACAAAGAGGTCCCTGGCTGAAACTAAAATAAAAAGAAAAAACTAATGTCCGAACGCTCGCTAACTAGACCTAAACAGTAAACTTTCGTTAAATAACTAAAACAAAAAAAAACCGATCTAGGGTTTTTGAAAAGAAAACCTAAAAAAACATAGCGGTTTATTACCGGTTTGGGGTTTTCGACGAAAACCGATAGTTTTCAGTGGCGGATCGGGTCGAGCGTCAGGGGATCAGGTCCGACGGCTCGGCGGTCAACTCCAACAGCGGGCGGCGGCTCCGATGGCGAGTGCAGCGCGACGGCGGGGCGAGGCGAGGGGCGACAGCGCGGGTGTGGCGGCGATGGCGCAAGGTGACGGCGGTGGCGGTGATGCGGCGAAGCGAGGCGGCGTGGAGGAGGGAGAGAGAGGGGGCGGGGTTCGGTATTTAAAAGAGGAGAGGGGCGAGGTTGACTTGCACGAGGGGTAAGCGAAGGGTGTCCTGCTCGAACACGGCGAGGTCGCTGTCGGGCGGCCGGACTCCGGCTTGGGCGCGGAAGGGAAGGCGGTGGCGCTCTGGGCCGTGGCCTGGCGGGGAGCTGGGCAGGCCCAGTTCGCTGGCCCGAAGACAAATTTTTTTAAACAAAGAATAATAAATAAATAAAAGAAAACCAAATAATATAAAAATATAATATAGGCATATTATGTATCAAAAGTTTAACAAAAAGATTTTCTACAACATGAAATTTTTTCTAGAGTCGAATAAAATTCACTAAAATTTAAATAAAGCAAATAGTGTTTCTGGTTTATTTAAAAATCAAAATAAAATATTTTAAAATACCAAAATTACTTCAAACTCATTTTTCTCCAATTATCTATTATATGGAATCATTTTACCCTATTTTCCATATATTTTATATTTGGAGAAAAATAATTTGAATAAAAATAAATATCTCCAAATTGAAAGTGGTTTTCAAAATGTACCAAAAAGGACTTCCAATTTGTTTCTTTTAAACATCCAGCTCATATTTCTTATAGTTTGAAGAAGTCATTTTATCTTCTCTCATGAAAATCATTGAGTTGCATAAAGTTTTCGAAATTTGAAATATTTTCAAATGGAAGTCAAAACCCTTTTCATTTATATAAATGGAAGAAGTCATATCATCTTCACCCTAGGGCTTTGTGATGAAATGAATTTGAATTCATGGAGATCATCAATGCAAGGTGAAAGTTTGGGAAAGTTTGGGAAAGTTTCAAATTTCACTCAATTTCACATAAGCAACCACACTACAATTAAACAAACAATCTAAACTATTTTTTTAATATAACATTCCAAAATCTAGAATTTTGGGATGTTACAAGGAAAATATTGTTGTAGAAATTTTGATGTGACTAAATTACCTCTCTTCATGTTGAAATTGATCTTATTTCCTTTTTCTTCCTTGAAAATGCTAGTTTTTGCTTGCCTTGATAATTTTTTTGTTTATAAAATGTCTATGCATAGGAAGTATGTTAGACTTAGATGTGGTTGTCACGTGTTTTATGATGCTCTCTTTGTGCTTCAATCATTGTCTTTCATGTGAGCATCATTGAAAAATCAATTCCTAGCTAAAAGGCTTTAAAGAAAAGCGATTGTTGGGAGACAACCCAATATTTTTATTTTCTGTTATACAATAAATTTATCATCTAGCCTCTGGTTATATGTGTTTTCATGTTTTAATTTAGTGTTTGTAACAATTACGACCTTTGGGATGATTTGGAAGATAGTAGATTGGTTTTGCTGAAAAACGGAAACTTTTGCATCAAATGCTAGAATTATTTCGGATTACTCGAACGGGAAAAAACTCTTAATTTTGTACAAGTTTCCGATGTACAAATTGCCCACGTTGTCCTAATTTTTCTGAATTTTTAGAGATACAGAGTTTTCACTTTAATTCACATCTTTACAGACAGTTATGTTGTTTGACAGATTCTGTTTTCATTGTGTTGTTTGCTTATTTTGATGCATCTATGGCTAGTATCGGGGGGTATGAACCATGCAAAAGTTGGAATACAGTAGATATAACACCATTATAAAATAAGAATGAGGTCACAACAGTACCTACTAGTAAGGATTGGATTTGTTTTATGAACGGATCTCACGGGTTTTCTATTGAGTTTTGTGTTGTGAAGTTTTTCAAGTTTTGGATAACCATTTGATGGACTACGGAATAAGGAGTGGCAAGAGCCTAAGCTTGGGGATGCCCAAGGCACCCCAAGGTAATATTCAAGGAGAACTAAGCATCTAAGCTTGGGGATGACCCGGATGGCATACCCTCTTTCGTTTTCAATCCATCAGTAAATTTACTTAAGGCTATATTTTTATTCACCACATGATATGTGTTTTGCTTGGAGCGTCTTGTATTATATGAGTCTTTTCATTTTGGTTTGCTACAATCATACTTGTTGTACACACCTTTTGAGAGGGACATACATTACTCGTGAATTTATTAGCATACTCTATGTGCTTCACTTATATATTTTGAGCTAGGATAGTTGATCTATTGCTTCACTTATATATTTTTCAGCACGGTGGTGATGTTATTTTGAAGAAATTGATGAACTTGCATGCTTCACTTATATTATTTTGAGAGTCTAATAACAACATGGTAATTTTCTTGGGTTGTGAATTTAGTCCTAATATGATAGGCATCCAAGCGGGGTATAATAAAAACTTTCATAAAGAGTATTGAATATATGAGAAGTTTGATTCCTTACAATTGTTTTGAGATATGAAAATGGTGATATTGGAGTTGTGCTAGTAGTGAATTGTGTAGTTAAAGAAATAATTGTGTTACGGTTTGTGATTCCCGTAGCGTGCACGTATTGTCTTCTTGTTATGTTATGAAGTTGGAGCGTAATTTGTTCTTGATTGTCTTCCTTTGTGTGAAAGTCGGGAGCACACGATGGTTAACTCCTACCAACCTCTCCCCTAGGAGCATGCGTAGTAGTAATTTTCTTCGAGGGCTAATAAACTTTAAGCAATAAGTATGTGAGTTCTGTATGACTAATGTTGAGTGCATGGATTATACACATTCTCAGCCTTCCACCTTTGTTAGCCACTCTAGTACCGCTCAACTTTTGTCGGTGCATTAAACCCAACTTATACCCTTCCGCAAAACAGCCACCATACCTACAAATTATGGCACTTTCATAGCCAGTCCGAGATAGGCGAGGGGCGACAGCGCGGGTGTGGCGGCGATGGCGCAAGGTGACGGCGGTGGCCGTGATGCGGCGACGCGAGGCGGCGTGGAGGAGGGAGAGAGAGGGGGCGGGGTTCGGTATTTAAAAGAGGAGAGGGGCGAGGTTGACTTGCACGAGGGGTAAGCGAAGGGTGTCCTGCTCGAACACAGCGAGGTCGCTGTCGGGCGGCCGGACTCCGGCTTGGGCGCGGAAGGGAAGGCGGTGGCGCTCTGGGCCGTGGCCTGGCGGGGAGCTGGGCAGGCCCAGTTCGCTGGCCCAAAGACAATTTTTTTTAAACAACGAATAATAAATAAATAAAAGAAAACCAAATAATATAAAAATATAATATAGGCATATTATGTATCAAAAGTTTAACAAAAAGATTTTCTACAACATGAAATTTTTTCTAGAGTCGAATAAAATTCACTGAAATTTAAATAAAGCAAATAGTGTTTATGGTTTATTTAAAAATCAAAATAAAATATTTTAAAATACCAAAATTACTTCAAACTCATTTTTCTCCAATTATCTATTATAGGGAATCATTTTACCCTATTTTCCATATATTTTATATTTGGAGAAAAATAATTTGAATAAAAATAAATATCTCCAAATTGAAAGTGGTTTTCAAAATGTATCAAAAAGGACTTTCAATTTGTTTCTTTTAAACATCCAGCTCATATTTCTTATAGTTTGAAGAAGTCATTTTATCTTCTCTCATGAAAATCATTGAGTTGCATAAAGTTTTCGAAATTTGAAATATTTTCAAATGGAAGTCAAAACCCTTTTCATTTATATAAATGAAAGAAGTCATATCATCTTCACTCTAGGGCTTTGTGATGAAATGAATTTGAATTCATGGAGATCATCAATGCAAGGTGAAAGTTTGGGAAAGTTTGGGAAAGTTTCAAATTTCACTCAATTTCACATAAGCAACCACACTACAATTAAACAAACAATCTAAACTATTTTTTTAATATAACATTCCAAAATCTAGAATTTTGGGATGTTACAAGGAAAATATTGTTGTAGAAATTTTGATGTGACTAAATTACCTCTCTTCATGTTGAAATTGATCTTATTTCCTTTTTCTTCCTTGAAAATGCTAGTTTTTGCTTGCCTTGATAATTTTTTTGTTTATAAAATGTCTATGCATAGGAAGTATGTTAGACTTAGATGTGGTTGTCACGTGTTTTATGATGCTCTCTTTGTGCTTCAATCATTGTCTTTCATGTGAGCATCATTGAAAAATCAATTCCTAGCTAAAAGGCTTTAAAGAAAAGCGATTGTTGGGAGACAACCCAATATTTTTATTTTCTGTTATACAATAAATTTATCATCTAGCCTCTGGTTATATGTGTTTTCATGTTTTAATTTAGTGTTTGTAACAATTACCACCTTTGGGATGATTTGGAAGATAGTAGATTGGTTTTGCTGAAAAACGGAAACTTTTGCATCAAATGCTAGAATTATTTCGGATTACTCGAACGGGAAAAAACTCTTAATTTTGTACAAGTTTCCGATGTACAAATTGCCCACGTTGTCCTAATTTTTCTGAATTTTTAGAGATACAGAGTTTTCACTTTAATTCACATCTTTACAGACAGTTATGTTGTTCGACAGATTCTGTTTTCATTGTGTTGTTTGCTTATTTTGATGCATCTATGGCTAGTATCGGGGGGTATGAACCATGGAAAAGTTGGAATACAGTAGATATAACACCATTATAAAATAAGAATGAGGTCACAACAGTACCTACAAGTAAGGATTGGATTTGTTTTATGAACGGATCTCACGGGTTTTCTATTGAGTTTTGTGTTGTGAAGTTTTTCAAGTTTTGGGTAACCATTTGATGGACTACGGAATAAGGAGTGGCAAGAGACTAAGCTTGGGGATGACCAAGGCACCCCAAGGTAATATTCAAGGAGAACTAACCATCTAAGCTTGGGGATGACCCGGATGGCATACCCTCTTTCGTTTTCAATCCATCAGTAAATTTACTTAAGGCTATATTTTTATTCACCACATGATATGTGTTTTGCTTGGAGCGTCTTGTATTATATGAGTCTTTTCATTTTGGTTTGCTACAATCATACTTGTTGTACACACCTTTTGAGAGGGACATACATTACTCGTGAATTTATTAGAATACTCTATGTGCTTCACTTATATATTTTGAGCTAGGATAGTTGCTCTAGTGCTTCACTTATATATTTTTCAGCACGGTGGTGATGTTATTTTGAAGAAATTGATGAACTTGCATGCTTCACTTATATTATTTTGAGAGTCTAATAACAACATGGTAATTTTCTTGGGTTGTGAATTTAGTCCTAATATGATAGGCATCCAAGGGGGGTATAATAAAAACTTTCATAAAGAGTATTGAATATATGAGAAGTTTGATTCCTTACAATTGTTTTGAGATATGAAAATGGTGATATTGGAGTTGTGCTAGTAGTGAATTGTGTAGTTAAAGAAATAATTGTGTTACGGTTTGTGATTCCCGTAGCGTGCACGTATTGTCTTCTTGTTATGTTATGAAGTTGGAGCGTAATTTATTCTTGATTGTCTTCCTTTGTGTGAAAGTCGGGAGCACACGATGGTTAACTCCTACCAACCTCTCCCCTAGGAGCATGCGTAGTAGTAATTTTCTTCGAGGGCTAATAAACTTTAAGCAATAAGTATGTGAGTTCTGTATGACTAATGTTGAGTGCATGGATTATACACACTCTCAGCCTTCCACCTTTGCTAGCCACTCTAGTACCGCTCAACTTTTGTCGGTGCATTAAACCCAACTTATACCCTTCCGCAAAACAGCCACCATACCTACAAATTATGGCACTTTCAAAGCCAGTCCGAGATATATTGCCATGTAACTCCACCTTTCTGTCATTATGACTTTGAGTAACCTTGAGTTGTAAGTAAATAAAAGTGTGATGGTCATCATTATTAGAACATTGACACTTCTGAGGTTATATATAAAAGAGGCCAAAGATCTCAAAATTAAAAAATCTCCAAAAAGAGACGAGTCGAAAAATATGAGAGAAAAAGAGAGAAGGGACAATGTTACTATCTTTTTCCATAGTTGTGCTTCAACATAGCGCCATGTTCTTCATGATAGAGAGTCTCCTATTTATATTACTAGTGGTAATTTTTCATTATAGAAATTAGCTTGTATATTCCAACGACGGGCTTCCTCGAATGCCCTAGGTCTTCATGAGCAAGCAAGTTGGATGCACACCCACTTAGTTTTCTTTTGAGCTTTCATACACTTATAGCTCTAATGCATTAGTTACATGGCAATGCCTACTCACTCAAATTGATATCAATTGATGGACATTTCCATAGTATATTAATTTTCCTAGTTGATGTGAGACTTTCTCCCTACTTTTGTCAACTACCACCTTCTATTCCACCTATAGTACAATGTCCATGGCTCACGCTCATGTATTGTGTGAATTAAAAAAGTTGAAGCGCATTAAAAAGTATGAAACAATTGCTTGGCTGACAGCGGGCTGGGCAAGATTTATACTTTGTGTTAAGAAGAGGGAGCATAATAATACTATATGATTTTGTAGGGATAACTTTGTTTAGACATGTTATTTTTGAAGATTCGTGATTTTTCTTTCTATTATGCATGAAGTATTATTTTTTTATGTCAATGAACTTTTGTTTTGAATCATATGGATCTGAACATTCATGCCAAAATAAGAATAAATACATTGGTAAATATGTTAGGTAGCATTCCACATCAAAAATTCTATTCTTATCATTTACCTACTTGAGGATGAGCAGGAATTAAGCTTGGGGATGCTTGATACGTCTTCAACGTATCAATAATTTTTTATTGTTCCATCCTATTATATTATCAACTTTGGATGTTTTATATGCATGAATAAGCTATTTTATATAATTTTGGGGACAAGCTTATTAACCTAGCGCTCAGTGCTAATTTCTTTTTTTCCTTATTTTGGAGTCCATAAAGAAATAAAACTTACGTGATGACTTTTTCTGGACAAAAACACACCTGCTTTACTTGGAGTAGGGGCCAGGAAAGCCACGGAGTGTCCACAAGCCTTAGGGGCGCGCCCTAGGGGGGTTCCGCCTAGGTTTGTGGGCCCCCCGTGACTCCCCTGCTTCGCCTCTTTACCCTATATACTCTCTAAAATCCCAAAAACCCTAGAGTGATCCACAAAAATACTTTTCCACTGTCGCATGTCACTATTCCCGTGAGATCCAATCTTCGGGCGTTTTTCGGTACTCCGCAGGAGGGGGATTCGTTCACGGAGGGCATCTACATCAACCTTCCTGCCCTTCCGATAATGTGTGAGTAGTTTACCACAGACCTAAGGCTCCATAGCTAGTAGCTAGATGGCCTCTTCTCTCACTTGAACTTCAATACAATGTTCTCCTCGATGTTCTTGGAGAGCTATTTGATGTAATCTTATTTTGCGGTGTGTTTGTCGAGATCCGATGAATTATGGATTTACGATAAAATTAGCTATGAATATTATTTGAGTCTTCTCTGAACCCATTTATGCATGATTAAGATAGCTTTGTATTTTTCTTCGATCTATCGATTTGGTTCGGCCAACTAGATTGGTTTATCTTGCAATGGGAGAGGTGATTTAATTGTGATGGGTTCAATCTTGCATTGTCCTCACCCAGCGACAGAAAGGGTAGCGAGGCACATATTGTGTTGTTGCCATTAAGGATAAAAAGATGGGGTTTATATCATATTGCATCAGTTTATTCCTCTACATCATGTCATCTTGCTTAAGGCATTACCCTGTTTTTTACTTAATACTCTAGATGCATGCTGGATAGCGATCGATGAGTAGAGTACTAGTAGTAGATGCAGGCATGAGTCAGTGTACTTGTCACGGACATGATGCCTATATTCATGATCATTGCCTTAGATATCGTCATAACTTTGCGTTTTTCTATCAATTGATCGACAGTAATTTTTTCACCCACTGTATACTTTCTTCGAGAGAGAAGCCTCTAGTGAAAACTATGGCCCCCAGGTCTATTTTCCATCTTATATTTTAAGAACTATAAAACAAAAAACCCAAAAATATCTTGCTGCAATTATTCTGTATTTACTTTATTTGGCTCTTTACTTTAGTTTTAAAATCAATCTCTATCAGATCTCACTCTTGTTCGTGACCGTGAAGGGATTGTCAACCCTTTTTCCGCGTTGTGTGCAAGTGTTTGTTAGTTTGTGCAGGTGCATAGATTGGAGACTTGCTTGTGCCTCCTAGTGGATTGATACCTTGGTTGTCAACTGAGGGAAATACTTATCTCTACTTTGTTGCGTCACCCTTTTCTCTTCAAGGGAAAAATCAACACAAGCTCATGAAGTAGCAGGAAGAATTTCTGGCGCGGTTGCTGGGGACGTTCTACATCAAGCCTACCAAGTACTTGTCATAAACTCTCATCCCTTGCACTTACATTATTTGCCCTTTGCATCTCGATTTCATCTCCCCCACTTCTAAAACGTTTTTAGAAAAACACAAAAATATTTGCCTTTTTTCCGTTTGCCTTTATGTCTTCCTTGGTTTGCTTACTCACTTCCTTGGAATAATTGTGTTTATTGGAATTCAGAATTAATGTGTTATGGATCCTCATCCACTTGCTAATCTATTTAAAAGATCCAATTATGATGAACCAATTGCTAGTTATTTGAGTGCATTAGACTATCTTTATGAGGTTTTTGCTTGAAATTCATGAATCTGAAAATTGTGATGAAGTGTTAAAAGAAATGTATAAAGAGATTCACGATGGCTCCTTAAATGAATAGCATGATTGCAATGATGTTATTATAAATTTTATGAATGACAATTGTGGGGATGCTAATTTTGCTATGTCCACTACTTGTTTCAATGATCATGATTGGGGTGATTCTTCTTATGATGTTTAAAATTTAGTTTAGCCCCGTGATGAATACGAGATTGATAATAATGTTTGCAATAATATTGAAAGTGGGTCTGAAAGATTGTCAAATTCTTATCCCACTACTTTGGAGATTGATCAATCTTATGATTTTTTTATAAAAGTGGGCTTGGAGAAATAATGACTTTATTCTATGTTAATTCCACTATTTTGAAAGAGTGTAAACTTTGCATGCATGTAGATCATGTAGAGAATATTTTATGTGATTGTTATATTGTTGAATTATAATATGATCATACATTCAATTATTATGAGAGAGGAAAATATGGGTGCATAAATTTTCATGTTACCAAATTACCTCTCTTCATGTTGAAATTGATCTTATTTCCTTTTTCTTCCTTGAATATGCTAGTGTTTGCTTGCCTTGATAATTTTCTTGTTTATAAAATTTCTATGCATAGGAAGTATGTTAGACTTAGATGTGGTTGTCATGTGTTTTATGTTGCTCTCTTGGTGCTTCAATCCTTGTCTTTCATGTGAGGATCATTGAAATCTCAATGCCTAGCTAAAAGGCTTTAAAGAAAAGCGATTGTTGGGAGACAACCCAATATTTTTATTTTCTGTTATACAATAAATTTATCATCTAGCCTCTGGTTATATGTGTTTTCATGTTTTAATTTAGTGTTTGTAACAAGTACGACCTTTGGGATGATTTGGAAGATAGTAGATTGGTTTTGCTGGAAAACGGAAACTTTTGCATCCAATGCCAGAATTATTTCGGATTATTGGAACAGGAAAAAACTCTTAATTTTGTACAAGTTTTCGATCTACAAATTGCCCACGTTGTCCTAATTTTTCTGAATTTTTAGAGATATAGAGTTTTCACTTTAATTCACATCTTTACAGATTGTTCTGTTGTTTGACAGATTCTGTTTTCATTGTGTTGTTTGCTTATTTTGATGCATCTATGGCTAGTATCGGGGGGTATGAACCATGGAAAAGTTGGAATACAGTAGATATAACACCATTATAAAATAAGAATGAGTTCACAACAGTACCTACAAGTAAGGATTGGATTTGTTTTAGGAACGGATCTCATGAGTTTTTTGTTGAGTTTTGTGTTGTGAAGTTTTTCAAGTTTTGGGTAACGATTTGATGGACTACGGAATAACGAGTGGGAAGAGCCTAAGCTTGGGGATGCACAAGGCACCGCAAGGTAATATTCAAGGAGAACCAAGCATCTAAGCTAGGGGATGACCCAGATGGCATCCCCTCTTTCGTTTTCAATCCATCGGTAAATTTACTTGAGGCTATATTTTCATTCACCACATGATATGTGTTTTTCTTGGAGCGTCTTGTATTATTTGAGTCTTCGCTTTTTAGTTTGCTACCATCATACTTGTTGTACACACCTTTTGAGAGGGACACACATTAATCGTGAATTTATTAGAATACTCTATGTGCTTCACTTATATCTTTTGAGCTAGGCTAGTTGCTCTAGTGCTTCACTTATATATTTTTGAGCACGGTGGTGATGTTATTTTGAAGAAATTGATGAACTTGCATGCTTCACTTATATTATTTTGAGAGTCTAATAACAACATGGTAATTTTCTTGTGTTGTGAATTTAGTCCTAATATGATAGGCATCCAAGGGGGGTATAATAAACACTTTTATAAAGAGTATTGAATATATGAGAAGTTTGATTCCTTACAACTGTTTTGAGATATGAAAATGGTGATATTGGAGTTGTGCTAGTATTAATTGTGTAGTTAAAGAAATAATTGTGTTACGGTTTGTGATTCCCGTAGCGTGCATGTATGGTCTTCTTGTTATGTTATGAAGTTGGAGCATAATTTATTCTTGATTGTCTTCCTTTGTGTGAAAGTCGGGAGCACACTATGGTTAACTCCTACCAACCTCTCCCCTAGGAGCATGCGTGGTAGTAATTTGCTTCGAGGGCTAATGAACTTTAAGCTATAAGTATGTGAGTTCTGTATGACTAATGTTGAGTCCATGGATTATATGCACTCTCAGCCTTCCACCTTTGCTAGCCGCTCTAGTACCGCGCAACTATCATCGGTGCATTAAACCCAACTTATTCCCTTCCGCAAAACAGCCACCATACCTACCTATGATGGCACTTTCATAGCCAGTCCGAGATATATTGCCATGTAACTCCACCGTTCTGTCATTATGATTTTGAGTAACCTTGAGTTGTAATTTTGAGTTGTAAGTAAATAAAAGTGTGATGGTCATCATTATAAGAACATTGACCCATCTGAGGTTATATATAAAAGAGGCCAAACATCCCAAAATTAAAAAATCTCCAAAAAGAGACGAGTCGAAAAAATGAGAGAAAAAGAGAGAAGGGACAATGTTACTATCTTTTTCCACACTTGTGCTTCAACGTAGCGCAATGTTCTTCATGATAGAGAGTCTCTTATTTATATTACTAGTGGTAATTTTTCGTTATAGAAATTGACTTGTATATTCCAACGATGGTCTTCCTCGAATACCCTAGGTCTTCATGAGCAAGCAAGTTTGATGCACACCCACTTAGTTTTCTTTTAAGCTTTCATACACTTATAGCTCTAGTGCATCAGTTACATGGCAATTTCTACTCACTCAAATTGATATCAATTGATGGACATCTCCATAGTCTATTAATTTTCCTAGTTGATGTGAGACTTTCTCCCTACTTTTGTCAACTAGCACCTTCTATTCCACCTATAGTACAATGTCCATGGCTCACGCTCATGTATTGTGTGAATTAAAAAAGTTGAAGCGCAGTAAAAAGAATGAAACAATTGCTTGGCTGACAGCGGGGTGGGCAAGATTTATACTTTGTGTTAAGAAGAGGGAGCATAATAATACTATATGATTTTGTAGGGATAACTTTGTTTAGACATGTTATTTTTGAAGCTTCATGATTTTTCTTTCTATTATGCTTGAAGTATTATTATTTTTATGTCAATGAACTTTTGTTTTGAATCATATGGATCTGAACATCCATGCCAAAATAAGAATAAATACATTGGTAAATATGTTAGGAAGCATTCCACATAAAAAATTCTATTTTTAACATTTACCTACTCGAGGATGAACAGGAATTAAGCTTGGGGATGCTTGATACGTCTCCAACGTATCAATAATTTTTTTATTGTTCCATCCTATTATATTATCAACTTTGGATGTTTTATATGCATGAATAAGCTATTTTATATTATTTTGGGGACAAACTTATTAACCTAGCGCCGAGTGCTAATTTTTCTTTTTTCCTTGTTTTGGAGTCCATAAAGATATAAAACTTTCGTGATTATTTTTTCTGGACAAAAACACACCTGCTTTACTTGGAGTAGGGGCGAGGAAAGCCATGGGGTGTCCACAAGCCTTGGGGGCGCCCCCCTAGGGGGGTTCTGCCTAGGTTTGTGGGGTCCCCTGACTCCCCTGCATCGCCTCTTTGCCCCATATATTCTCTAAAATCCCAGAAACCCTAGAGTGATCCACAAAAATAGTTTTCCACCGTCGCATGTCACTGTTCCCGTGAGATCCCATCTTCGGGCCTTTTCCGGTACTTCGCAGCAGGGGGATTCATTCACGGAGGGCATCTACATCAACCTTGCTGCCTTTCCGATAATGTGTGAGTAGTTTACCACAGACCTACGGCTCCATAGCTAGTAGCTAGATGGCCTCTTCTCTCACTTGAACTTCACTACTATGTTCTCCTCGATGTTCTTGGAGAGCTATTTGATGTAATCTTATTTTGCGGTGTGTTTGTCGAGATCCGATGAATTATGGATTTATGATCAAATTATCTATGAATATTATTTTACTCTTCTCTAAACCCATTTATGCATCATTAAGATAGCTTTGTATTTTTCTTCGATCTATCGATTTGGTTCGGCCAACTAGATTGGTTTATCTTGCAATGGGAGAGGTGATTTAAATGTGATGGGTTCAATCTTGCGTTGTCCTCACCCAGCTACAGAAAGGGTAGCGAGGCACGTATTGTGTTGTTGCCATTAAGGATAAAAAGATGGGGTTTATATCATATTGCATTAGTTTATTCCTCTACATCATGTCATCTTGCTTAAGGCATTACCCTATTTTTCACTTAATACTCTAGATGCATGCTGGATAGCGATCGATGAGTGGAGTACTAGTAGTAGATGCAGGCATGAGTCGGTCTACTTGTCACGGACGTGATGCCTATATTCATGATCATTGCCTTATATATCGTCATAACTTTGTGTTTTTCTATCAACTGATCGACAATAATTTGTTCACCCACTTTATACTTTCTTCGAGAGAGAAGCCTCTAGTGAAAACTATGGCCCCCAGGTTTATTTTCCATCTTATATTTTCAGATCTATAAAACCAAAAACCCAAAAATATCTTCCTGCAATTATTTTGTATTTACTTTGTTTAGCTCTTTAATTTAGTTTTAAAATCAATCTCTATCAGATCTCACTCTTGTTCGTGACCGTGAAGGGATTGTCAACCCTTTTTCCGCGTTGTGTGCAAGTGTTTGTTAGTTTGTGCAGGTGCATAGATTGGAGACTTGCTTGTGCCTCCTCGTGGATTGATACCTTAGTTCTCAATTGAGGAAAATACTTATCTCTACTTTGTTGCGTCACCATTTTCTCTTCAAGGGAAAAATCAACGCAAGCTCAAGAAGTAGCAGGAAGAATTTCTGGCGTGGTTGCTGGGGACGTTCTACATCAAGCCTACCAAGTACTTGTCATAAACTCTCATCCCTTCCAATTACATTATTTGGCATTTGCCTCTCGTTTTCATCTCCCCCACTTCTAAAACGTTTTTAGAAAAACACAAAATTATTTGCCTTCTTTCCGTTTGCCTTTATGTCTTCCTTGGTTTGCTTACTCGCTTGCTTAGCATAATTGTGTTTATTGGAATTCAAATTTAAAGTGTTATGGATCCTCATCGACTTTCTAATCTTTTTAAAAGATCCAATTATGATGAACCAATTGCTAGTGATTTGAGTGCACTGGATTATCTTTATGAGGTTTTGCTTGAAATTCATGAATCTGAGAATTGTGATGAAGTGTTAGAAGAAATTGATAAAGAGATTCATGATGGCTCCTTAAATGAATAGCATGATTGCAATGATGTTATTATAAATTCTATGAATGACAATTGTGGGGATGCTAATTTTGCTATGTCCCCTACTTGTTTCAATGATCATGATTGGGGTGATTCTTCTTATGATGTTGAAAATTTATTTAAGCCCCGTGATGAATATGAGATTGATAATAATGTTTGCAATAATATTGGAAGTGGGTTTGAAAGATTGTCAAATTCTTATCCCACTACTTAGGAGATTGATCAATCTTATGATTTTTTTTATAAAAGTGGGCTTGGAGAAATAATGACTTTATTCTATGCTAATTCCACTATTTTGAAAGAGTGTCAACTTTGCATGCATGTAGATCATGTAGAGAATATTTTATGTGATTGTTATATTGTTGAATTATAATATGATCATACATTCAATTATTATGAGAGAGGAAAATATGGTTGCATAAATTTTCATGTTACTAAATTACCTCTCTTCATGTTGAGATTGATCTTGTTTCCTTTTTCTTCCTTGCATATGCTAGTTTTTTCTTGCCTTGATAATTTGTTTGTTTATAAAATGCCTATGCATAGGAAGTATGTTAGACTTAGATGTGGTTGTCACGTGTTTTATGATGCTCTCTTTGTGCTTCAATTCTTATCTTTCATGTGAGCATCATTGAAATCTGAATGCCTAGCTAAAAGGCTTTAAAGAAAAGCGCTTGTTGGGAGACAACCCCATATTTTTATTTCTGTTATACAATAAATTTATTGTCTAGCCTCTGGTTAGATGTCTTTTCATGTTTTAATTTAGTGTTTGTGCCAATTATGACCTTTGGGATGATTTGGAAAATAGCAAATTGGTTTTGCTGGAAAACGGAAACTTTTGCGTCCAATGCCAGAATTATTTTGGATTACTGGAACGGGAAAAAACTCTTAATTTATTTCACGCTTTTGATCTACGAATTTCCCATGTTGTCCCAATTTTTCCTAATTTTTAAAGATACAGAGTTTTCACTTGAATTCGCATCTTTACAAATTGTTCTATTTTTTGAAAGATTGTGTTTTCATTGTGTTGTTTGCTTATTCTGATACATCTATGGCTAGTATCCGGGGGTATGAACCATGGAATAGTTGGAGTACAGTAGATATAACACCATTATAAAATAAGAATGAGTTCACAACAGTACCTACATGTAAGGATTGGATTTGTTTTACCAACGGATCTCACGAGTTTTCTGTTGAGCTTTGTGTTGTGAAGTTTTCAAGTTTTGGGTAAAGATCTGATGGACTACGGAATAAGGAGTGGCAACACCCTATGCTTGGCGATTCCCAAGGCACGCCAAGGTAATATTCAAGTAGAACCAAGCATCTAATCTTGGGGATGACTCAGATGGCATCCCCTCTTTTGTTTCCAATCCATCGGTAAATTTACTTGAGGCTGTTTTTTTATTCACCACATGATATGTGTTTTGCTTGGAGCGTCTCATATTATTTGAGTCTTTGCTTTTTAGTTTTCTACAATCATACTTGTTGTACACACCTTTTGAGAGGGACACACATTAATCGTGAATTTATTAGAATAATCTATGTGCTTCACTTATATCTTTTGAGCTAGGCTAGTTGCTCTAGTGCTTCACTTATATCTTTCTGAGCACGGTGGTGATGTTATTTTGAAGAAATTGATGAAATTTCAAACTTCACTTATATTATTTTGAGAGTCCAATAACAACATGGTAATTTTCTTGGGTTGTGAATTTAGTCCTAATATGATAGGCATCCAAGTGGGATATAATAAAAACTTTCATAAAGAGCATTGAATATATGAGAAGTTTGATTCCTTAAAATTGTTTGAGATATGAAGATGGTGATATTGGAGTTGTGCTAGTAGTGAATTGTGTAGTTAAAGAAATAATTGTGTTACGGTTTGTGATTCCCATAGCGTGCACGTATGGTCTTCTTGTTATGTGATGAAGTTGGAGCGCAATTCATTATGGATTGTCTTCCTTTGCGTGAAAGCCGGGAGTGGGCGATGGTTAAATCCTACCAACCTCTCCCCTAGGAGCATGTGTAGTAGTAATTTGCTTCGAGGGCTAATAAACTTTAAGCAATAAGTATGTCAGTTCTTTATTACTAATGTTGCGTCCATGGATTATACTTACTCTCAGCCTTCCACCTTGGCTAGCCACTCTAGTACCGCACAACTTTCGTCAGTACATTAAACCCACCTTATACCCTTCCTCAAAACAGCCACCATACCTACCTATTATGGCACTTTCATAGCCATTCCGAGATATATTGCCATGTAACTCCATCATTTCGTCATTATGACTTTGAGTTACGTTGAGTAGTAATTTTGAGTTGTAAGTAAATAAAAATGTGATGGTCATCATTATTAGAACATTGACCCATATGAGGTTATAAATAAAAGAGGCCAAAGAGCCCAAAGGAAAAAAATCTCCAAAATAAAGCGAGTCGATAAAAATGAGAGAAAAAGAGAGAAGGGACAATGTTAATATCGTTTTCCACACTTGTGCTTCAACGTAGCACCATGTTCTTCATGATAGAGAGTCTCCTATTTATATTACTAGTGGTAATTTTTCATTATAGAACTTGGCTTGTATATTCCAACGATAGACTTCCTCAAATGCCCTAGGTCTTCATGAGCAAGCAAGCTGGATGCACACCAACTTAGTTTTCTTTTGAGCTTTCATACACTTATAGCTCTAGTGCATCTGTTACATGGGAATGCCTACTCACTAAAATTGATATAAATTGATGGACATCTCCATAGTCCATTAATTTTCCTGGTGGATGTGAGACTTTCTCCCTACTTCTTTTCTACTACCACCTTCTATTCCATCTAGAGTGATATGTCCATGGCTCACGCTCATGTATTGTGTGAAAATTATAAAAAGCTGAAGCGCGTTAAAAAGTATGAGACAATTGCTTGGCTAACAGTAGGGAGGGCATGATTTATACTTTGTGTTAAGAAGAGGGAGTATAACAATACTATATGATTTTGTAGGGATAACATTATTTAGCCATCTTATTTTTGAAGCTTCATGATTTTTCTTTCTGGTATGCTTGAAGTATTATTGTTTTTATGTCAACGAACTTTTATTTTGAATCATATGGATCTGAACATTCATGCCAAAATATGAATAAATACATTGGTAAATATGTTAGGTAGCATTCCACATCAAAAATTCTAGTTTTAACATTTACCTACTCGAGGACGAGCAGGAATTAAGCTTGGGGATGCTGGAGACGTATCAATAATTTTTTATTGTTCCATCCTATTATATTATCAACTTTGGATGTTTTATATGCATTAATACGCTATTTTATATTATTTTCGGGACTAACTTATTAACCTAGCTCCTAGGGCGAGTTTCTGTTTTTTCCTTTTTTTGGAGTCCAAACGGAATAAAACTTTTGGGATGATTTTTTCTGGAAAAAAACACACCTACTTTACTTGCAGTAGGGGCCAGGGAAGCCATGGGGTGTCCACAAGCCTTAGGGGCGCGCCCTAGGGGGTGCCACCTGGGCTTGTGGGCCCCCCGTGACTCCCCTACATCGCCTCTTTTCGCCATATATTCTCTAAAATCCCAGAAACCATAGAGCGATCCACGAAAATACTTTTCCACCACCGCAGGTCTCTGTTCCCGTGAGATCCCATCTTGTTGCCTTTTCTGGTACTCCACAAGAGGGGGGTTCGTTCACAGAGGGCATCTACATCAACCTTGTTGCCCCTCTGATAATGTGTGAGTAGTTTACCACAGACCTATGGGTCCATAGCTGCTAGCTGAACGACTTCTTCTCTCTCTTGAACATCAATACAATGTTCTCCTCGATGTTCATGGAGAGCTATTCGATGTAATCTTCTTTTGCGGTGTGTTTGTCAAGATTTGATTGATTATGGATTTACGATCAGATTGTCTATGAATATTAATTGAGTCTTCTCTAAACCCTTTTTATGCATGATTAAGATAGCTTTGTATTTCTCTTTGATCTATCAATTTGGTTTGGTCAAGTAGATTGGTTTATCTTGCAACAGGAGAGGTGCTTTAATTGTGATGGGTTCAATCTTGCGTTCTCCTCACCCAGTGACAGAAAGGGTAGCGATGCACACATTGTGTTGTTGCCATTAATGATAAAAAGTTGGTGTTTATATCATATTGCATCAGTTTATCCCTCTACATCATGTCATCTCGCTTAAGGCGTTCCTCTGCTTTTCACTTAATACTCTAGATGGATTCTGGATAGCGATCGATGAGTGGAGTAATAGTAGTAGATGCAGGCATGAGTCGGTCTACTTGTCACATATGTGATGCCTATATTCATGATCATTGCCTTAGATATCGTCATAACTTTGGGTTTTTCTATCAATTGATCGACAGTAATTTGTGCACCCACCGTATGCTTTTTTCGAGAGCGAAGCCTCTAGTGAAAACTATGGCCCCCGAGTCTATTTTCCATCTTATATTTTCAGATCTATAAAACAAAAAACCCAAAAATATGTTGCTGGAATTATTATGTGTTTACTTTATTTATCTTTTTTACTTTAGTTTTAAATCTATCTCTATCAGATCTCACTCTTGTTCATGGCCGTGAAGGGATTGAGAACTCTTTTTCCGCGTTGTGTGCAAGTATTTGTTAGTTTGTGCAAGTGCATAGATTGGAGACTTGCTTCTGCCTCCTACTGGATTGATACCTTGGTTCTCAACTGAGGGAAATACTTATCTCTACTTTGTTCCATCACCCTTTCCTCTTCAAGGGAAAAATTACCGCAAGCTCAAAAAGTAGCACAAAATCATTTTGTGCTTTGAGTACTTGTTCTATTTGAGCTTTTATAATAGATGCATGTTTACTCACCAATTTGACATCATTAACTGTTCTAGACATAAAGTCACTCAAGTGTTCAATCATATAAGCATTTCATTTCAATTGTCCACTAAAATATGCATTAAAGTTTTTTTGTTTAACAACAAAGTTATCAAATTCATCCAAGCGTTTACTAGCGGGCTTAGTATAAGGAATATCGCCTACATAAAATCTATAGAGATAATTTACCTCTACTACCTATGTCGGGGTATCAAAACCATGTATTTCTTTAGTAGGTGGTAGATTCTTAACAGCTTCAGCTTTAATACCTTTTTCTTCCATAGATTTATTTGCCTCTTGCATATCTTCAGGACTTAGAAATAGAATACCCCTCCTCTTCGGAGTTGGCTTGGGTGGTGGTTCGGGAATGGTCCAATCATTATCATTCCTCAATATATTATTCAATAATTCTTCAGCTTGTCAAATAGTTTGTTCCTTGAAAATACAACCAGCAAAACTATCTTGGTGGTCCCTAGAAGCATCGGTTAGTGCATTATAAAAGATATCAAGTATTTCAATTATTTTGAGAGGATGATCAGGCAAAGCATTAAGTAATTGGACAAGCCTACCGCAAGCTTGTGGGAGACTCTCTTCTTCAATTTGCACAAATTAAATATTTCTTGTAATGCAGCTTGTTTCTTATGAGCAGGAAAATATTTTTCAGAGAAATAGTAAATCATGTCGTGGTGACTACGCACACAGCCATGAGCAAGAGAATTAACCCATACCTTAGCATTAGCCTTTAATGAGAAAGGAAATAACTTAAGAATATAGTAATAGCGATTTTTTTTCTTCATGAGATAATAGGGTGGCTATATCATTCAGTTTAGTAAGATGTGGTACAACAGTTCAGTTTCATAACCATGGAAAGGATCAGATTCAACCAAAGTAATTAACTTAGGATCGACAGAGAATTTATAATCCTTATAAGTAAAAAAGATAGGTGAAGTAGCAAACTCGGGATCATATTTCATTCTAGCATTCAAAGATTTTTCCTTCCACTTGCATAATAATTTCTTAAGATCATCTCTATCCTTACAAGCAAGAAAGTCTCTAGCTACCTCTACATCCATAGCATAACCCTCAGGTATATCAGGCAATTCATTTCTCACTACTAGGAAAAGGCCTGTTAGTGGCGCACCTGTTTTGGCCATTAATGGCGCACTACATGTGCGCCACTACTACCACGCCATTAGTATCCCAGACACTAATGGCGCACCACCTGGTGCGCCATAACTATGCCTAGAGGTGCACCATTACTATCTGACTTAGTAATGGCGCACCACATAGAAGTGCGCCATTACTAATTTTTTAAATAAAAAATTAAAAAAATCAGATTTTTTTTCTTTTCTTCTTAATCGCAGGTCACTATGGCTTAATCTCGGGTCAATATGCTTAATCTCAAGTCAAATCACTCTCCGTGGTCAAACTTCCCAGAAGGTCACCCATCCTCACACTACTCCAGCCCGAGCACGCTTAACTTTGCAGTTCTATCCAACCCCAGCACCAGCTCACTTCACAGGCACTTGTTGATATATCTATCATATCAATCATATTAAACCTCCCGGCTATGTTCATGAGTGTGATGAAATTTTGAAAAAATATTTCAAACTTCCCGGTCATATTACGTATCATAATTTGAAAACAATTTCGAAAAAAATATGTTTCTAGTGGCGCACGTAGCAAATGGTGCGCCACTAGTAAGTTTGATATTTCTTTTCATATTTCCCCCTCTAGATCTTAAAAGCCCCATAACTTTCGTTCTGTTAGGTTTTTTGAGATTTTGAAAATGTTCAACTAGGTTCCCCCGATTGAATTCGGATGTAACTTTTTAAGTAGATGATTTTTCATATAAAAAACTTTTTAATCCTAGTTCGTACGCAAAAGTTATGTCCGTTTTACTAAATTCCAGAGAGATTTTAGAAATAAAGTCAAAATTCATATTTGTAAATTTTCCCAATATCTAGACCGCATATCACATGGGAAACTTATTTTCTTTTATTTTTTTGACATTTCCATCATTTTATTTTATTTTATTTTTAAACCGAAAAGGCGGTCCAAGGGGGGGGGGGCGTGCATTTGGTGAAATTTGGACATAGTAATGGCGCACCTTTGCAAAGTGTGCCATTACTATGTGTATGACTTGGTCAAACCTCGGTCAAAGTTAGTAATGGCGCACTTTGTATAGGTGCGCCATGACTAAGTTTGACATAGTAATGGCGCACATGGTGTGCGGTGCGCCATTATTAGTTATAAAAAAACAAAAAAATTGTTAGTAGTGGTGCACCGTGGGTGCGGTGCGCCATTACTAGTTAAACTAGTAATGGCGCACTATACCCTGGTGCACCACTACTAACATTTTTTTCGATTTTTTTTCATAACTACGAATGGCGCACCGCACACCATGTGCGCCATTAGTAATATCATAGTAATGGAGCACCTATATTTTGTGCGCCACTTCTATATAGCAGTGGCGCAGCACATACATGGTGCGCCATTAGTGTCTATATCATCTATAGCCCTTTTCCTAGTAGTGTCTAGGAGAACTAGATCTAATATGTGTTTCATAATTTTTAGTTTCGAAGACTTCATTAGTTTCAGTAATTTTATCAGTTCCAGCATTCTCAATAACACTAGCTCTAGCAAGTTGTTCATCAAGAAATTCACCTAGTGGCACATCATCATTAAGAAAAGTACTAGCATCATCATAAGTATCATTCATCCAGAAGTAGCATCATCAATTACTTTTCCTCATAGTGATCAACGGATATAAATCCTAAGTGAATCAGAAAAAATAGCTATGCTCCGCGGCAATGGCGCCAGAAAGAGGTCTTGATAACCCACAAGTATAGGGGATCGCAACATTACTCGAGGGTAGAGTATTCAACCCAAATTTATTGATTGGACACAAGGGGGGCAAAAGAATATTCACAAGTATTAGCAGTTGAGTTGTCAATTCAACCACACCTAAAAGACTTAATATTTGCAGCAAAGTATTTAGTTACAAAGTAGTATGATAGTAACGGTAACAGTGCAATAGTAAAAGTAACAGTTTTGTAGTGTTTTTAACAACAGTAACAGCAAAAATAACTTAGCAAGATCAATATGTGAAAAGCTCGTGGGCATTGGATCAGTAATAATAATTGTGTCGGATAATATTCATCATGTAGCAGTTATAACCTAGAGAGATGCAGAGCTAGCTCCCATTCATCAATGTAATGTAGGCATGTATTCCATATATAGTCATACGTGCTTATGGAAAAGAACTTGCATGACATCTTTTGTCTTACCCTCCCGTGACCGCGGGGTCCTAATTGAAACTAAGGGATATCAAGTCCTCCTTTTAATAGAGAACTAGAACAACGCATTTGTACTTAGTGAATACATGAACTCCTGAAACTACGGTAATCACCAGAAGGAATCCCAATTATTGTCACCTTGGGGTATGCAGATCATAACACATAATAGGTGCACACAACTTGCAAGATAGGATCAAGAACACACATATATTCGTGAAAACATAATAGGTTCAGATCTAAAATCATGGCACTCGGGCCCTAGTGACAAGCATTAAGCATAGTAAAGTTATAGCAACATCAATCTCAGAACACAGTGGATACTAGGCAGCAAGCTAACAAAACTAACTCAATTACATTATAAATCTCATCCAACCCATCACCGTCCAGCAAGCCTATGAAGAAATTACTCACTCTCGGCGATGAGCATCATGAAATTGGTGATAGAGGAAGATTGATGATGATGACGATGACAGATTCCACTCTCCGGAGCCTCGAACGGACTCCAGATCAGCCCCCCAGATGAAGAACAAGAGGTGGCGGCGGCTTTGTATCATAAATCACGATGAATCCTTCTCTCTGATTTTTTTCTTGGCGAATAAGTACTTATGGAGTTGGAATTAGGGTTGCTAGAGGTCCAGGGGGGCCACAAGCTCGCTAGGTGCACCTTGGGGGGTGGGTGTGCCCTGTGAGGTTGTGGCTCCCGGGTGGCCCCCTCTAGAATATTATTCCACCAAAAAAAATTATATATTCCACAAAAAATCTCCATAAATCTTCAGGTCAATCCAAGAACTTTGATTTCTGCACAAAAACAACACCATGACAATTCTGTTAAAACAACATCAGTCCAGGTTAGTTTCAGCCAAATCATGTAAATTAGAGTCCAGAACAAGAGCAAAAGTATTTGGAAAGTAGATACGACGGAGACCTATGAGCAAGCATTGCTAATCCTTGTTAGGGAGGGCTAGTTCAGCATAATGAACCATTTTACCAGCAATTAATCTACTGGTCACATGCATATTGGCCTCAATATAGTGATGTTAGGGGGCAGGGACCTTGCTGGCCCCTGTCTCTTCCACTATACACGCATCTGAGAGATGAAGCAGAAGGCATAGATGATCAGAGGGGAGATGATGGATAGATAATGTGTGTGTATTAGCTATCCAATCCTATGTAGAGAGGTAGATCAATCAATGTGTACGTGGGAAAGAGGGCGAGACCTGAGTAGAGATATAGTCAATCGTTTTGTGTGGAAAATAGAGAAAGGCCTAGCTATATATATACACATACATAGAGGAATATCGATCATTGCACATGCATGTGTGAGATAAAGAAGGCTCGAAGCGACAAAGAGGGGGGTGTGGTTGTGTGTGTGTGTGTTTGTGTGTGTGTGTGGGTGGGTGTGCGCATGGGAAACCGGGCTGAAGAAAAAGATTGTATGTATGTGATGGATATTGACGAGAGGGAGTGTGTGTGCGTGCATGCACGAGAGAGAGTTAGTGGTACAACCACAAAGAGAAGATGACTGTGTGAGTGAGGTCATAATCAATATGAAAGTGATTTCAAATATAAGAATAAGAGATCGTGATGTTTGAAACACATGCATGCATGAATTTAATTTAAATATGTGTGGTGTGGTTTTGAATCGAGCATGCTTTACTGTGTACACATCGAACTAGGTCAAACTGACTTGAATTTGAGATACCGATGGCAGGCATCATTTGGCAACATTAATATTGCATCCATGCATGGTCACATCTATTCAAATTGGAGATGGTGGGTGCCTTTTGCAGCTCATATCTAAATTGTGTGTGTGTGTTGTGTGCGTGTTAAACACATTATACATAGTATGAACCATGGTTTAGATTTCTGAACATCTAGCTAGATCATGCATGCACTATGATTTAAATTCAACATAAAATGAATACACATTTTTGAAGTTGAGATCGTATGTACATGTAGTTCAAATTTAAATGGGAATTTACTACTCCTATATTCATGTCATGTGTTGTGAAGATAATTTTAGATGGTGGTATAACTAACTCGAGCACAAACCCATTCACATAGGAAGAATGGACTCAAATTTAGGTCATATGCTAGATGGTACGAATTTTTGTTGTTATTCTCGAGGGAATTGCAAATTGATTTGGTAATGTACACGTTAAGCTTGTTCTCCTGACTTTTCTTAAGTTTCTGTTGTTGTTTTTGAATGGCATTTGTAGTAATATAGTAAAATTGGACATGACTCTATCTAGTGTGGTATGAATTGTCTTTTGTTTTGTTTTTTCACGTTAAGCTTGTTCTCTTGAAATTTCAAGCCGCGCCTTGCTATCCCGAATTTTCAAGCTAGCATCTCTTTTTCTATTGTGCTACGAAACTCCCGCCTCTTCAACCCGCACCTTGTTATCCCAACATTTCGCGTGCAAAAAATCCCTCCTCCTCAGAAATCGATCACATCGCCCAGACACGTGAAATCCCCCTTCTATCCCTCAGCCGAAAATCTAGCCTCAACGTCCATGGTTCAAACGTCTAGGGGTACTTTTGTATCACCCCACATTTCGGACAAGTGCGCGTCCCTAAGCCATGGTTCCCCCATCCCCTCCACCCCCTCCCCATTCGTACACCAATGCCGCCCAAACCCACGAAGCCCCACACCCTCCTCCGCCCGCCACCCAACCGCCGCCAAGCCGGAGGCTCTTCCACGACGGCATCATCCACCGCAATAGCTCAACGCCCCTGATCCACTACACCGAATGAGGATCCACTGTCGATCTCGTCGTCCTGCCAGTTCAGCCACCCCATCGTCCACCTCCAAGGAGCTGCCCCGACGCTCCCCTTGTCTATCACGCCACCTCCACTCCCACAGCATCGTCTTCACCTGCACCACCGGAAGAGCATCACCATCACCGATCCTCGGATGAAGCTGAGGCCTAATCGGCGCCACCAAAGAGGTTCTACACTAATCGCTACATTTTCTTCTTGATTCGTTCTCACGGCGTTGTCGACACTCAATCCCTAGCTGCCATGGCGCGCCTCCAACTACGATGGCGTCGCCGGCCACTTCCTCCACGTATTCGTTCCGCCATGGCGTCTGATACGTGCATTTTGCATCATGAATTCCTACTGTTACTTATGATGTTTTTGATTAACATAACACTTTGTGGAGCAATTCTAATGTCTTTTCTCTCTTGATTTGCAAGATTTACATGAAGAGGGCGACTACCGGCAGCTAGAATTCTGGACCTGAAAAATCTATGCCAGAGATACCTATTATGCACAATTACAAATGAGCTGAAATTTCCCAGAGAATTGTTTTGGAATATATATATAATATTGGTGGAAAGAAGTACCAGGGAGGCCCATCCAGGTGCTCATGAGGCACCAAGGCGAGCCCTGGTGGCTCGTGGAGCCCCTAGCCCATCTTCTGGTATATAAGCCTATTTAACCTAGAAAAAGTAAGGAGAGGACTTTCGGGACGAAGCGCCACCGTCTCGAGGTGGAACCTGTGAAGGAGCATTTTTTCTCTCTGCCGGAGCGATTCCACCGAGGATACTTCCCTGCAGGAGGGGGAAATCAAAGCTGATACGTCTCCGTCGTATCTATAATTTTTTATTGTTCCATGCCAATATTATTCAACTTCCACATACTTTTGGCAACAATCTATATGATTTATTTGGACTAACATATTGATCCAGTGCCGAGTGCCAGATCCTATATGTTGCATGTTTTTTGTTTCATAGAATATCCATATCAAACAAAATCCAAATGCAATAAAAATTTATAGAGAATTTTTTTGGAATAGTTTTGAATTTTGGGAGGTGCAATCAACGTAAATGGAGGCCCATGGCCTCCACAACCCACAAGGGCATGTCGAGCGCCCCCTGGCGCGCCAAAGTGTCTTGTACCCTCCCCATAAGTCGGTTGGGGCAATTCTTTGGGTGCAAGAAAGATAATTTCTGGAAAAAATCACGTAAATTTTTTAGCGCAATCGGAGTGACGGATCTCCGGGAATTTAAGAAATGGTGAAGGGACAAAAAACAGGAACGCGAAACAGAAGAGAACAGAGAGATAGATCCCGTCTCGGATGGGCTCTCACCCCTCCCCCACCATGGAGGCCATGGACCAGAGGGGGAACCCTCCTCCCATCTAGGGGGAGGCCAAGTAAGAAGAAGAAGGAGGGGGCTCTCTCCCCCTCTCTCCCGGTGGCGCCAGAGTGCTGTCAGGGCTAGGATCGTGACAGCGATCTACATTAACAATCTTGCTACCATCTACAACAACTTTCTCACCCTTTATGTAGTGGTGTAACACCCCTTCTCCTCGCTGCAATCTCCATGGTGCTCACGCTATATATTATTATCCAATGACAAGTGGTTATCCTATGATGTTTGAGTAGATCTATTTTGTCATATGGGTTGATAGATGATCATGATTGGTTTGAGTTGTATATTTTATTTTGGTGTTGTCCTACGGTGCCCTCCGTGGCGCGTAAACGGAGGGATCCCTGCTATAGGATGTTTCAATACGTTCTTGGTTTTCTTATGGTGGGTGGCGTGAGTGACAGAAGCATAGACTTGAGTTTGGGGGTAATTGCGTATGGGATAAAGAGGACTTGATACTTAATGCTATGGTTGGGTTTTACGACCCTAATGATCTTTAGTAGTTGCAGATGCTTACTAGAGTTCCAATCATAAGTGCATATGATCCAAGTAGAGAAATTATGCTAGCTCATGCCTCTTCCTCATATAAAATTGCAACAATGATCATGAGTTTAGTTATCAATCACCTAGGGACAAATGACTTTCTTGTTTGACAAGAGCTATCTACTTTTATTATCTTGCAATTTATTCATAGTTCTATTCTCACAAAGTACCCCTAGTTTTATTCTTGTTTTAGATAAAGCAAACGCCAAGTGTGCATAGAGTTGTATCGATGGTCGATAGGAATATTTGTTCTACCTTTAGCTCCTCGTTGGGTTCGACACAATTATCGAAAAAGGCTACAAACGATCCCCTATACTTGTGCGTTATCAAAAGCCACGTGTAGCGACCACGATCTGAATGGACCGAAGTCTCTGTGTTCTATGTCATCCCTAGATCGGTATGCTGACACACACAGTACAAACAGGATTTATAACATAGGTAAATCACATGTATTAAGTAACGTAAGTACTATTACCTCAATCGATCATAGCGGAAGCAACAAAGGTTGTGGATTCCCATCAACACCAACGACAAAGTTGAGTGTAGAAATCGTAACCCTAACGTATCACTTACTCGTCGTAAGCTAATCCTGCAACATGAGACGTTGCAGCCACAGAGGGTCAGTACATTGAATGTACTGGCAAATTCACACTGTAATGATAATGATGAATAAGGCCTAGAACTACATGCATATTTGGCTGGTGGAGGCTGTAATGTTAAAGTTTTTGCGTAAAGCCAATTTTTCCCTACAACAAAGGAATAGATTTTAATGAACTATCATGGTAGTTGAAACATCGTTGAGAAGATAGACATCCTCTCAACCCCAATTAAAATAATCATTAAACCCAACAATATTAAATTAAAGAGTGATGAGATCAGCAAATAATCCACTTCTAGATACTCAAAGATGTCCATAACCGGGGACACGGCTACTCATGAATGGTTTGTACACTCTGCAGAGGTTTGTGCACTTTTCCCACAAGACTCGATCGCCTCCGTTTGGTTTCTCGCACTGGATGGTGTTTGAGAAACGGATGACCGAGACACAGTCTTTCCGAAGATGTCCCCTTAACCAGATAGATTGGCCTGTACCACCTACAATCCCCCTACATCTGCTAGCCCATCATGGAAAGGTTTCCCACAACTTACTCAACTATGCCAGAGCCCATATTGGCATGTGGTTGCACATGGAAGTTTCTAGGCATGAAATTTTATATGATCCCTTTGAGCCTGGGTGGCATTCCAATAGGATAATCACACGGAAACCCCGGGATTTCCTAGGACAACACTGGCATCTCCAGGTGTCCGGGCAATCCACTGGTTCACTCCCAGGGTGCCCCATACCAATCCACCCAGATGTGTATTCAAGTAGCCACCTTAAGTTGAACCATTAATTAACAACTCACATCTGTCATGGATTTCACTCAAACCCAAACCACGTCTACGAGCATAGCATGTCCTAACAGCAACGTAGAGTAACTCCCAAAGGTTTGAATGTAATGCAGGTAATAGGTACTACCTCAATCTACTTCCCAATCCCACAAGTTAATTGATCCTACTCACGCAATGTGCGGGGGTTGGACTAATGTAATGAAAACTGGGTATTGGAAAATATGATCAAAGTGTGAACTTGCCTGGAACGTTGATGAAGATGATTCGCACTCAAAACTCTGGATAGATCTACTCGTCACACTCTGATCAATCTATCGTAAGCAAGCAATAGTAACCACACATAAGCAATCACTCAAAAAGATCGGACAGAACGAATAAACACTTCGGAAAAACTTCGAAAACAAACGAATGACTCTTGAAACATAAAACAATTTCCAACAGTACCAAAATTAAGTGAATTTGGCCTTATTAGAAAGTTTTGGTCAAGAGCTTCGATTTGCAAAAAGAATCAACTCAAACGGAGTTACTAAACTCAAGTTATGATCAAACGAAGTTCAAATCTAAAACTAGTTGAATTCAAATTTTAAATTTTTCAAAAACATGTTCAAGTTGTATTACTGGAAAGAGGGCTTTGTAACGAAGACGTGGGCGTTGGTTTCGTTGAATTTGGACCAACAAGTAAAAAAGATATGGCCGTTTGAAGTGTAGGGGCTAATCTATAAAAATAGTAATTACAAACAGGTCCCTGCCAGAAATCTAAAAGAAAAAGGAAAAAACTATCGAGCGAACGCTCACTATTTACGCCTAACTAAAGATCGTTCACTGCTTAGCTAAACCTAAAAAAAAATTAAAACCAATCTAAAAAGAAAACCTAACTAACCAGAAAACCGGGACGGTTTTTACCTAGGCGATTTTCTGACGAAAACCGGCGGTTTGGCTGAGAAAAACCAGCGTGGTCGAATCGGATCTCGCCGGTGGTGAACTCCGGCGAGTAGCGTGGCTGGAGGCGGCGGCGGTGGCTTGTGGTGCGGCGCGGCGCGGGCGATGCGAGGGGCGGGGCGAGGCGCGGCGCGGGAGTCAACAGCAGCAGCTATCTGCGGCAAGCATGGCGGCGGCGGCTGCAAAGTGCGCGGCAGCGGCGGTTGCGTCAGGCGGCGGTGGCGCGATGTGAGGAGGGGAAAACGCGGCAGCGGTGGCGGCTTATAAAGGCGGAGGGGAGCAGCTTGTGGGAGGGGGCAAGGGAGAGGCGTGGCGTGCAAGGCATAGACGCCGAGGTCGGTGGCGGCGGCGCTGTCGTCCGGGAGATGGAGTCCCGACGGGGACGACGGGGATGGGCGTCGTGCTGGGCTGGGCCATGGCCTGGCAGTGGCTGGGTCGGCCCAGTTCGGCTGAGAGATTTTTTTTCTTTAAACATTTTTTTACAGACAAGAAACGAATAAAAGCAAAATAAAAAAAATATATCCTACAGGCATATAATATATCAAAATTTGCGGAAAAATAAGCCCTACAACATGAACATTTTACTACTGTCAAATAAAATGTCCACAAAATCTAATAAATAAAAAGGTCCTACTGCTACAATAAAAACCAATAAAATCATTCTTAAAATACCAAAAGAATTCAAATACATTTATCTCCAATTTTCTGCTGTAGGGAATCATGTTACCCTATTTTCCATGTATTTTATTTTTGGAGAAAAATAATTTGAATAAAACCCAAATAACTCAATAATGGAAATTGAGTTCCAGAAAATTTCAGAAAAACCTCCAACTCATATTTTGTGGGGACCCCGACTTAGAAGTCGAGATTACCGAATGCACGTATACAGTGATCCTAGAGGTCAATGCTCACTAAACACACAGAAGCTGAAATAACAAGAGTCTTACATCCATACAAATAGTCTTACACGAATTAAGGCCATTATGGCCAAGTCTTACATAGATAGAGCCTCACAGGCTGAATAGGAAATAACTCAAATAGCGGAAGTCTTCGATAAACGGGTAGAACCCATGCCATCTGCCTTAACCCTACAGGCATTCTGACTGGGATAGCGTCCTAGTTCGCATGTTCGTCTCCAAAGAACTCTTCCTCATAATCCTGCTCTTCCATGCCTGGCCAATTAAATAACCAGTGGCAAGCCAATGAGTACTTTGAATGTACTCGCAAGCAACCCATGATGTGGTAACAATGCAATGGATCAATAATGAACAATCTAGCAGGAAGCTAGAACAATATGCTATCATCAAGTTTATGCATCAATAACATCGCGTAACCTCGAGAACAGGTTACCGACATCAACATGAATATTCTTCAACTCATCGAGTCAAGTCACCATCCTTGACTTGTCACACACATTCCAACACTGATGAAGTAAAATTCTGGACATAGTTTAAGTAGCACCACCCAATTGTCCATGACCGTGGACACGGCTATTCGAATAGTTTTACACTCTGCAGAGGTTGCGCACTTTACCCACAAGATCCGGGGAACTTCCGTGTCATCCACGACCCACGGTACCTCAAGTACCCGGGGTAAGCACTCGGTCATTACTTTTCCTTAGACGACACTAACATAGAGTCCACTCGTTGGCACACGGCCCTCGGGTACAAACAATAGATCACGGGACTTGCCCTAATTTCAATGTTCACGCGTACCCGAAGGGACCAACGGTGTGTCCGGTGCCCTGTTAAAACAGTCATGGTCGTCTATCCAAGCACGACCCCATCCCGGGAAAGACCTCAAGTCCTCCCGTCACTAGTAATGCGGGCACCATGCTAGTATCGACCTAAGTAATCAATAAAGCCCCGTCCCATAAGGGGTAGTGTGGTTGCACATGTTTGGTTGGGACGGTAGTCACACATAAATCTAATCCATCATTCCACCATGCACATGATCTACCGGCACATCACTTCTTTCTCAAGTGATGACCTAACACTTTATCACCCTCGGGCATTAGGGGCACCTGATGGGTTCATGCAAAGATTTCAACTACGAGGGTTCATATCACACATGCATCATATAAGCATCATGACCAACTATTTGCATGTCATCTAGCGCATAGCAAGATAAACAATAAGGCATGCATCATGTGGTGGTTCATCTAGGTTACCGTCGTAACCCTATCATCATGCATCGGAAACAAACGGGTTCCGAGAACAAGTGTATCATGGTCAAAGGGCTGCTTGCCTAGATTGGCTTGGTCTTCAAGGTCTTCAAATCCTTCTCCTTCTTCTTCCACAGCAACTTCGTCAAATACGGGATCTATACGTCGCATAATAACCACGGGAAAATAAGAATACAAATAAAACAGAAAAATCAAAGTGTTCAGAAAAATGTCAACTCATTTTTGTAAAATACTAGAGAGATTTCTAAGATGGGGAAAAATCTTAGTTGAAGTTTTGGAGTTACAGAATGGATTCTACTGATTTTTGAACAGGAGTTATACTGCTCAAATTTGAATTTAAATTTGAACAGTACAGAAAAGTTTCATGGATTTGAATGAAAGTGGTACCATTAAATAGGTTGGAATATTGCAAGATTTTAGGAGTTGAAAATATTTAATTTGAATCAATATTCTTTTCTGTATAAATGTTTAAAACATCAATAGAAAAGAAAAATGAAAAAGGGTCCTGTGCACTGGGCCAGAGGAGGCCACAGTGCACGGCCCAGACGGACTGGCCCAGCCGCACGGAGCCAGCGCGCGCGCACGTCAGGTTTTCAAACCTGACGGGCGGGGCCCGTGGGTCAGCGGCACAGAGGAGGGAGAGAGAGGTGGGGGGATGACAGGCGGGGCCCGCCTGTCATCTCTAACCCCATGGCCACGGCGGCGGCGAGCTCACCGGCGAAGATTCCGGCCACGACGACGGCAACGGAGGGCAGGGTTGAGCTCAGCGTCGTGTCGCGGTTGCAGTGGTGGTAGTGCGGCACGGCGGGGAGTCCTGGTTCACCGGCGGCGAGGTGGGGCGGCGGAAGCTCGTCGGAGGGTGGTGGCTGCGGCTGTTTCCGGCTGCCACGGAGAGGGGAAACAGGGGGAAAATGATCAGTGGAGTGCGGCGGTTCCGAAACGAGTGGAAGGAGAGGCAGGGGAGGCCCGTACCTCGAGATCGCCGGCGGCCCGACGCGGCAGAGCTCCGGTCAATCCCGAGCACTGGGGCGTCCTGGGGAGGAGTGGAGGGTGCTGGGGTCTCAGTGGAGAGGTGTGAGGCTGGTGATGGTGCTGGAGAGGCTCGGGAGGGCCTTATATAGCCGCGCCCGTGGTTCACCGTGGACCCGTGCGCCGGCGAGGTTGCAGGCGAGGCTAGAGAGGGTTCTGGAGCCTGGGAACACGCCGGGGAGGTCCGTGGACTAGCTCCACGTCCAGCTGAGGGGATAAGAGGAGCGAGGGAGTGTCGGAGGAGCGCGCGCGTGTGAAGCAGAAGAATGGCCGAAGCGGGCGGCCGGTGCGCGTGCGACGACGTTCTCTGGAGGGCGCAGGAGGAGGGGGGACAGCGCCGGGGAGGTCGCGGACGTCGAGGCGCCTCGACTGGCGCGAGGGGGAGGCTCGAGGTTGTCGGGAGAGGCCGATTGGCCGGAGCCAGCGTGCGGAGGGCACTGTTCGCGCGCTCCGGAGCATGCTATTGCTGGCATCAGCGTGCTCTCGCTGGTTTGGTCCGATCCAGCGTGTCTAACAGTGTCTAGCACGTTGTAGGAGGAGTAAAGAAATGCCCTGAGGCCTTGGATGCCCTGGGGATGCAGAGAGAGAGGGAGAGGGCTGGTGAAATGGTGAAAGTTGGCTGTGCAGCAAGGTAAAACAAGGGTTTCACCCTTCAATCAAGGAGCTGAGGTGCTGGGGGAGTTACTGGAGGTAGCTGGTAACTCAATGAGCCTGTGGTAAGAAGTTGAGGCCATGGAGAAAAGTGAAAGTGGTCAAATTGGAGGTTTTAGCATTTCTGCAGAAGGTGTTTGATCAGTGTTTGATCAAGTAAATGAATTCCACTTGACATGGCACTTGACAGGGTTGAAAGACATGAGAAAATAGGGTGCTTCACCAAATTTGGGCTCATTTGAAGAAACTAGCCAATGTAACTTTGGTGAACCCTAGAAATCAACAGAAACAGTTTCATCTTGATTGAGTCAAGCTAATCATCTCCCCTTGATGCACCACTTGATGTAGCACGATCATTTGGGGTATTGATCATGCCCACAAAGTTTGAAGCTCCAGATAAAAAGTTGGTAATGTAAAGTTGTTCAAATTTGCATTTGAACAGAAAGGGTTTTGAGGTGATTTGATCAAGTTGCTCTATTCAAATTCTTGTGCCATTTGGTCTAGGTGCCTTATTAGGCCATACTAGCATGTGCACCAAGTTTTAGAGCATTGGGACAAGTTTGGCAATGTAAAGTTGCTCAAACTTCAAATATGGACAGAATGGTTATGAAGGGGTTTGAGGATGTTTTCTTGCTTCCCAAGGCATGGTACTTGGCAAGATCATCAAATATGTCATATATGACATGATAGAATTTCCCTAGAATTTTTGGAGAAAAATTCCTTTGTAAACATTTCAAAAGCTTGAAATATCCAGAAAGGGTTTTAGAGGGTTTAGCCCATTATTTTGAACATGACCAAGTGTTGAAACTCTTATATATGGACAATATATGTCCTATGAGTCTCTCTGAATTTTGGCAAATATTTTTGAAACAGTTAAATAATTTTCCCCTATTAAAGACCATTTCTGGCCTTAAGAAAAAGCTTTTAAATAAAATAGGAAAATAACTTTTAAAATTATACCTTTGTGGTTTCTGGGAGTCCTATAACTACTAGGTCTCAAATAAACCTTTTGAAATAATTTTCTCACCCTAAATCAAGTACTTGCAGTGCAAATCTCAATTCAGGGGTTTTTGAAAAACTAAATTTATAAAATACTTTTTGGCCAAATTAATTTTGTAAGAAAATACTATACTGTTATATAACACTTGGCATGATCATTGGGCAGAAGTTTTGAGTATAGAGATGAAATCTATAAGAGATCATAGTTGACTTTAATGAGCACAAGAAAAAGCAAATGAAGAAAACTCAATTCCAACTAAAAGCCAAATGATGCTAAAAAAATTTGCTGGTCCAAATTTTCATGCTTCAAAGTTACAAATAACATGTTACAAAATGCAGGGTGTGACAGACCTACCCCCCTTACAGGAATCTCGTCCCCGAGATTCCTAAACTAGGGCTTAAAAGAGATCGGGAAACTCGGATCTAAGATAGTCTTCTCGTTCCCAGGTTGCTTCTGCTTCGGTGTGGTTGCTCCACTGGACCTTGAAGTACTTGATGGTACGGCTCCGCGTACGTCGTTCTGCTTCGTCCAGAATGCAAATGGGCTTCTCGCGGTAGGTCAAATCAGGCTGCAGATCAATGGCTTGGTGATCCACATCCTTGTAGAGATTGGGCTTGCCTGGAACTTGGAGACATTTCCGGAGTTGTGACACATGGAACAAAATGTGCACATCGGATAGCTCAGGTGGTAGTTCCAACTGATAAGCCACTTCTCCTTGTCGTGCAGCGATCTCAAAGGGTCCAATGAACCTTGGTGCGAGCTTCCCCTTGACGTGGAAACGCTTGGTTCCCTTCAGAGGAGTTACCCGCAGGTACACATGGTCCCCGACATGGAAACTCATGTCTCGGCGTCGAGTGTCAGCGTAACTCTTCTGCCTTGACTTGGCTGCCTTTAATCGCTCTCTAACTAGTTGGACTTGCTCTTCTGCTGCGCGGAGATTATCCGGTCCAAAGACTAGTCCTTCTCCAGTCTCTGACCAGTTGAGGGGTGTGCGACATCTGCGTCCGTACAACACCTCAAATGGTGCCATCTGAAGGCTTGACTGGTAACTGTTGTTATAGGAGAACTCGGCAAAAGGGAGACAGTCTTCCCACTTGGCTCCATATGCCAGGACACAGGCTCAGAGCATGTCTTCGAGAATCTGATTGACTCGCTCAGTTTGACCTTCGGTCTGTGGGTGGAAAGCTGTGCTGAAAGACAACTTGGTTCCCAAGGCTTCTTGGAACTTCCTCCAGAACCTTGAGGTGAACTGGGTTCCTCGATCTGACACAATCTCCTTGGGAACACCGTGAAGACTTACGATTCGGTCAATGTAGAGAGCTGCCAGCCGGTTGCCATCATAAGTGGTCTTGACAGGAATGAAATGGGCCACCTTGGTCAAATGATCGACTATGACCCAGATAGAGTCATGTCCCCTACTCGACCTTGGTAATCCAGTGATGAAGTCCATTCCGACTTTATCCCACTTCCACTCAGGAAGTTGGAGTGGTTGAAGCAATCCAGCAGGTCGCTGATATTCAGCCTTGACCCTTTGGCACACATCACACCTTGCAACATAGGTTGCAATCTCTCTCTTCATACCGTGCCACCAGAATCGTGCCTTCAAGTCTTGGTACATCTTGGTTCCTCCGGGGTGGATGGAATATGGAGTGTCGTGGGCTTCTTGCAGAATCAGCGTCTTCAGCTCGGTGTTGTATGGTACGCAGAGGCGACCTTTGTACCAAACAATCCCGTACTCGTCTTCGGAGAATCCTGGGGCCTTGCCCAGCTTCATCTTCTTCTTGATGCCTTCGATGCTTGCATGTCCATCTTGAGATTTCTTGACGTCGTCCATCAGGGTCGGTCTGACTTCCAAATGATCCAGAAATCCGGGGGTGACCAATTCCAAACTGAATTGTTCGATCTCCTTAAACAAGGCTAGCTACCTCTCTTGAATAATGACATTAAAAGAGCAAGCCTTCCTGCTTAAGGCATCGGCCACCACGTTAGCCTTCCCAGGGTGATACTGAACACTGAGGTCATAATCCTTGATGAGTTCCAACCATCTCCGCTGCCTCATGTTCAATTCCTTTTGGGTGAAAATATACTTCAGACTTTTGTGGTCTGTGTAAATCTCACACCGTTTCCCTAGGAGGTAATGCCGCCATGTCTTCAAGGCATGAACTACTGCCGCTAGCTCAAGATCGTGAGTAGCGTAGTTCTCCTCATGGGGTCGTAGCTGCCTGGAGAGGTATGCTATGACGCGGCCTTCTTGCATCAGAACGCTTCCCAATCCGGTTCGAGAGGCATCACAATATATCACGAACTCCTTGTGAATATCAGGTGTTGCCAGAACTGGGGCGATGGTCAGTCTCTTCTTGAGCTCTTGGAAGATCTCTTCGCATTTTGGCGTCCACTCGAACTTCTTGTCCTTTTTGAGGAGCTGAGTCATTGGTCGTGCAATGCTAGAGAATCCTTCCACGAACTTGCGGTAATAGCCCGCTAATCCGAGGAAGCTTCTGACTTCCTTGACGGTCGTTGGAGATTGCCATTGGGTCACAGCTTCGATTTTTGCAGGATCAACAGATAATCCTTCCTCGGTCAAGACATGACCTAAGAATCCAACTTTATGCAGCCAGAACTCACACTTGCTGAATTTGGCATACAGTTGGTGCTCACGAAGCTTGTCTAGGACCATCCTCAGGTGCTGCTCATGCTCTTCCTCCGACTTCGAGAACACAAGAATGTCATCAATGAAGACAACAACAAACTTGTCCAAATATTCCATGAAGACTTTATTCATGAGATACATGAAGTAAGCTGGGGCATTGGTTAACCCAAAAGACATGACCGTGCACTCGTACAGGCCATATCTGGTTACGAATGCCGTCTTCGGAATATCTTGGGGTCTGATCTTCAGCTGGTAATACCCAGATCTGAGGTCGATCTTGGAGAATACCTTGGCTCCGCTGAGCTGATCAAATAGATCTTCGATCTTGGGAAGTGGGTACTTGTTCTTGATTGTAACTTCATTGAGGGAACGATAGTCAATGCATAAGCGGATGGTACCGTCCCTCTTTGCCACAAACAGAATAGGAGATCCCCAAGGGGAGGCACTCGGGCAAATAAATCCCTTCCTTAGCTGCTCTTCTAGCTGCTTCTTCAACTCGGCTAATTCTTCCGTCCCCATTCTATAAGGCTTCTTATAGATGGGTCCTGCTCCGGGCATGAGCTCGATGATGAACTCAATGTCACGGTCAGGGGGCATTCCCGGTAATTCATCCGGAAAGACATCAGGATACTCACATACCACCGGTACTTGATCTAGCCCACCTTCAGACAGACAGTTGACTTTAGCGGCTTGAGCGGAAGAGGAGTTGGGGGCAAACTTGACTTCTACTCCTTGGTCATTGGTCACAGTGACTGTCCGATTGGCACAGTCTAACAAGCCTTGGTGCTTACTGAGCCAATCCATCCCTAAGATCACATCCAAGCCTTGCGATCTCAGGATGATAAGGTCTGCTAGGAAGTCTACACCGTTAATGGTAATACAGACTCCTTTACAGCCTATCTTGGCTCTCATCTCGACTCCGGGGGTTTGTACCACCATAGGGTTATTCAGGGGTGTAGGGGTCATGCCACTTTTTAATGCAAATCTTTGAGTAACAAATGAATGCGTTGCTCCAGAATCAAACAAGACAGTTGCAGGTGCTGAGTTGACAAGGAACGTACCCAGCACGACGTCCGGGTCTTCCTGGGCTTCTTCAGTAGTGACGTGATTCACACGCCCCTTCCCATGGTTCGGTGGATTGCGAGGAGCTGGGTTCCTTGGTGGCATTCCACGGCCTTGTCCCTGGTTCTGCGCATTGGGGCGCGGGGCATCAGGCTTCTTGTTGGGGCACACCCTGGAGATGTGTCCGGGCTGACCACACCCAAAGCAAGTGACTTGGTTTGGAGTGTTGATCTTTTTGCCACCACTGGTATTGGGGTTGAAGGCTGGCCTGGGGTTGGCATACTGCTGAGGCTGAGGATTGGCACGAGGTGCAGGAGCTCTTGGCTGCTGATAGGTTGGCTTGGCCGGGGCTGACTTCCACGGACGAGGCTTCTGGTTGCTGGAACTTCCCTTACTGACCAACTTGCGCTTGCGAGTGTCTTCCAAAGCACACCGCTTGTCTTCAAGCATAAGTGCCTTGTTCACCAGGTCAGGGAAAGACGGGCAGTCGCACACGACAAGCGAGTATTGCAGAGTCTGATTAAGGCCTTCCATGAAGCGCTCCCTTTTGGCAACATCAGTGTTGACATCTTCAGGGGCATATCTTGACAGAACACTGAACTTATGCATGTACTCCTTGACAGTGCCACTTCCTTGCTTCAGGGCTCGGAACTCGCGCTTTTTGATAGCCATGATTCCGGAAGGAATGTGGGCCTTGCGGAATTCTGCCTTGAAGTTCACCCAAGTGATGTCTTGTTCAGCATGCATGACCTTGAATCCATCCCACCAAGCTCTAGCAGTTCCCCCGAGGCAGTGGGCTGCATAAGCCACCTTCTCGCGATCTTCGGTGCATCCGACTAGTTCCAGGATTTCCTCAATGGAACGGACCCAGTCATCTGCATCCAGGGGTTCAGTAGTCTCGATGAAGGTTGGCGGTGCATGCTTCTTGAACTCTGCCAACGTGGAACGTCCATTGCCATTCCCCGCCGGCTGGCGGTTGTTGGTGACAGCTTGAGCAATCAGCTGGAGAGCTGCAGTGTTGGCTTGGCGTTCCTCTCGGAAAGCTTGGAGAAGCTGAGTCATGTCCATGCTTGGAGGAGGTGGTGGTGGAGCTTGGTCGTTGGTTTGGTCGTGGCTTGCCTCTGGCTGAGAGGATGCTCCGGCTTCGGGCTGCTAGGTAGAGGTACCAGTACGAGTTACAACAGGCATCCTGTTGGAGCGGTAAAAGGTCTCATGACTCGGAAGAGGGAAAGCAAGAAAGATGGGTGCCTAGTAAGGGGGTGGGTGTGACACTAAATCAAATCATGCAAGGGCCGTGAGGCCAAAACACATTCATTAAAATCCAGATGGGTGATGTAGTCGTTTACACATTCCCGAAGGAAGATTACGACTTACATCCAGACACAACAAAAGCAAACACTAGATGGTTTCATATGAACCATACAAGGACTCGACTGCGCATAGGGTTTACACGACCTATCCTACCGTAGGGGTTACAACTGGCATATCCGAGTAGCGAATAATGCCTAAGCGGCGGAATGCTCGGTCGCGTATTCCGGCTCTTCTGGGTCTTCCTCCTTATCTTCATCTGTCTGGGCTCCCTTGTCACTTGAGGGAGTGGGGGAGTGGAGGAGTTGGATACGACGGTGCTATGACGGTGGTGCAGGGAAAAGCTTGTGATATTCCCCTGCCGTCATCCGGCGTCGCTGAGGTGGTTCTTCACCCTTGGAAGACACATCCTCGGAGGGCCTTCCGCCTCGATATGCGATAGAGGATTGTCCAGAAGGTGCTCCTTCCTTCTTGATCCTGTTTGCCTTCTCTTGAGCTCGACGAAGAAGTGCCTTGGTCTTGTAAAGTTCTTCTCGAAGCTTCATTGATTCCGAGGCCAAGTCTTGTGCCAAGCTATCGGCACATAGACTGAAGTAGGTCTGGAACCGAAGCGAGAGTCCTTCCTTCAGTGGAGGGGCTAGTGCGCTGCTTTCTTCGTCACCTTCCTTCCGGTAAGGTAAGAAGCGAGTTGCCATCTTGGCTGCCATCTCCGGAAGAAGCTCGCGGAGACGGGTTAGTGCCTTGAGTGCAGCAGCCTCAACAGCGAGTGGTAGTGTTGCCATCTGGGGTCCCTCGAAGAACCAACTTGTGGGAGGATCGTTTGCCTTTACGATTACTTCCAGATGGTACTCCACCTCAGTATCGCTCACCCAATGCTCAAGGTAGGTGAGGATGGGTGCTCGGTGGAACTGACACTCTTGGAGGCTATCCTCGAGAAGTAGGGGAAACCCAGTGGTCAGGTGCTCTTCGGGTACAGCGGCCATCTACAAAGGTGGAATAGGAGGGGTTAATAAGCTGATGAAATCTCAAATTTAGAAAAGAAGAGAGGTTCAGAAGGTTTTTGAAAAGGGGTCTCAACTAACTAACGCCCATGCTAACAAAGGCTTCCTACAGTCAGGATGGCTCTGATACCAGCTCTGTGGGGACCCCGACTTAGAAGTCGAGATTACCGAATGCACATGTACAGTGATCCCAGAGGTCAATGCTCACTGAACACACAGAAGCTGAAATAACAAGAATCTTACATCCATACAAATAGTCTTACACGAATTAAGGCCATTATGGCCAAGTCTTACATAGATAGAGCCTCACGGGCTGAATAGGAAATAACTCAAATAGCGGAAGTCTTCGATAAACGGGTAGAACCCATGCCATCTGCCTTAACCCTACAGGCATTCTGACTGGGGTAGCGTCCTAGTTCGCATGTTCGTCTCCAAAGAACTCTTCCCCATAATCCTGCTCTTCCATGCCTGGCCAATTAAATAACCAGTGGCAAGCCAATGAGTACTTTGAATGTACTCACAAGCAACCCATGATGTGGTAACAATGCAATGGATCAATAATGAACAATCTAGCAGGAAGCTACAACAATATGCTATCATCAAGTTTATGCATCAATAACCTCGCGTAAGCTCGAGAACAGGTTACCGACATCAACATGAATATGATTCAACTCATCGAGTCAAGTCACCATCCTTGACTTGTCACACACATTCCAACACTGATGAAGTAAAATTCGGAACATAGTTTAAGTAGCACCACCCAACTGTCCATGACCGTGGACACGGCTATTCGAATAGTTTTACACTCTACAGAGGTTGCGCACTTTACCCACAAGATCCGGGGAACTTCCGTGTCATCCACGACCCGCGGTACCTCAAGTACCCGGGGTAAGCACCCGGTCATTACCTTTCCTTAGACGACACTAACATAGAGTCCACTCATTGGCACACGGCCCTCGGGTACAAACAATAGATCACGGGACTTGCCCTAATTTCAATGTTCACGCGTACCCGAAGGGACCAACGGTGTGTCCGGTGCCCTGTGAAAACAGTCATGGTCGTATATCCAAGCACGACCCCGTCCCGGGAAAGACCTCAAGTCCTCCCGTCACTAGTAATGCGGGCACCATGCTAGTATCGACCTAAGTAATCAATAAAGCCCCGTCCCATAAGGGGTAGTGTGGTTGCACATGTTTGGTTGGGACGGTAGTCACACATAAATCTAATCCATCATTCCACCATGCACATGATCTACCAGCACATCACTTCTTTCTCAAGTGATGACCTAACACTTTATCACCCTCGGGCATTAGGGGCACCCGATGGGTTCATGCAAAGATTTCAACTACGAGGGTTCATATCACACATGCATCATATAAGCATCATGACCAACTATTTGCATGTCATCTAGCGCATAGCAAGATCAACAATAAGGCATGCATCATGTGGTGGTTCATCTAGGTTACCATCGTAACCCTATCATCATGCATCGAAACAAACGGGTTCCGAGAACAAGTGTATCATGGTCAAAGGGCTGCTTGCCTGGATTGGCTTGGTCTTCAAGGTCTTCAAATCCTTCTCCTTCTTCTTCCACAGCAACTTCGTCAAATACGGGATCTATACGTCGCATAATAACCACGGGAAAATAAGAATACAAATAAAACAGAAAAATCAAAGTGCTCAGAAAAATGTCAACTCATTTTTGTAAAATACTAGAGAGATTTCTAAGATGGGGAAAAATCTTAGTTGAAGTTTTGGAGTTACAGAATGGATTCTACTGATTTTTGAACAGGAGTTATACTGCTCAAATTTGAATTTAAATTTGAACAGTACAGAAAAGTTTCATGGATTTGAATGAAAGTGGTACCATTAAATAGGTTGGAATATTGCAAGATTTTAGGAGTTGAAAATATTTAATTTGGATCAATATTCTTTTCTGTATAAATGTTTAAAACATCAACAGAAAAGAAAAATGAAAAAGGGTCCTGTGCGCTGGGCCAGAGGAGGCCACAGTGTACGGCCCAGATGGACTGGCCCAGCCGCACGGAGCCAGCGCGCGCGCACGTCAGGTTCTCAAACCTGGCGGGCGGGGCCCGTGGGTCAGCGGCACAGAGGAGGGAGAGAGAGGTGGGGGGATGACAGGCGGGGCCCGCCTGTCATCTCTAACCCCATGGCCACGACGGCGGCGAGCTCACCGGCGAAGATTCCGGCCACGGCGACGGCAACGGAGGGCAGGGTTGAGCTCAGCGTCGTGTCGCGGTTGCAGTGGTGGTAGTGCGGCACGGCGGGGAGTCCTGGTTCACCGGCGGCGAGGTGGGGCGGCGGAAGCTCGTCGGAGGGTGGTGGCGGCGGCTGTTTCCGGCTGCCACGGAGCGGGGAAACAGGGGGAAAATGATCAGTGGAGTGCGGCGGTTCCGAAACGAGTGGAAGGAGAGGCAGGGGAGGCCCGTACCTCGAGATCGCCGGCGGCCCGACGCGGCGGAGCTCCGGTCGATCCCGAGCACTGGGGCGTCCTAGGGAGGAGTGGAGGGTGCTGGGGGTCTCAGTGGAGAGGTGTGAGGCTGGTGATGGTGCTGGAGAGGCTCGGGAGGGCCTTATATAGCCGCGCCCGTGGTTCACCGTGGACCCGTGCGCCGGCGAGGTTGCAGGCGAGGCTAGAGAGGGTTCTGGAGCCTGGGAACACGCCGGGGAGGTCCGTGGACTAGCTCCACGTCCAGCTGAGGGGATAAGAGGAGCGGGGGAGTGTCGGAGGAGCGCACACATGTGAAGCAGAAGAATGGCCGAAGCGGGCGGCCGGTGCGCGTGTGACGACGTTCTCTGGAGGGCGCAGGAGGAGGGGGGACAGCGCCGGGGAGGTCGCGGACGTCGAGGCGCCTCGACTGGCGCGAGGGGGAGGCTCGAGGTTGTCGGGGGAGGCCGATTGGCCGGAGCCAGCGTGCGGAGGGCACTGTTCGCGCGCTCCGGAGCATGCGTATTGCTGGCATCAGCGTGCTCTCGCCGGTTTGGTCCGATCCAGCGTGTCCAATAGTGTCTAGCACGTTGTAGGAGGAGTAAAGAAATGCCCTGAGGCCTTGGATGCCCTGGGGATGCAGAGAGAGAGGGAGAGGGCTGGTGAAATGGTGAAAGTTGGCTGTGCAGCAAGGTAAAACAAGGGTTTCACCCTTCAATCATGGAGCTGAGGTGCTGGGGGAGTTACTGGAGGTAGCTGGTAACTCAATGAGCCTGTGGTAAGAAGTTCAGGCCATGGAGAAAAGTGAAAGTGGTCAAATTGGAGGTTTTAGCATTTCTGCAGAAGGTGTTTGATCAGTGTTTGATCAAGTAAATGAAGTCCACTTGACATGGCACTTGACAGGGTTGAAAGACATGAGAAAATAGGGTGCTTCACCCACTTTGGGCTCATTTGAAGAAACTAGCCAATGTAACTTTGGTGAACCCTAAAAATCAACAGAAATAGTTTCATCTTGATTGAGTCAAGCTAATCATCTCCCCTTGATGCACCACTTGATGTAGCATCATCATTTGGGGTATTGATCATGCCCACAAAGTTTGAAGCTCCAGATAAAAAGTTGGTAATGTAAAGTTGTTCAAATTTGCATTTGAACAGAAAGGGTTTTGAGGTGATCTGATCAAGTTGCTCTATTCAGATTCTTGTGCCATTTGGTCTAGGTGCCTTATTAGGCCATACTAGCATGTGCACCAAGTTTGAGAGCATTGGGACAAGTTTGGCAATGTAAAGTTGCTCAAACTTCAAATATGGACATAATGGTTATGAAGGGGTTTGAGGATGTTTTCTTGCTTCCCAAGGCATGGGACTTGGCAAGATCATCAAATATGTCATATATGACATGATAGAATTTCCCTGGAATTTTTGGAGAAAAATTCCTTTGTAAACATTTCAAAAGCTTGAAATATCCAGAAAGGGTTTTAGAGGGTTTAGCCCATTATTTTGAACATGACCAAGTGTTGAAACTCTTATATATGGACAATATATGTCCTATGAGTCTCTCTGAATTTTGGCAAATATTTTTGAAACAGTTAAATAATTTTCACCTATTAAAGACCATTTCTGGCCTTAAGAAAAAGCTTTTAAATAAAATAGGAAAATAACTTTTAAAATTATACCTTTGTGGTTTCTGGGAGTCCTATAACTACTAGGTCTCAAATAAACCTTTTGAAATAATTTTCTCACCCTAAATCAAGTACTTGCAGTGCAAATCTCAATTCAGGGGTTTTTGAAAAACTAAATTTATAAAATACTTTTTGGCCAAATTAATTTTGTAAGAAAATACTACACTGTTATATAACACTTGGCATGATCATTATGCAGAAGTTTTGAGTATAGAGATGAAATCTATAAGAGATCATAGTTGACTTTAATGAGCATAAGAAAAAGCAAATGAAGAAAACTCAATTCCAACTAAAAGCCAAATGATGCTAAAAAATTTTGCTGGTCCAAATTTTCATGCTTCAAAGTTACAAATAACATGTTACAAAATGCAGGGTGTGACATATTTCCTATATTTTGAAGAAGTCATTTTATCTTCTCTCTGGAAAATCATTGAGTCGCATAAAGTTTCTGAATTGAGAATATTTCGAGTATGAAATTCAAAATCCTTTCAAAGCCCTTTACCATTTAGAATAAATGGAAGAAGTCATATTATCTTCACTCTAGGGTTTTGTTTTGAAAGAGAATTTGAGTTCCCTCGGAGATCAAAAGCAAAGGGAAAGTTTTGGGAAAGTCATTTTATTCCCTCTCATTTAACTTTCAAAAGTTTCAAATTTCACTCAATTTCACTCAGCACATCAAACAGCAATCAAATCTATCTATTTATTATAACATTCCAAAATTTAGAATTTTGGGATGTTACAAACCTGCCACACTTAAAATGAATCTCGTCCTCGAGATTCGGAGGGGCTAGCAAGAATTAGGTTAGGGTTTGGGGGTCTCCTAACAAATCCACTGATTGGTGTGGCCTAGTGTGCTACCACGCTTAGGAACATGGATACGGTTCCATCAAAACTCAAGTAATCCATCCTTATTGTTGACGGCATCGGTCTTCTCAAATCTTCAGGGTAACTCCTTCTCTGGGGCTCTTTCGGTAGTGGCAAAATTGCCGTCCTCAATTCCTTATATCCTTTCCTCTTGGTAAGGCTCTTTCTGTGTCTAGCTCTTCTTAGCTGACACGTCTAGCGCCAATACTAAACAAATATCGATATCTCATGGAGGTCATCAAACAATTTGTTGGGTCCCTGCAGAAAACGGGTCTGGGCTTCATCCTCACCGTATATCCTACGGTTGGCAACAGCATGCCGTGTACAAGGGAAAAATTTCTGTACCATTCTAAGGTTTAAACAAAGTTTTGACATCGTCATCTCTCTACTATAGGTAAGTCACTCAGATTTACCATCCCGTATAACAGAGGCGAATAATAAGAGTAAGTCGGTATGGTGATCAATCCATCCCGCACCCAAATCATTACCTTGTATATGGTTTAGTGAATCTCGTATTCTAACTCTCGGTCATCCTCACAAGCATTGCAGAATTTTCTCTTGTCAACGAACTATGTTCGGAAAATCCATTGATTCTGCAAGCCAAACAAAACATATAACGTTTCATCACAACCCTCGGGTTTAACGTAACCACCTATAAAATCGTGTGTTGATAAGGTCGTCACTTCTACCAGGGGTTTTCTTTTCGCAAGACTCGATCGCCTCCGTTTGGTTTCTCGCACTGCATGGTGTTTGAGAAACGGATGACCGAGACACAGTTTTTCCGAAGAGGTCCCCTTAACCAGATAGATAGGCCGGTACCACCTACAATTCCCCTACATCTGCTAGCCCATCATGGAAAGGTTTCCCACAACTTACTCAACTATGCCAGAGCCCATATTGGCATGTGGTTGCACATGGAAGTTTCTAGGCATGAAATATTATATGATCCCTTTGATCCTGGGTGGCATTCCAATAGGACAATCACACGGAAACCCCGGGATTTCCTAGGACAACACTGGCATCACCAGGTGTCCGGGCAATCCACTGGTTCACTCCCAGGGTGCCCCATACCAATCCACACAGATGTGTATTCAAGTAGCCACCTTAAGTTGAACCATTAATTAACAACTCACATCTGTCATGGATTTCACTCAAACCCAAACCACGTCTACGAGCATAGCTTGTCCTAACAGCACCGTGGAGTAACTCCCAAAGGTTTGAATGTAATGCAGGTAATAGGTACTACCTCAATCTACTTCCCAATCCCACAAGTAAATTGATCCTACTCACGCAATGTGTGAGGGTTGGACTAATGCAATGAAAACTAGGTATTGGAAAATATGGTCAAAGTGTGAACTTGCCTGCAATGTTGATGAAGATGATTCGCACTCAAAACTCTGGATAGATCTACTCGTCACACTCCGGTCAATCTATCGTAAGCAAGCAATAGTAACCACACATAAGCAATCACTCAGAAAGATCGGACAGAACGAATAAACACTTCGGAAAACTTCGAAAACAAACGAATGACTCTTGAAACATAAAACAATTTCCAACAGTACCAAAATTATGTGAATTTGGCCTTATCAGAAAGTTTAGGTCAAGAGCTTCGATTTGCAAAAAGAATCAACTCAAACGGAGTTACGAAACTCAAGTTATGATCAAACGAAGTTCAAATCTAAAACTAGTTGAATTCAAATTTTAAATTTTTCAAAAACATGTTCAAGTTGTATTACTGGAAAGAGGGCTTCGTAACGAAGACGTGGGCGTTGGTTTCGTTGAATTTGGACCAACAAGTAAAAAGATATGGCCGTTTGAAGTGTAGGGGTTGATCTGTAAAAATAGTAATTATAGACAGGTCCCTGGCTAGAAATCTAAAAGAAAAGGAAACAAACTATCGAGCGAACGCTCACTATTTACGCCTAACTAAAGATCGTTCACTGCTTAGCTAAACCTAAAAAAAATTAAAACCGATCTAAAAAGAAAACCTAACTAACCAGAAAACCGGGAAGGTTTTTACCTAGGCGGTTTTCTGACGGAAACCGGCGGTTTGGCTGAGAAAAACCAGCGCGGTCGAATCGGATCTCGCCGGTGGTGAACTCCAGCGAGCAGCGCGGCTGGAGGCGGTGGCGGAGGCTCGTGGTGCGGCACGGCGTGGGCGATGCGAGGGGCGGGGCGAGGCGCGACGCGGGAGGCAGCAGCAGCAGCTAGCTGCGGCAAGCACGGCGGCGGCGGCGGCAAAGTGCGCGGCGGCGGCGGTTGCGTCAGGCGGCGGCGGCGCGATGCGAGGAGGGGAAAACGCGGCAGCGGCGGCGGTTATAAAGGCGGAGTGGAGCAGCTTGCGGGAGGGGGCAAGGGAGAGGTGTGGCATGCAAGGCACGGACGCCGAGGTCGGTGGCGGCGGCGCTGCCGTGCGGGAGGTGGAGTCTCAACGGGGACGATGGGGATGGGCGTCGTGCTGGGCTGGGCCGTGGCCTGGCAGTGGCTGGGTCGGCCCAGTTCGGCTGAGAGATTTTTTTTTCTTTAAACATTTTTTTACACACAAGAAACGAATAAAAGCAAAATAAAAAAATATCCTATAGGCATATAATATATCAAAATTTGCGGAAAAATAAGCCCTACAACATGAACATTTTAGTACTGTCAAATAAAATGTCCACAAAATCTTATAAATAAAAAGGTCCTACTGCTGCAATAAAAACCAATAAAATCATTCTTAAAATACCAAAATAATTCAAATACATTTATCTCCAATTTTCTGCTGTAGGGAATCATGTTCCCTATTTTCCATGTATTTTATTTTTGGAGAAAAATAATTTGAATAAAACCCAAATAACTCAATATTGGAAATTGAGTTCCAGAAAATTTCAGAAAAACCTCCAACTCATATTTCCTATATTTTGAAGAAGTCATTTTATCTTCTCTGTGGAAAATCATTGAGTCGCATAAAGTTTCTGACTGGAGAATATTTCGAGGATGAAATTCAAAATCCTTTGAAAGCCCTTTATCATTTAGAATAAATGGAAGAAGTCATATTATCTTCACTCTAGGGTTTTGTTTTGAAAGAGAATTTGAGTTCCCTCGGACATCAAAAGCAAAGGGAAAGTTTTGGGAAAGTCATTTTATTCCCTATCATTTAACTTTCAAAAGTTTCAAATTTCACTCAATTTCACTCAGCACATGAAACAGCAATCAAATCTATCTATTTATTATAACATTCCAAAATTTAGAATTTTGGGATGTTACAAACCAGCTACACTTAAAATGAATCTCGTCCTCGAGATTCGGAGAGGCTAGCAATAATTAGGTTAGGGTTTGGGGGTCTCCTAACAAATCCACGGATTGGTGTGGCCTAGTGTGCTACCACGCTTAGGAACATGGATACGGTTCCATCAAAACTCAGGTACTCCATCCTTATTATTGACAGCGTCGGTCTTCTCAAATCTTCAAGGTAACTCCTTCTCTGGGGCTCTTTCGGTAGTGGCAAAATTGCCGTCCTCAATTCCTTATATCCTTTCCTCTTGGTAAGGCTCTTTCTGTATCTAGCTCTTCTTATCTGACACGTCTGGCGCCAATACTAAACAAATATCGATATCTCATGGAGGTCATCAAACAATTTGTTGGGTCCCTGCAGAAAACGGGTCTGGGCTTCATCCTCACCGTATATCCTACGGTTGGCAACAGCATGCCGTGTACAAGGGAAAAATTTCTATACGTTCTAAGGTTTAAACAAAGTTTTGACATCGTCGTCTCTCTACTATAGGTAAGTCACTCAGATTTACCATCCCGTATAACAGAGGCGAATAATAAGAGTAAGTCGGTATGGTGATCAATCCATCCTGCACCCAAATCATTACCTTGTATATGGTTTAGTGAATCTCGTATTCTAACTCTCGGTCATCCTCACAAGCATTGCAGAATTTTCTCTTGTCAACGAACTATGTTCGGAAAATCCATTGATTCTGCAAGCCAAACAAAACATCTAACGTTTCTTCACAACCCTCGGGTTTAACGTAACCACCTATAAAATCGTGTGTTGATAAGGTCGTCACTTCTACCAGGGGTTTTCTTTTCCCAAGAGTGAGCTTGCTTTCTTGACTGGTCCTAGGGCCTGTGGGTTATGGCCCATCTCACCACTAGCAACACCTGGTCTAATCCTCAGATTGGAAATGCTCATACTTCCAACATCCAACTTCCTTGGCTTTCTTACATCCATCCAATTATACCTTACTTCTCTGTGGGTAAAACTACGATGCAATTACCCAGACTCATCTTTGGGCAATCCTCTCCAAGTCGGACGTAACCAACCACTAGTTAGTGTATTCGGGTAACGGTGTTGGATTCTACCACACTTAAAATGAATAACACTAGTTTTCTTGAAAATCTTATTCCATGCATCATGTCTTCACTCATCACCTTTTATAGTAACCACTTATAATATCAAAAATTAATACCATGATGCCAACTGTATCAATTCACAGCTTACTACGATCTACTACACTTCCACTTTCTTGCTTCAACTCCAGTACTTAGCACAAAACTCCTTCTTGGTACAATCTATAGCAAAAATGCACTGCTTTACTACAACAGATACACATAACTATAGACAAGTCTCGTGATTCCCTTGTGATTATGTAGCCTCCTTAGGTCCTCGGCTAAAGGGTCCACGTCAGAACTTGTATATCCATAACTCAATTCTTGGGGTCACTATAGTTCCATACTCCAGCATTACACCCTGGTAAAATCCAATCATACTTCTTTCCTTCATACTCTTGGGGTAAGCTTCATATCAAAATAAACTCCAACTTATTTGTGCAAACTCCACTAATTGGGGCAACGCATTCCTTCCTATGGGTCGAGGGTTCACACAGTGAGGTACCACTAAACAAAATGCACTGGTTCATCCATAATCCATATTCTCCTCATATCAAATCTTGTATTACTACTTGAACCAGTATTCAATACTCCAATTTCCAAGGGTACATCACTACAATTTCTACTATCCAGATAGTCTGGTATGGTCAAGAATTTCTTCCATCTATATCCATTCGTCCTAGCTAAGGATGCTTCAGTCCCACCGGAATTGTGCAACGTGATTCTTAAAATCATCAATCTTTTGCTTCATACTATTGGCTGTGTGCTTCACCTCCACCATCTCTGCATGCATCATACTCAGGCATCCCTGGGTAAAACGAAGTCTTGCTTCGAGTATTTCTCCAATCTGACGTATGGCCTCCATAGCAGCTTCACGAACAGAATCAAAGAATGTTGTTCGCGGTACCCGGGAGATGAAAAAGTATTGACCCATAGTCTTTGGGCAAACTCCTTTCACACGGTGGAGGTGTACCTCCACGTACCAAAGTTCAACTCCATTCTCCATGAAGGGATAACCCTTGTAAACTGCATCTCCTTCCAGTTGAATATGCTGCATCATGTCCTTCAGGATCTTTGGATAATCCTGATCACTAGTCAGGGTCATGATGGTTTCCGGGCCTTTGAAAAAAGACTCGTAAAGGGTTGTCATCTATAGGCATAGGGCAGAAGGGGTTCTCAGGACAACATACAGACATCCTTGGGTAAAACGGGTCTTTGTCCGAGAAAGGTTTGGGTCAGCTTCTCCATGGGCTCTAGGTTTTGGTCGGGGTGAGATAGCAAGAGAGGCATTCACAATCATCCAACAACTCATAACATTTCCTTCTTGGATTCCAAAAGTATCAACTTCTATTGCTTCACGAACTATTACAATGTTCTTTCCATAACTCAACTCAACATCGTAATAAAAGTGTATTCCATATTTAGCTACATGCTTCATTCTAATATCCAGATGTCGACTACTCTGGTCAATCTTTCCTCGGGTCTAAACCTTCTCTTGGCAAAATATTCTACTTCCTGGTAGCATAAACTATTGTCATCAGACAAATCTAAGGACTTCATGGTGGCTATCTTAGTTCACTGGGTTCTTCGCTTCCTGGTTGGGCATTTGATAGCATAATGACCTAAATCCTTGCACCGATAACAAGTGATGTGACTCAGGTCCTTTTCCACAGAAATTGGGTTGTTCTGGGACACATGTTCTTCCTCTTACTTGACTTCTTCATTCCTATCAATTCTTCTATCTTTTGTGGATCAAACTCCACTTCTTTTGTCGGGAAGTCTCCCAGATACTCATGGCTTTCCTTTGTGCATTGCTGTGAAAGATGTCCTTTCTCTCCACATGAGTAGCAAGCACGGGAATAATATCTGTTTTCTCCTTCTCCATCAGGGTCGTCAATATCTTCCTCCATCGCGGATTCCCTTAGGGTTTCCTCGAGGACTTCTTTCATTGCTTCTTTCTTCCGCTGGACAGTTAGTTGCACCATGGGGTAAATGTGACACTGAGAAGGGTAGTGGGTAGTCCCTTCACACAAGAAACAAGTAATCTGCCTAGTTGGGCATTCTTTAGCTAGGTGACTTCCTTCACAATTAGGGCATTCATCCTTGTGCTCCTCCTGGGTGTGTCCTATTTCTCCACAAATCCTACATGCACAACGTTTCTTCTTCTGGTTGTCACCACGCTCTCGGATGAGACGGGATATTAACAGAGTCTTCTTGAATTCCACCCAACTTTCTGCTCTATTACATCCGTGTATGGCTTGATGCATCTTACACCTTGTTGCAGCACTTTTTGTAAAGTACTGAAGAACGTATTGAACCTCATACTTCCTTGCAACCATTTTTTTCCTAAAGTGGTCCTCCATGCTTTGTATCCATAGTTCTGCCTCAGGTTGAGTCATTGGTCCAGAGACTTGAAGTCTATCTTCAGTCATCCTCTATTGGGTCCAAGGGTTTTGGGATGAGATTCGGAAGAGATAGAGGGGGACACTCAATACAAACAATAGCTTTGAAAAGACGGTTTTAGTTTGTGGCCGCCGGAAAACATCAAACAAATGACGGCTCACAATCGTCGCATCTAACGTAAGTACATAACAGGGGTTTGGTCTTCTAAAGGTCATCATCTCTTCAAAGTTGTCAACTCTTCAATCCTTCGGAGTATCCATGGTAAATTCATCTTTACTCCGAACTGGTCCAATTGGGAAAAAGGGGTATTGTCTAACTATTTCAGGTCAAAGGGAAGATTTGACAAACTCAGAAAAGAAGAGAGATAAGAATCTTTTTGAAAAAGATAGTTTTAGAGAAATCCTTTCCTACGGTCTGGCCAGTTTCTAGGGTCACGTCCTACAGTCAACATGTGCTCTGATACCATCTTGTAGTGACCACGATCCGAATGGACCGAAGTCTCTGTGTTCTGTGTCATCCCTGGATCGGTATGCTGACACACACAGTACAAACATGATTTATAACAGAGGTAAATCACATGTATTAAGTAACGTAAGTACTATTACCTCAATCGATCATAGCGGAAGCAACAAAGGTTGTGGATTCCCATCAACACCAACGGCAAAGTTGAGTGTAGAAATCGTAACCCTAACGTATCACTTACTCGTCGTAAGCTAATCCTGCAACATGAGACGTTGCAGCCATAGAGGGTCAGTACATTGAATGTACTGGCAAATTCACACTGTAATGATAATGATGAATAAGACCTACAACTACATGCATATTTGGCTGGTGGAGGCTGTAATGTTAAAGTTTTTGCGTAAATCCAATTTTTCCCTACAACAAAGGAATATATTTTAATTAACTATCATGGTAGTTGAAACATCGTTGAGAAGATAGACATCCTCTCAACCCCAATTAAAATAATCATTAAACCCAACAATATTAAATTAAAGAGTGATGAGATCAGCAAATAATCCACTTCTAGATACTCAAAGATGTCCATAACCGGGGACACGTCTACTCATGAATAGTTTGTACACTCTACAGAGGTCTGTGCACTTTTCCCACAAGACTCGATCGCCTCCGTTTGGTTTCTCGCACTGCATGGTGTTTGAGAAACGGATGACCGAGACACAGTCTTTCCGAAGAGGTCCCCTTAACCAGATAGATAGGCCGGTACCACCTACAACCCCCCTGCATCTGCTAGCCCAGCATGGAAAGGTTTCCCACAAATTACTCAACTATGCTAGAGCCCATATTGGCATGTGGTTGCACATGGAAGTTTCTAGGCATGAAATATTATATGATCCCTTTGAGCCTGGGTGGCATTCCAATAGGACAATCACACGGAAACCCCGGGATTTCCTAGGACAACACTGGCATCACCAAGTGTCCGGGCAATCCACTGGTTCACTCCCAGGGTGCCCCATACCAATCCACCCAGATGTGTATTCAAGTAGCCACCTTAAGTTGAACCATTAATTAACAACTCACATATGTCATGGATTTCACTCAAACCCAAACCACGTCTATGAGCATAGCATGTCCTAATAGCAACGTGGAGTAACTCCCAAAGGTTTGAATGCAATGCAGGTAATAGGTACTACCTCAATCTACTTCCCAATCCCACAAGTTAATTGATCCTACTCACGCAATGTGTGAGGGTTGGACTAATGCAATGAAAACTGGGTATTGGAAAATATGATCAAAGTGTGAACTTGCCTGCAATGTTGATGAAGATGATTCGCACTCAAAACTCTGCATAGATCTACTCGTCACACTCCGGTCAATCTATCGTAAGCAAGCAATAGTAACCACACATAAGCAATCACTCAGAAAGATCGGACAGAACGAATAAACACTTCGGAAAACTTAAAAAACAAACGAATGACTCTTGAAATATAAAACAATTTCCAACAGTACCAAAATTATGTGAATTTGGCCTTATCAGAAAGTTTAGGTCAAGAGCTTCGATTTGCAAAAAGAATCAACTAAAACGGAGTTACGAAACTCAAGTTATGATCAAACGGAGTTCAAATCTAAAACTACTTGAATTCAAATTTTAAATATCTCAAAAACATGTTCAAGTTGTATTACTGGAAAGAGGGCTTCGTAACGAAGACGTGGGCGTTGGTTTCGTTGAATTTGGACCAACAAGAAAAAAGATATGGCCGTTTGAAGTGTAGGGGCTAATCTGTAAAAATAGTAATTACAGACAGGTCCCTGGCCAGAAATCTAAAAGAAAAATAAAAAACTATCGAGCAAAACTCACTATTTATGCCTAACTAAAGATCGTTCACTGCTTAGCTAAACCTAAAAAAAATAAAACCGATCTAAAAAGAAAACCTAACTAACCAGAAAACCGGGACGGTTTTTACCTAGGCGGTTTTCTGACGAAAACCGGCGGTTTGGCTGAGAAAAACCAGCACGGTCGAATCGGATCTCGCCGGTGGTGAACTCCGGCGAGCAGCGCGGCTGGAGGAGGCGCCGATGGCTCGTGGTGCGGCGCGGCGCGGGCGATGCGAGGGGCGGGGCGAGGCGCGGCGCGGGAGGCAACAGCAGCAGCTATCTGCGGCAAGCACGGCGGCGGCGGCAGAGTGCGCGGAGGCGGCGGCACGATGCGAGGAGGGGAAAACGCGGCAGCGGCGACGCCTTATAAAGGCAAAGGGGAGCAGCTTGCGGGAGGGGGCAAGGGAGAGGCGTGGCGTGCAAGGCTCGGACGCCGAGGTCGATGGCGGCGGCGCTGCCGTGCGGGAGGTGGAGTCTCGACGGGGACGACGGGGATGGGCATCGTGCTGGGCTGGACCGTGGCCTGGCAGTAGCTGGGCTGGCCCAGTTCGGCTGAGAGATTTTTTTTTCTTTAAACATTTTTTTTACAGACAAGAAACGAATAAAAGCAAAATAAATAAAAATATCCTATAGGCATATAATATATCAAAATTTGCGTAAAAATAAGCCCTACAAATGAACATTTTACTACTGTCAAATAAAATATCCACAAAACCTAATAAATAAAAAGGTCCTACCGCTGCAATAAAAACCAATAAAATCATTCTTAAAATACCAAAAGAATTCAAATACATTTATCTCCAATTTTCTGCTGTAGGGAATCATGTTACCCTATTTTCCATGTATTTTATTTTTGGGGAAAAATATTTTGAATAAAACCCAAATAACTCAATATTGGAAATTGAGTTCCAGAAAATTTCAGAAAAACCTCCAACTCATATTTCCTATATTTTGAAGAAGTCATTTTGTCTTCTCTCTGGAAAATCATTGAGTCGCATAAAGTTTCTGAATTGAGAATATTTCGAGGATGAAATTCAAAATCCTTTCAAAGCCCTTTATCATTTAGAATAAATGGAAGAAGTCATATTATCTTCACTCTAGGGTTTTGTTTTGAAAGAGAATTTGAGTTCCCTCGGAGATCAAAAGCAAAGGGAAAGTTTTGGGAAAGTCATTTTATTCCCTCTCATTTAACTTTCAAAACTTCAAATTTCACTCAATTTCACTCAGCACATCAAACAGCAATCAAATCTATCTATTTATTATAACATTCCAAAATTTAGAATTTTGGGATGTTACACCACGATCATCACCAACGACCCTATCATCATGGGAGGAACAATCATCATCAACATCTTCACCAGCACCATCTCACCTCAAACCCTAGTTCATCCCGTGTATTCAATCTTTGTCTCAAAACCTCATATTGGTACATGTGAGTTGCTAGTAGTGTTGATTACATCTTGTAGTTGATGCTAGTTGGTTTATTTGTTGGAAGATTATATGTTCACATCTAGTATGCTATTCAATACTCCTCTGATCTTGAACATGAATATGATGTGTGAGTAGTATTTTTTGTTCTTGAGGACATGGGAGAAGTCTTGTTATAAGTAATCATGTGAATTTGGTATATGTTCGGTATTTTGATGATATGTATGTTGTTAATTCCCTTAGTAGTGTTATGTGAACGTCGACTACATGATACTTCACCATCATTGGGCCTAAGGGAATGCATTTTGAAGTAGTTATTAGATGATGGGTTGCTAGCGACAGAATCTTAAACCCTAGTTTATGCGCTATTCCGTAAGGGGCTGATTTGGATCCATATGTTTCATGTTATGGTTAGATTTATCTAAATTCTTCTTTCATAGTTGCGGATGCTTGCGGGAGGGGTGTAACCATAAGTGGGAGGCTTGTTTAAGTCAGAATAGCACCCAAGGACCGGTCCACCCACATATCAAATTATCAAAGTAACGAGCGCGAAACCAACCAACATGATGAAAGTGACTAGATGAAATTCATGTGTGTCCTCAAGAACACTTTGCTTATTATAAGAGACTATTTTGGACCATCCTTCAGCACAAAAAGGAGTGGGCTACCTTGCTGCACTTTTTCTTACCGTTACTATTACTTGCTCGTTACAAATTATCTTACTATCAAACAACTTGCTAGCAATAATTTATGTGCTTGCAGAAACTACCTTGCTAAAAATCGCTTGTCATTTCCTTCTACTCCTCGTTGGGTTCGACACTCTTATTTTTTTCCTTCTACTCCTCGTTGGGTTCGACACTCTTACTTATTGAAAGGACTATGATTGATCCCCTATACCTGTGGGTCATCAAGGTTCTTTTCTGGCACCATTTTCAGGGAATGAAGCGCCCTTGGTAAGGAAACATTTATATTACATGCTGAAATTTACTATCACTTGTCACTATGGAAAGTAATCCTTCGAAGGGCTTGTCCGGGGTATCTTCACCTCGAACGAAAGGATAGAGATTTGCTCCACAACATACTGCACCATATATAAACAATTATCATGAGATTCCTTTGTGTACGATAGAAAAACGGCTAGCTAATCCTTCTACAGGAGATGGAACAAAACATCCTGACATGCACCTAATCTATGTGGATTAAGTCTGTGGATTTTTTTAAGCTTGCAGGTCTTCCCTGAGATGAAGTTAATAAGAAGGTTTTCCCTTTATCTTTGGGGGGAAAGCATTGCAATGATATAATCTGTGTGATGATATTGGAACTTGGGATTGGAACCGATTGAAATTGGAATTTCATCAAAAGTTCTATCATATGCATTTGGTTCAACGTGATTAGAATTATATTTAAGAAATTGGCCTCGTGAAGGAGAAATTATTGCTCATGCTTGAGGCAGGCTTTAAGTACATGATGTACCCATGCCCCAATCATGAGATCTCAAGAGAAATTATCTTACATAATTTTTATGCTCGACTTTCTCATAATGATCAAACCATGCTTGATTCTTCTTCAACTTGTTCTTTATGAAGAAAACTATTGAATTCAGATGGGATCTTCCGGAAAGACTTGAACGCAACTCTTAAAATTGGGGACTCGACAAAGGTAAAGAGTCAGGTATATTTCTTGAGTTCAATTGTGTTAAATCTTTTATGGATACTGATGCTTTTCATAAGTTTATCACTAAATATGGACTTGACTCTAAAATAGTAGTTTAATTTTGTGAATCTTTTGCTACTCGTGTTGACCTACCTATGGAGAAGTGGTTTAAATATCACCCCCTTGTTAAAGAAAAATTTAGGAACCCACTATTGTTAAAGATTGAACTATCATTTATAGTGTTGATCCAGTTGTGCCAACTGCTTATATTGAAAAACACCTTTTTCCGTTAGGATAAAGGAACATGCTAAAGTTTCAACCATGGTTAACAGAAGTAATATTGTACCACCTAGACCCTCTGAACAAATTAAAGTTGAACCTAACATTGCTATGGTCAAAGATCTCTTGGTCGATAATATTGACGGGCATGTTATTTATTTCTATGGTAAAGCTGCTAGAACTGCTAAACCTGATGATAAAGATAAGAATAAACCCCTTGTGGGCATGCCCGTTGTCTCTGTTAAAATAGGATATCATTGTAATCATGGCTTATGTGATCTAGGTGCTACTGTGACTGCTATCCCGTTCACCTTATATCAAGAAATTATGAATGATATTGTTCCTGCTGAAAAGGAAGACAGTGATGTTACTATTAAGCTTGCAAATAGGGACACTATTACACCACTTGGGATTGTTAGACATGTTGAAGTCTTGTGTGGAAAAAAATACCCTATCAAATTCCTAGTTCTTAGTTCTCCACAAGATGATTTTTGTCCCATTATATTTCATAGACCCTTCTTGAATACCATTAATGCTAAGACTGGTTGCGTTAAAGAAACTGTTAGCATTAACTTTGGTGATGTTTCTCATGAGTTTAACTTTTCTAAATTTCATATAAAATCACATGATAAGGAGTTTCCTAATAAGTATGACGTTATTGGTCTTGCTTCTATTGTCGTGCCTCCAACTGATCCATTAGAACAATACTTGTTAGACCATGAAAATGATATGCAAATGAATGAAAGAAATGAAATAGACAAGTTGCACTTTGAACAACAACCTATGCTTAAACACAATTTGTCAGTTGAAACTCTTGGAGGTCCTCCTCCACCTAAAGGTGGCCTTGTGTTTGAATTGAAGCAATTACCGGATATATTGAAATATGCTTATCTTGATGAAATGAAGATATATCATGTTATTAACAGTGCTAACCTTTCTGATCATGAAGAAAGGAGATTATGAAAAATTCTGAGAAAACACTGCGCTGCTATTGGATATACTCTTGATGATCTTAAGGGCATATGTCAGCACAAGATTAATATGGAGCCTGATGTTGAACCGGTTGTTGATCATCAATGGTGATTAAATCGTAAGATATAAGAAGTGGTAAGAATAGAAATATTAAAGCTTTTGGAAGGAGGTATTATCTATCCCATAGCTCATAGTAGATGGGTAAGTCATGTTCATTGTGTTCCTGAAAGGAGGTATTACTATTGTTCCAAATGATATAAATGAGCTTATTCCACAAAGAATCGTAAATGGCTATAGGATGGTGATTGATTTTAGGAAATTAAACAAAGCTACTAGAAAAGATGATTACCCCTTACCTTTTATTGATCAAATGCTAGAAAGGTTTTCTAAGAACACACACTTTTACTTTCTTGATGGATATTCCAGTTTCTCTCAAATACGTAATTCACAACCCGATCAAAAGAAAGCCACTTTTACTTGCCCTTTTTGAACTTATGCTTATAGACGTATGCCTTTTGGTTTATGCAATGCACCTACTACTTTTCAAAGATGTATGACTGCCATATTCTCTAACTTTTGTGAAAAGATTGTTGAGGTTTTCATGGATGATTTTTCCATTTACGGAACTTGTTTTGATGATTTCTTGAGCAACCTTGATCGAGTTTTGCAGAGATGTGAAGAAAGTAACCTTGTCTTGAATTGGGAGAAGTGCCACTTTATGGTAAATGAAGGTATAGTCTTGGGCCATAAAATTTCAGAAAGACGTATTGAGGTGGGCAAGGCTAAAGTTGATGCAATTAAGAAAATGCCATGCCCTAAAGATATTAAAGGTATCCGTAGTTTCCTCGATCATGCTGGTTTCTATAGAAGGTTTATTAAAGACTTCTCTAAACTTTCTAGGCCTCTTACCAATCGATTACAAAAAGATGTTCCATTTGATTTTGATGATGATTGTGTAGAATCCTTTGAAACACTTAAGAAAGCCTTAACCTCTGCACCTATTGTCCAACCACCTGACTGGAATCTTCAATTTGAAATTATGTGTGATGCAAGTGATCATGTTGTTGGTGATAGGATAAAGTGTTGATAAAAACTTAAATGTTAACCATTATGCTAGTAAAACTCTAGGCAGTGCTCAAAGAAATTATGCTACTACTAAAAAATAATTTCTTGCAGTTGTGTTTGCATGTGATAAATTCAGATCTTATATTGCTGACTCTAAAGTAATTATTCACACTGATCATGCTACTATTAAGTACCTTATGGAAAAGAAAGATGCTAAACCTACACTAATTAGACGGGTTCTTTTGCTTCAAGAATTCGATTTTCATATCACTGATAGGAAAGGAGCTGAGAATCTCGTAGCGGACAACTTGTCTAGGTTAGAAAATAATCCTTAATGACCCATTACCTATTGATGATCGTTTTCCTGATGAGCAATGGCTATCATAAATGCCTCTCGTAATACTCCTTGGTCTGTTGACTATGCTAATTACATCATTGCAAAATTTATACCACCTAGATTTACATACCAACAAAAGAAAAAAATCATTGATTTAAGACATTACTTCTAGGATGACCCACATCTTTATAAAGAAGGAGTAGATGGTATTATTAGACATTGTATAACTGAGCACGAACAGGCAAATCCTACGAAAGTGTCGCTCCGAGGCATATGGAGGACACCATGCTGGAAACACAACCGCACCCAAGGTATTACAATCTGGTTTTTATTGGCCTACTCCCTTCAAGGATGCTCGTATGTTTGTCTTATCTTGTGATGAATGTCAAAGAGTTGGCAATATTGGTAGACTTTAGGAAATGCCTATTAATTATTCGTTTGTTATCGAACCATTTGATGTTTGGGGATTTGATTATATCGAACCTTTTCCTTCCTCTAATGGGTATACACATATTCTAGTTGTTGTTGATTACGTTACTAAGTGGGTGGAGGCTATTCGAACTAGTAGTGCTGATCATAACACTTATATTAAAATACTTAAAGAAGTTTATCTTCCTGAGGTTTGGAGTCCCTAGATATTTAATGACTGATGATGGTTCACACTTTATCCATGGTGATTTCCAACAATTTCTTCTTAAACATGATGTCAACCATAGAATTGCATATCTTATCATCCTCGGTCTAGTGGTCAAGTTAAATTAAGTAATAGATAAATAAAACTAATTTTGGAAAAGACCATTAAAAGATCTAGGAAGGATTGTTCTAAAAAAACTTGATGATGCATTATGGGCTTATAGAACTGCTTATAAGAATCATATGTGTACGTCTCCCTATAAAATGGTTTATGGAAAATCATGACATTTACCTCTTGAGTTAGAACATAAACCATATTGAGAAATTAAAGAACTCAACTATGATTTCAAACTTGTTGGTGAAAAGAGGTTATTCAATATTAGCTCATTAGATGAATGGAGAACCCAACAACAAAAAACAAACAACAACAACAAAGCCTTTAGTCCCAAACAAGTTGGGGTAGGCTAGAGGTGAAACCCATAAGATCTCGTGACCAACTAATGGCTCCGTCATATGGATAGCAACCTTCCACTCACCCCTGTCGATAGCTAGTTCTCTAGTGATACTACAATCCTTCAAGTCTCTCTTAACGGACTCCTCTCATGTCAAATTCTGTCTACCCTGACCTCTCTTGACATTCTTCGCACGTTTTAGCTGTCCGCTATGCACTGGATCTTCTGGAGGCCTGCGCTGAATATGCCCAAACCATCTCAAACGATGTTGGACAAGCTTCTCTTCAATTGGTGCTACCCCAACTCTATCTCGTATATCATCATTCCGGACTCGAGCCTTCCTCGTGTGGCCACACATCCATCTCAACATATGCATCTCGGCCACACCTAACTGTTGAACATGACGCCTTTTAGTCGGCCAACACTCAGCGCTATAGAGCATGGCGGGTCGAACCGCTGTCCTGTAGAACTTGCCTTTTAGCTTTTGTGGCACTCTCTTGTCATAGAGAAAGCCAGAAGCTTGGAGCCACTTCATCCATCCGGCTTTGATTCGATGGTTCACATCTTTATCAATACCCCCATCCTCCTGCAGCATTGACCCCAAATATCGAAAGGTGTTCTTCTGAGGCACCACCTGCCCATCAAGGCTAACCTCCTCCTCACACCTACTAGTACTGAAACCGCACATCATGTACTCAGTTTTAGTTCTACTAAGCTTAAAGCCTTTCGATTCCATGGTTTGTCTCCATAACTCTAACTTCCTATTTACCCCTGTCCGACTATCGTGAATTAGCACCACATCGTCCACAAAGACCATACACCATGGGATATCTCCTTGTATATCCCTTGTGACCTCATACATCACCAAGGCAAAAATATAAGGGCTCAAAGCTAACCCCTGATGCAGTCCTATCTTAATCGGGAAGTCATAAATGTCGACATCACTTGTTCGAACACTTGTCACAACATTATTGTACATGTCCTTGATGAGGGTAATGTACTTTGCTGGGACTTTGTGTTTCTCCAAGGCCCACCACATGACATTACGCGGTATCTTATGAAAGGCCTTTTCCAAGTCAATGAACACCATATGCAAGTCCTTCTTTTGCTCCCTGTATCTCTCCATAAGTTGTCAAACCAAGAAAATGGCTTCCATCATCAACCTCCGAGGCATGAAACCAAACTGATTTTTGGTCACGTTTGTCATTCTTCTTAAGCAGTGCTCAATGACTCTCTCCCATAGCTTCATTGTATGGCTCATCAGCTTAATTCCACGGTAATTAGTACAACTCTAAACATCCCCCTAGTTCTTGAAGATTGGTACTAATATAATCCATCTCCATTCTTCTGGCATCTTGTTTTCCTGAAAAATGAGGTTAAAAAGCTTGGTTAGCCATACTATCGCTATGTCTCCGAGGCATTTCCACACCTAAATGGGGATACAATCAGGGGCCATCGCCTTGCCTCCTTTCTTCCTTTTTAAAGCCTCTTTGACCTCAGACTCTTGAATTCGCCGCACAAAACAAATGTTGGTCTCATCAAAGGAGTCTTCCAGTTCAATGGTAGAACACTCATTCTCCCTATTGAACAGTTTGTCGAAGTACTCCCGCCACCTATGCTTAATCTCCTCATCCTTCACGAGGAGTTGGTCTGCTCCGTCCTTGATGCTTTAGACTTGGCCAATATCCCTCGTCTTCCTCTCTCGGATCTTGGCCATCTTATAGATGTCCCTTTCACCTTCCTTCGGGCCTAACCGTTGGTAGAGGCCCTCATACGCCCTACCTCTTCCTTCACCGTCAGCTCGCTTTGCGGCCTTCTTCGCCGTCTTGTACTTCTCTAAGTTGTCTGCACTCCTATCCAAGTACAGGCGTCTGAAGCACTCTTTCTTCTCTTTAGTCGCCATCTGGACATCATCATTCCACCACCAGGTATCCTTATCTTTGCTTCTCCTTCCCATAGACACTCCAAACTCCTCCGGGGCGACCTTACGAATGCAAGTTGCCATCTTCATCCACACATTTTCCGCATACTCTCCTTCCTCCCAAGGGTCCTACTTAATGACCATCTCCTTGAACGCCTGAGCTACCTCCCCCTGGAGCTTCCACCACTTCGTTCTAGAGACTTTGGCGTGCCTATCCCGCTGGACACAAATCCGAAAGCGGAAGTCAGCAACCACCAGATTACGTTGAGGTACAACACTCTGTCCATGTATCACCTTACAATCTAGGCACGCACGACTATCTTCTCTTCTCGAAAGGATGAAATCAATCTGTCTAGAGTGTTTGCCACTACTAAAAGTCACCAGATGTGATTCTCTCTTACTAAAGAGGGTGTTAGCTACAATCATGTCATAGGCTAGAGCAAAGCTTAAGACATCTTCTCCTTCTGGATTCCTGATGCCATAGCCAAAGCCCCCATGCACCCCTTCAAAACCTATGATAGATGTACACATGTGGCCATTGAGATCTCCTCCTATGAAGAGCTTCTCGTCAATTGGTACACTCCTAACCATGTCTTCCAGGCCTTCCCAAAACTCCCTCTTGGTGTTCTCAGTGTGGCCAACTTGCGAGGCATACGCGCTGATAACATTGAGAACTAAGTCCCCAACTACCAGCTTGACCAGGATAATCCGGTCCCCACGTCTCTTGATGTCGACCAGTCCATGATTGAGGCTCTTGTTGATCAATATGCCTACACCATTCCTATTTGCAGCCATCCCGGTGTAAAACCGGTACCCTCTACCTCTTTCGCCTTCTGTCCCCTCCACTTGGTTTCATGGACGCAAAGGATATCAAGACCTCTCCTAACCGCTGCATCGACTAGCTCCCGAAGCTTCCCTGTCAAGGACCCTATGTTCCAGCTACCTAAGTGAATCCTCCTAGGCTCATCTAGCTTCCTTAACCTTCACACTCGTCGAGTCAAATGCGAAGACCCTTGCTCATTTTCTACTACATCCGGGCGCCGATGTAGAGCGCCACTAAGGATGTGTGTCGGTGTACTAAGATAGGGGTACCTTAGTACCCCAACTTGTGCACGGGCAGTAGCAGCTTCCCGCGGCAGGGCTCACCACGTGCTCGCCGGAAACCTTTCTGGTCCCTATAAAACCATTCAAAAACAAAGTATGCAAGACAGAAGATCAAGGCCCCGCAAGTGGAGCTTGCCGGGAAGGCCGTCCCAGGCTCAAGATTATTACATTAACACAAGACCCTGGCAAGAGGAGCTTGCCAGGAAGACCAGAAGACTGCATCTCAGAAGACATGCCTCGGCGCACCCTGCGCCCCGGCAGGACCCGGGGAGCGACAAGCTCCCGGGCCCGCCAAGATCAAAACCCCGACAAGGTGCTTGCCGGGGGAAGCCTGTGCTGTGTGCCCGCGCTCCAGCTCATCGGCCCACGCGTCGCCCTGGGGCCCTTCCAGGGACGCGTGGCGGATGGCTGTGCAGCCTGGGGGACACGGTGGCACGCCACGGTGACGAGGCTACCGCCGTGGCGAACGGAGACGCATGGACGGGTGCTTTTGGGGTCGACGGTGACGGGCATTTAATGCCCTTGTCCCCCACTATCAAGGTTAGGTGAAGATCACTATTCATCCACTGTTCATGCACTGTTCCCGCACTGTTACAACTACCACCAAAGTTACATTTTTACCCTCTTCTACGTTGACACCTGTCGGTGACCCCTTGAGCTATAAAAGGAGGCCCATGCACAACGTTGAAAGGGTTCGAAAGCTAGATAGCTCTCTTGCTCGGTGTAGCTAGTTCTTCAAGCTCCCGAGCTCACAAACTCAATACAAACCAAGCAGGAGTAGGGTTTTACGCGTCCGCGCGGCCCGAACCTGGGTAAACTGCCCGCGTGCGCTCCTCGATCCGCTCTTCGTGCTCCCTCCGCTCCCTCACCGCAACGTACAAGGGGCTCCGGTCCCATAGGTGCTCGTGGTGGACAGTTTCCCCCGACATCTTTGGCGCGCCAGGTAGGGGGCGTCGAGGTTGTGCGAACCTGATCCGGCGCTCACGCGGGCGCAATCTTCATCAACCTCTCCAGCTTCATCAACTTCATCAGCAACAGCAACATGGCCCCGAAGAAGAAGGTTTCGGAGGTCGTAGGCCCGTCTGCGTCGATTCCCCCACCACCAGAACCAACGGTGGGTGGAGGAGACGCCGGCGAAAGGGTGGTCGCCGGCGAGGAAACTCACGGCACCGCCAAATCCAAGGACAAGGCGGACGACCGAACCAATTCCAAGGCCTCGGTGTCCGTAGACGCGCCACGTCCATCTCAGCAGACGACAGGCCAGCAGCGCCGTGGTACAGGAGGTACCATCCGCTTGCTGGGCCAAGGACAAACTGGAGGCTCGCGGGATACTCACGGCCATCGTCCTGGCACGAGCAAGGCGCGGTCGCCGGGGCGGGAGACTGCTCCTTCTAACCCTGTTAGAAGTCCGAGCATATCTCGCTCCTCGCACCGCTCGCCACCGCTCCCCTCCTCTCCAGCAGAAGCTCTCGCAAGAGCGCAACTGCTCCTCGATTTCCCTCCAGCGGCAGACAAGGCCGAAGACTGGAGGGCAACAATCCAAAGCCTCATCGCCTTCGCCAACAACGACACGCCGCAGCAGCTGGCGACATCGCGGCCACGGCAAGTCGACCAAGCGAAGGCCGACGACGACAAGACCGCCGGGGGTGCAACCACCGTGCACTCCCCGCCGTGGAAGCAGAAGACGCCACCCCGCCGGATTAACGTCGACGACGACTCCACGGCGTCGTCGGATCCGCGGGCTCGTCGGGACCAGCGCCAAGTCCTTGACGATCGGCGGCAAGAAGATGCTCGGACGACGATCGAGCGACGACGAGAAGCCCGGCGACAATCGGATCAGCATGCTGGGACCGTTGTCGACACGCACGCGCCCGGTGAGCCAGGCGACTTGCCGTACGCGGCAGGTTGCCCTGCGTTCACCCGTGAGCTGCGGCGCGTCCAGTGGCCCAGCATGAAAAACTTCAAGCCCGACGTACCCGAGAAGTACGACGGCAAGACGCACCCCTCGGAGTTCCTCAGCATCTACACCATCGCGGTGCAAGCTACCGGGGGACGCGACGAGAAGATATTGGCCAACTACTTCCCGCTGGTGCTTAAGCCGAATGTCCGTTCTTGGCTTATGCACTTGCCGGAAGGCTCCATTTCTTCGTGGGCAGATCTGTGCCACCAATTTGTTGGCGCCTTCACGGGCGGCCACAAACCCCACGGCCAGGAGAGTGATCTCCACATCTTGGCCCAGAAGGAAGGAGAATCCCTGCGCAAGTACATTCAACGGTTCAGCCGCGTGCAGCACAATATTCCCGACGTCCACCCCGCCGCGGTTATCAGCGCGTTCCACCAGAACGTGCGTAACCGTCGCATGCGGGAAGAGATGGCCATGACCAAAATACGGGATGTCAGCGAGCTCTACGCTCTGGCTGACAAGTGCGCGCGCGCCGAAGAGGGGAGGAGACTCCCCGAGAAAGATGCTGGCGCAGGAGGAAGCGACAGCGAGGATGCCGCCCCGGCAAAGAAGAGCCGGCGGCGGAACAACAGAAAGAAGAAGAGCAAGGAAGTGCTGGTCGTCGAGAAGTCCGGCAAGGAGGCTCCCGCCAAGACAGCACAGGCTGGCGGCTCCGGCAAGGAGCCTGCCCCTGTAGCGGCAGCCGACAAGCAGGACGGCTCTGACAAGCAATATTGCAAGATCCACCGCACCAAGGGCCACGACCTTTCGAACTGCAAGCGAGTCGAGTACCTCGTAGAGCAGCAGAAAGCTGAATACGAGCGTCGCGACAAGGAGAAGGCCCAGGGTGGCGGAGGAGAGCCAAGCAAGAAGCGGCCATTCAATGGCCGGGGAGGACGCTGCGGCAAGGCCAAGCAGCGGCAAGGTGATCGACCTCCCCGGGGCCGCGACAAGGACGAGGAAGAAGACGACGACGACGACATGGAGGAAGGTGATAACAGCAAGCAGGAGTTCCAGAAGGCCACAGAAGTTCTATGTGTCGACGGAGGCGCCTCTCTGCACGCTTCCCACCGCCAACTCAAGCAGTGGGTGCGGGAAGTAAACGCAGCAGAGCCGCCCGTTGAGTCACGCAGGCTCCTGAAGTGGTCCAGCACGCCCATCATTTTTGATCTTGAGGATCACCCTGACCGCACCACGGCGGTCGGGTGCTTGCCGATGTTGGTCTCACCAACCATCCGCAACCTCAAGGTCACCAGAATGTTGGTTGACGGCGGGGCCGGCCTGAACTTGATCTCCTCGGCTGTGATCAAGAGACTCTAGATCCCAGACGGTGAGCTCGAAGAAACCGGTTCGTTCCAAGGAATAAACCCGGGAAGGAGCAAGCCGAAGGGGAAGATCACTCTGCCAGTGACCTTTGGCGGGGAACTCAACTTCAGGACGGAGAGGATAACCTTTGACGTGGCCGATATCCCATTGCCATACAATGGGATACTTGGACGTCCTTCCCTCGCCAAGTTCATGGCAGCTTCCCACTACGCCTACAATGTACTCAAGATGCCGGGGCCGATAAGCGTCATCTCTGTCCTTGGCGACAAGAAGGACGCGCTTATCTGCGCCGACAAGATATACCGGGATGCAGCAGCCGCGGCGGAGAGCAACACACTTGCCGCTGAAGCTCCCAGGGGGAAGAAGACCAAGACCAAGTCCGGCAAGTGCTCTGGGGCCCACTCCGGCAAACGCACCTCTTCGGAGTGCTGCGCTGCCGTCGAGGACGTTCCATCGAGCTCCACCGGCAAGTGCAAGAAAGGGATGGCCGCTCCACCGGCAACCAAGAAGGTGTCCGCCAAGGAGGATGGCACTGGTGGTACCTTCACCATCAGTGCTACACTTGACAACAAATAGGAAAGCGCGCTCGTTGCCTTCCTGCGGGCGAATGTCGATGTGTTTGCATGGCAACCATCTGACATCCCCGGTGTTCCCAGGAAGGTAATTGAGCACAAGCTTGCTGTTTGTCCTCATGCGCGGCCCGTCAAGCAGAAGGTGAGGAAGCAAGCCGTGGAGCGCCAAGAATTTATTGCCGAAGAGATCAAGAAGCTAGAAGCAGCGGGCCTGGTTAGAGGCGTGATCCATCCCACTTGGTTAGCAAATCCAGTTGTCGTGCGTAAGGCCAACGGGAAGTGGAGACTGTGTATAGACTTCACTGATGTGAATAAAGCATGTCCCAAGGATCCATTTCCCTTGCCGCGCATTGACCAGATTGTTGACTCCACTGCCGGATGTGAGCTGCTTTCCTTCCTTGATGCATATTCAGGCTACCACCAGATCTTTATGGCCAAGGAAGATGAAGAGAAGACTGCATTCATTACTCCATGTGGCACATATTGCTTCATACGCATGCCCTTTGGATTGAAGAATGCAGGCTCAACATTTGCAAGGGTGGTGCACACTGCTTTTGAGCCACAGATCCACAGAAATGTAGAAGCTTACATGGATGACATAGTGGTCAAGAGCAAGAGCAAAGATACCCTCATCCAAGACTTGGAAGAAACATTTGCAAATCTGCGCAAGATCCAGCTCAAGTTGAACCCCGAGAAGTGCGTCTTCGGTGTCCCCTCAGGCAAGCTTCTCGGGTTCTTTGTGTCCCAGAGGGGGATTGAAGCCAATCCCGACAAGATAAAAGCCATCGAGCAGATCGAAGCCCCGAAGCGCGTTAAGGATATAAGGAGACTTGCAGGTTGTGTGGCTGCCCTCAGTAGGTTCATTTCAAAGTCTGCAGAACGCGCCCTGCCTTTATTCAAGATCTTGAAGAAGGCAGGTCCTATGGAATGGACTCCGGAAGCGGAGGCAGCGCTGCAAGACTTGAAAGGATACCTATCCCCCACTCCAATACTTGTCGCACCTAGGCCACAAGAGAAGTTGCTGCTATACTTAGCAGCGACTAATCAAGTGGTTAGTGCTGCGTTAGTAGCGGAGAGGGAGGCCGATGAGGACCCTACACCACCGGCAAGCGAATCCAGCGACAAGCAGGGGGCTGCTTCGACAAGCTCTAGCCCCGACAAGGACAACTCTGCGCAGGAGCAAGGAGAAGTGCGGAAGAAGATGGTGCAGCGCCCAGTGTATTTTTTAAGTTCCCTCTTGCAGGGGGCTAGATCAAGATACTCTGGGGTACAGAAGTTGCTTTTCGGTCTCCTCATGGCCTCGAGAAAGCTGCGCCATTACTTCCAAGCACACGAGATAACAGTGGTCACTCGCTTTCCGTTGAAGAGGATACTGCAAAATCCAGAAGCAACAGGCAGGATCGTCGAGTGGGCACTGGAATTGTCAAGCTTTGGTCTCAAGTTTGAGAGTACTTCAACCATACAGAGCAGAGCTTTGGCGGAATTCATAGCTGAATGGACCCCAACGCCAGATGAAGAAGTTCCAAAGACAAGCGTCCCCGTACAAGAAGCAAGCAATGAATGGGTAATATACTTTGATGGTGCTTTCTCGCTGCAAGGCGCCGGTGCCGGCGTGGTACTCATAGCGCCCACCGGAGAGCACCTCAAGTATGTTATCCAGATGCACTTTCCCAAGGAACAAGCGACAAACAATACCGCTGAGTATGAAGGTCTGCTTGCCGGCCTCAGGATTGCAGCTGAACTTGGGATCAAGAAGTTGATTGTGCGGGGAGATTCTCAGTTGGTGGTCCGACAAGTAAACAAAAGTTATCAGAGCCCTTTGATGGAAGCTTATGTAGATGAAGTGAGGAAGCTTGAAGAGCACTTTGAAGGTCTGCAAATGGAGCACGTCCCGAGAGCACAAAATGATATTGCAGACGACCTCTCAAAGTGTGCTGCAATGAGGTTACCTGTGGAACCAGGGACCTTCCTGCTCAAGCTGACTCAGCCATCCGTTACACCATCAATTGGGCAGCCCAAGAAGAGAAAGTTGGTCTCCGGTGACTACTTGCCGGCGGATCTTCCCGAAGCCGCCGCCAAGGTCCCCAAGATCAACAACCAGAACGCTGAGGAACAGTTTGCTCCTGCAGATCCAAGGATCTGTACAGATGAAGCAAGCGTTCCCGACAAGCCTTGCCCCGGCAGGCTTGCCGGGGGACCATCAGCTCCGGCAGAACCAGAGGTTCTTGCCGTAGAAGCTGAGGTTCCCGCAGCAGCCCTCATGCCTTTAGTCCTTGCCGTTGAGCCTCGGGCTCCGGCATGGGCACAGCAGATCGTCCGTTTTCTGCAAACTGGAGAACTTCCCGACGACCCAGAAGAGATAGAGAAAATAACCAGGCAGTCAAGTATGTACCAGTTCGTGGACAATGAACTGTACAGAAGAAGGCTCAATGGTGTCAGGTTGAAGTGCATTTCCAGAGTAGATGGGCAGAAGCTGTTGGCAGAGATACATGGAGGCATATGTGGCCACCACATTGGCGCAAGGGCACTTGCCGGGAAGGCATTCCGGCAAGGGTTCTTTTGGCAAGAAGCCCTCCAAGATGCAACTGCACAAGTAACCAAGTGTGAAGCGTGCCAGTTCCATGCCAAACAAATTCACCAGCCAGCTCAAGCTCTCCAGACGATCCCTTTGTCCTGGCCCTTCTCGGTCTGGGGGCTCGATATCCTCGGCCCCTTCCCCCGTGCTGTCGGGGGCTTTGAGTACTTGTACGTTGCGATCGACAAGTTCACAAAGTGGCCAGAAGTGGAACCGGTGAGAAATGTGACAGCACAGTCAGCAGTCAGGTTCTTCAGGTCGATTGTTTGCCGTTTCGGAATCCCTAACAGGATCATCACCGACAACGGCACACAGTTCACTAATCGCACCTTCATGCAGTACGTCCAAGACCTTGGCGCCAAGGTCTGTTTCGCTTCCGTTGCTCACCCGAGGAGCAATGGTCAAGCGGAGAGGGCCAATGCTGAAGTGCTGCGTGGACTCAAGACAAGAACCTTTGACAGGCTGCGCAAGTGCGGAAGAAACTGGATAGAGGAGTTGCCGGCGGCTCTTTGGTCAATCAGAACGACACCAAGTCGAGCCAACGGACAGACACCCTTTGCCCTTGTCTATGGGGCAGAGGCAGTTCTCCCCACGGAACTCGTATACGGATCTCCTCGAGTGCTCGCTTATGATGAGCTCGAGCAAGAGCAACTGCGACAAGATGATGCATTGCTCCTCGAGGCGGAACGTCTCCAGGCTTCTGTACGAGCTGCTCGATACCAGCAAGCCTTGCGCCGCTATCATAGCCGCAAGGTTAAGGCCAGGAGTCTCGAGGAAGGCGACCTTGTTCTTCGGCGTGTTCAGTCCGCCAAGAATTCCAACAAGTTGACGCCGAAGTGGGAAGGCCCTTATCGGGTGAGACAAGTCACAAGGCCCGGCGCTGTCCGCCTTGAGACCGAAGAAGGCTTACCGGTGAGCAATTCCTGGAACATAGAGCATCTTCGCAAGTTTCACCCATAAGGCGCGGTTGCCGTGATCCGCTCCGGCAACCACCTTTTGTACGAGTTTTGCCGCTGTCGCATGTAAACCTTTGTACAAAGCCGGGCGCAGATCCCGTGCATCAGTAAAGCTTTTGTGTTTCGCACTATTTGCCATTTTCCATGCTTTTCTTTGTTATTTGCATGCATTGTTTGGCATCTTGTGCAACACACATATCCAGTAAGCATTACCACGCCGAGAAACCCTATACTTGTTTCCTCTTCTCCTTTTCTTTCCCTCTTAAGCAGAAGAAACATTCCTCGCGCACAAGTTTGCCGGGGGGGGGGGGAAGGAGGTGGAGGACGAACCAAGTGCTGTTCAAGAAAGAGAAACTTACCGGAGAACGAACAGATTATGAAAGCTAAGTTACCAGAATTTGAGCATTTCAGAATTTGAGCAGTTCAAATTTTTTAAAATTTTTGTTATCTTCCTTGAACAACCACACTTTGTATGGAAAACCTGTGCGCGGAGGAACCTACCCGTGGCTAGCCGCACCCTTACCTTGTTTTCGAGTACGCTCAACGGCTTAAGTGAGCTGCAACAAGTGTCGCGCCCTTACTTCGTTTTCGAGTTCGCTCAGCAAGCTAAGTGCGTTGCGACTAGCTGCGGCAAGGTTGCTTGCCGGTAGGGCCTTTTGCCAGCAGGCTGCTCAGAATCCAGCACTCAGCGCTCGCGGCAAGGGTCCCTCGCCGGCAAGTTCCCTAAAAGCGTAGGGTAAAAAGCATACAAAGTAAAGGACCAAAAGCAAGGGAGATAACAATGCGTCAATTACTTGGAAATAAGATAATATATTACAAAGATAACTTGTCGCAATGACTGATAGATTCATGTTCATGGCACACTTTGCAGCAGCAAAGGAAATAGAGAGAAAGAGGCCTAATCTACGCGGTCGCCTTCACGCCTGGAGATCTTGTTCACCTTGGCGATGATGTGGGCGACCTGCGCCTTCAGCGCCTCCAGATCTGCATCGGCCGGCAAGCTGCGGATGACGTTGACAAGATTGATACCAGGGTTGCGGTAGACTATCTTCATCAAGACGCGCTCCAAGGTGCCCGCGCAGAGCTGGCGCGACTCCTCGGCCAGCTGCGCGGGAAGCTTCTCCTGCAGCCGTGCAAGCGCCGGCGCGATTCCCGTGAAGAAAAGACTTAGTTTGGCGCTGTGGGGGAGATTCTGGTCCGGAGAGTACACGAGGTGCTCCACCCTCAGCGCCATCAGCTCCTTGTCGATGTTGGCAGCAGAAGCGACCAGATCGTCCGTCCATTGCTCCACCGCCCGAGTAAAGTTGTTCGCTGAGACGGCGGCGCTCTCCACCAGACCTCGTTCCTTGCGGAGCTCGGCCTTTAGCTTCGTCTCGCGATCCCGGGCGGCGTCAAGCGAGCCAGTCAAAGTGGAGACCTTCAACTCCAAATCAGCAATTGAATCCTTGGCGGCTTTGAGCTCGTCGCCCTGCTTGGAGAGGCGTACCTGAAGATCAGAATTGGTGTGGGCGTCCTTTTCCCGCTCCACATTGAGTGCGGTGATCCTGTCCGTGCTCGCCTTCAGGTACTGCTCCAGCTGCGCCACCTTGGTCTCAAGACCCTTCTTGGCAGTTTCCGCGGTGGCGGCGGCAGCGTTCGCTTCCTTCAGGGCCCCGCCAAGGGCCTGCTCCCGGGCGGTGAGGTCGTCCTCGTGGGAGTCGAGGTCGACCTTCCGCTGGTTGAGCGCTCCTTCTCGCCGGGACAGCTCTTCGCCAACCAGTCGCTGCTGCTCCTCGGCCTCAGCTTTCTCCAGAAGAAACTCTTGCTGCTCTCCGGCAAGCCTTTCGCGCTCCTCTGCCAGGTCACGGAGGGCCGCCTGGTTGGCGGCGCGGAGCTCCGTGGCGCGCTTCTCCAAATCCGCTCCAGCCTTGGCGGTGAGGGCTTCCCGGGGTTCCAGTTTCGCCTGCCTGGCCCGGTAAAGGGCCAGGAGCCGGCGAAGTAACTTCTCCTCCTCGGGCTCGTCGCTCCCGCCAGGCGCTTCGACAACCTTCAACCCCGCGGAGGCGAGGACCTCTCCATCGTAGGTCTCTCCCTCCACGGGGGCTCGCGACGAAGATGCCCACGGAACTTGTATGAAGACTCCGTTGGGCGCTTCAAGATAGACGCCCCACCGCTCCGTGGACGCGGAGGGGTCGGCGGCCGGCGCAGCGCTTGACGCTCCTGCTGCCTCCGGGTCAGCAGTGCGGTCGCCGGTCCCTTCCTCGCCCGCGGCGTCTGCGGTCGGCGTGGTCTCCTCAGCGGCAGGCTCGTCGGCTCCCGCCATGCCCTCAGTGGCAGTGGCGTTGCCGTCGTCGCCTTGCGCGCCCTCCTCGCCGGCGGTCTCCGTCTCCATCCGCTCCGGCACAGGAGGATCTAGCAGAAGAAAAAGAAAAGAAAAGCTCAAGCAAATATCCAAAAAGACAAGTCCAAGAAGATAAAGCTACAAGACTCACCTTCACGGACTTCCTCGATGACAGGCTCCCTCGCCGGGGAGTCCTCCCTTGGCGGTGGAGCGGTGTCTCCTGTTGGCGGAGGGCTGCCCGCGCCCTCCCTTGGCGGGGTGGCCACCCTCGTCGGGATGCTCGTCCTTGGCGGGGTACTCGCCCTTGGCGGAGTACCCGTCCTTGGTGGAGCACTCTCCCTCGCCGGGGAGCTCGCCCTTGGCGGGGAGGGTGGAGCCTGTGGTTCGTCGGGGGCGGTCTCCGGGCGCTCCTGCGGCTGCGGCTCCACTTCTGCACAAGACAAACAAGGCAACAAGATGTCAATACAAGCTAAAACCTCAAGCGCGCCCGACGAACAAAAAAATCCAAGACCCAGACTTACGCTGGGGGCTGCGCTGGGGGCTGCTCCTCGGAGCAGCAGGTTGGTCCGACGAGCCTGCCGCTGGCACGTCTCCGGTCGCCGCGGCGGGCGAATCGTCTTCGACCTCAACCACAGGGATCTTGGCCCTCTTCGCCATCCGCTGGGTCAGGGTCCTGCAAGCAAAGCAAGAACAAGATTAGAATCATCAAAGAAAGAATCAAGACAGAATTGAAGAAGTTACAAATCACAAATACTCACTCCTCTTCCTCGTCGTCGTCGGAGCTGAGGGCGGAGAAATCGAACTCCACCTGAGTTGCCCCCGCGCGAGGAGCAGGAGGAGAAGGCTCCCTCGGGCGCTTGGCGGTCTCCGGGGCTGGGGGCTGCGAAGACCCAGCCTCCGTTGGCACCGAGGCCCGAGGAGCAGGCGGTGCGGCCGCTTCGCTCCGGGAGGATCCTCCTGCACTTGGCGCTGGTGCGCGGGGCGCCTCCGTCGCGGCTTGGCTCGCTCTGGTGACGCGCATCGCCCGGCGAGTAGGCTGCTGTCGGGGCGCCTGCGTCCTTGTCGCTGTAGTCGCCTTGCGGAGGCGCTTCAACGGTGTCCGCTTGGGACTTGCCCGAGGCGGGGAGTTCTCCGAGGACGAGGAGGCATCGTCGTCAAGCCCCAGAAATCCACCGGTGTCTTCGTCGGCCTCGGCGTCCTCCTCTCCCTCCCCGGCGGGCCCGCTGGGTCCAGCATCTTGTCCTGCGGCCCCGCTCCCTCCGGCACCTCCGTTCCCTCCGGCAACCTCGCCTCCCGCGGCGGCCTCGCTCACAACCCCGGGAATCCCGGCATGCCTCAGGGAAGGAACCCCGGCAAGCTCATCGGGTGGAAGCTTAAGCAGCCTGCGGATCTCAGCCTCCTCGGCTTTGCACGACGCATCCGCAGCCTCTGCCTCGTCGACGGTGAATCCGAAGTCTCCTGCCGCTACGGCTACGGCGGCCTCTTCCATCCGGGAAGCAATATAGGCTATATCCCGCTCCGTGGTGGCCCGGATGAGACCCTTGATCTCCTCGGTGTTCTTCGGCACCTCAACCAAGTTATCAAAGAAGCTCAGAATGGCATCTCCCGGAGGCTGGATCCAGGTGGGGACGATGCCGTGGGAGTCGCACTCTAGCATTATTGCGCGCAAGGAATCACGGGCGGTGCTGTTGCACAGCGGCACCACTCCCTTGGCGGGTCTGAACCACTCTGGATGCGCTGGGTCATGCTTGAAGAGTTCTCGCACCATTCCTTTCAGCTCCAAAGCGGTGAAGTTGAAGTTCAATCCGCAGCGCAACCTCATGATATCCGCTGCATTGCCAAATTCCCAGGTGGGCCTTTTCCTCTCTTGTAAAGGGGCAATGCGGCGGCGGAGGAAATCTGCGCCAACCTCTCCGATGGTCAGATTGGCTACCCGGAGACGGATGATTCTAACAAGGGCAATACTGAGTCTGTTGTCCTCCGGGGCCAGTTCACTCCAGTCTCTCCCGCGCACTATGGCAGTAGTGCGCGGCGCGGTGAAGGGCTCCGGCTCGTCCTCCACTACCCAGCACCAATCTGCGCGCCATTCTTCCCACTTGCCGCGGAGTTCTCCCTTCAGGTATGAGTCCTTTTTGTTCAAACGAAAGATCCAGGAGATTCCGCCGGAGAGGGGAGCGCCAGCCTCTACTCTAGGCATGAAGAAATGGCGAAAGAGTGCTACGTTTGGATGGATCCCTATGTAGTTTTCGCACAGATGTGCGAAAACGGCCATCGTAAGGATGGCATTGGGGGTGAAGTCTAGGAGGTGGAGGTTGTACGTGTTCATAATGTCACAGAAAAACTCCGAAAACGGAGGGCACAACCCACAGTGAAAGAAGGCAGCGAAGAAGAAATACCCGCCGGGAACCAGATCTTTGGCGATGGCGGGGAAGACTCTGGTGCGGGGATGAGCCTTGGTCTCCCCGGACCAGAAGATGTAGTACTTGTTCCACAGCTCCCTCGCGCTGAGTCGCGGCGCGAAGACCACGTTCCTCTTCCGCAGGGCGGCGAGCTTTGCCGCCTGCTCGAACTTCTCCTTCTTGGTCTTCTCCGCTTTCGCCTTCTCGCTCTTCGGAGCCATGGCGGAGGCGGTGAGGGAAGGGGCGAGAAGCTCGACGGCGCCGCGGATGCGGAAGACGGCGGAGGAGGGGTGGAGGCTGAGAGCAGCGGAGGATTTCTGGAGGTTGAAGAAGCAATGAAAGCGAAGGAGGGAAACTGCCCCTGCTTCCTCTGCTTTAAAGGGGGAAGTGGGGGACGCTCCGCATTTCCCATTAAAGAACGAGGCCACGATCTCTCCCACGACGCCGCAATCAACGCGTGCCGTTAGGGAGGGGCGCGGCGGATGCGGAAGGGGATTCGGCGTGCCGTGGGCCACGCGTGCCCGTGCATTGTCTTGGGCCTGGCCCAACAGCGCTCGGCACCGTGTGTGGCCCAGGCCCGGGGACTCCTGTCGGTGTACTAAGATAGGGGTACCTTAGTACCCCAACTTGTGCACGGGCAGTAGCAGCTTCCCGCGGCAGGGCTCACCACGTGCTCGCCGGAAACCTTTCTGGTCCCTATAAAACCATTCAAAAACAAAGTATGCAAGACAGAAGATCAAGGCCCCGGCAAGTGGAGCTTGCCGGGAAGGCCGTCCCAGGCTCAAGATTATTACATTAACACAAGACCCTGGCAAGAGGAGCTTGCCAGGCAGACCAGAAGACTGCATCTCAGAAGACATGCCTCGGCGCACCCTGCGCCCCGGCAGGACCCGGGGAGCGACAAGCTCCCGAGCCCGGCAAGATCAAAATCCCGGCAAGGCGCTTGCCGGGGGAAGCCTGTGCTGTGTGCCCGCGCTCCAGCTCATCGGCCCACGCGTCGCCCTGGGGCCCTTCCAGGGACGCGTGGCGGATGGTTGTGCAGCCTGGGGGACACAGTGGCACGCCACGGTGACGAGGCTACCGCCGTGGCGAACGAAGATGCATGGACGGGTGCTTTTGGGGTCGACGGTGACGGGCATTTAATGCCCTTGTCCCCCACTGTCAAGGTTACGTGAAGATCACTATTCATCCACTGTTCATGCACTGTTCCCGCACTGTTACAACTACCACCAAAGTTACATTTTTACCCTCTTCTACGTTGACACCTGTCGGTGACCCCTTGAGCTATAAAAGGAGGCCCATGCACAACGTAGAAAGGGTTCGAAAGCTAGATAGCTCTCTTGCTCGGTGTAGCTAGTTCTTCAAGCTCCCGAGCTCACAAACTCAACACAAACCAAGCAGGAGTAGGGTTTTACGCGTCGGCGTGGCCCGAACCTGGGTAAACTGCCCGCGTGCGCTCGTCGATCCGCTCTTCGTGCTCCCTCTGCTCCCTCACCGCAACGTACAAGGGGCTCCGGTCCCATAGGTGCTCGTGGTGGACAGTTTCCCCCGACAATGCGACGACCCGATCTTCGCTCACTTGCCACCGTATCCAGAACAATATACGACGCGCCACCAAGGGGATGACAGCCCGGCCCTTGGCCATTTGACACCACACCCGGGTTCCGATGTGGCGCGTCGCTGAGAGGGTTACACCCCAACGAAAACATTTTTGGTTTCATCTCCATAAGAGTAGCTGAGTTTTCACGTTGGCTCGCCAAGCCTAACTCAACCCTCCTTTACCCGGGCTTGGGACCGGCTATGTTGAGACAACATAGGCGGAATTTATAAAAGATGGCATGAATGGAGAAGCCAAGCTTATGAAAATGCCAAATGATTTAAAAAGTTAAAAGATGGCATGACAAGAGGATTCAGAAGCGAGAATTCAAAGTGGGCGAATATGTTCTATTATACAATTCTCATTTTAGATTTTTTGGAGGAAAACTTCGCTCTAAATGGAAAGGATCGTATGTCATCGAGGAAGTTTATCATTCTAGAGCTATCAAGATCAACAACCCCGAAGGTGGTCAATGGACAAAGAATTAAGCATTATATTTCAGGTACACCCATTAATGTTGAAACCAATATTATCCAAACTGTGACACCACAGGAATACACAAGAGAGATCCTCCATAACACTCCAGAACCCTGAAAAGTAAGAGGTATGTGATACAGTAAGTAAACCGACTCCTAAAATCCCGTAAAAATATTTTTTGTAAGTTTTGGATTATTAGAAAATATACCAAAATAAAAAATACCCGAGGGGACGCATGTGGTGCACACGAGGCTGTAGGGTGCCCCCCTGGGCACGCCCTGGTGGCTCGTGTGCCTTCTCGACTCTGTTTTCCTGTGGTTTACTTGTTTTTCAAGATAAAAATTCTCTTTATATACTCCCAGACGTTTTGACCACCGCATCGCGGAAATATCCTCTCTTCTTGATTTGCACTATTTTTCTGACAGAGCTAGATCGCCATGGCTCCACCAAGTTCATCCAAGGACAAGTTCTATGAGATGGTCATCAACCACTACCTACCGGAGGTGACGAAACACCCTCAGACCATTGAGATGCATGAGGGGGTGCTTCACATCTGTGATATTCAAGGGCCAAAGTAGACTGGAAGCATGGAGGCCAGGCTTGAAGTAGTAGAACAAGAGATCTTCAAGTGCCAAGGTATGGTGGAATGTGGTCTTAGTGCTAACCACTCTATGTTCATGGAACTTACCCGTGGGAACAAGCTGAATGACAAGTCTATGGAGGACATCATCTTCGAGCTCAATGAGTGAATCAATAATCTTCAAGATCAAATCTATGACCTCCAGAATAAAAAATCAGTATGAGGAAATATTTAAAGGTATGAGTTTAGCTGCAAGTTTTAATGATGCGGAGACCCGATCATCCTTTTATGATAGGGAACTTAATCCATGGGAGCATGAGGACGAGCTCAACACATCATCACCGCCTCTAAAGCAGGAGACTTGAGTACACGGGTATGGGCTATTTTAGTTTGATCCTCAGTTATTTCATGATTTAGTTGAGTAAAAGTTTACTATGATCTATTTTTTAGTGTTAGTTTCGTGATCTATCTATATATGTAATCGAGAAGAAAATTATATAATGAAGATTAGTTCAAGTTTTCGTATCTTTACTTTTATGTTGCGAGCATGATCTTGAAAATAATGAAAAGATCATATGCTAATCTTATGGAAAAGTAATGACATTACATAAAGGAAAGTGTAAGTGATAAAATTTTATTGGAGTATAGCAAACATAGCATTGGTCAGTGATGCAATTCATGAAAGAATTAATAAGGTAAGAGAAGATTCACATATAAATATACTATCTTGGACACCTTTTATGATTGTGAGCCCACATTAAGTATTTTATGTCAAATTGTTGATGTTGGACAAGGAAGACAACGTACTGAATTGTGTTTGTTTTATATCCACATAGAAGTTATATTGTTAGGATCCTCCAACATGTGGTGCTTTCCTAATACCTTTCCTAGCCTAAAATCCGCACCAAGTAGAAAATACTACTTGTGCATCCAAAAACCATTGAACCCAGTTTCATGTCATGAGATTCCACTATACCTACCTATGGATTGAATAAGATCCTTCAAGTAAGTTGTCATCGGTGCATGAAGCAATAAAAATTGCCTCTAAATGTGTTTGATCATTTATCGTAAGGGAAAATAAGTGGTATAAAAACTTGTCATGGCAAAGTAATAAAAGTGATGGACTGCATAATAAATGTTTCTATCATAAGGGGAAATATAACATGACTTTCCTTTGCATTAAGAGCTTGCGCGTCCAAAAACAAAAAGCGCATGACAACCTCTGCTTCCCTCTACGAAGGGCCTATCCTTTACTTTTAAGCATTTACTTCTATGCAAAGAGTCAATAGTATTCTCCCCTATTCCTTTTTATTTTTCTCTTTCGCAAGCATAATGTGGTGGGGAAAGATCCAAGAATATATATCCAGCTGGATATAGATGATCATGAATTATTATTGTTGACATTACCCTTAAGGTAAATAAGTTGGGAGGCAAATTTTAGCCCCTATATTTCTATGTGTCTGGCTGAAACTTTTTGCTCCATATGTATGTCATGAGTGTCAGCAATCATGAAAGCCTAGAAGATGGTTGAGTATGTGGCCTTGCTAAATAAAAGCTCCTACATGAGACTCTACCTGAAAAGACGATGAATTGTAATTGCCTTGTTGACTGAGAACATAGTTTGCTAGTTTTGAAGAAAGTTTATGACCTATACTTCTATGTTGTAATGAATTGTTCCTTTTGCATGAGAAGTTTTATGATGATTTATTGTTGTTATAATAATGATCATGATGCTACCATGTCCGTATTTTATTTTTATTGACACCTCTATCTCTAAGCATGTGGGCGTGATTACCGAGTTCGGCTTTTGTTTGAGGACAAGTAAGGTCTAAGCTTGGGGAAGTTGATATGTCCATTTTGCATCATCAATCCCTACTATTATTTATGTTGTTTTGGATTAATATAACACTTTGCGCAGCAATTCTAATGCCTTTTCTCTCTTAATTTCCAAGAGTTATATGAAGAGGGACATTGCTAGCAGCTAGAATTTTGGACCTGAAAAAGCTATGTCAGAGATACCTATTCTGCACAACTCCTCTTGAGCTAAAATTTCACGGAGAATTGTTTTGGAATAGATAAAAAATATTGGCGAAAAGAAGTACCAGGGAGGCCCAGCCAGGTGCCCACGAGGCACCAGGGCCCCTCTTGGGCGTGCCCTCGTGGCTCGTGGAGCCCCTGACCCACTTCTGATGCCCCTCTTCTGGTATATAAGTGAAAGTGCATTATATCGACTAGAGGGGGGGTGAATAGGCGATTTTTACAAATTCTTCACTGAGGAATTACTTCTTGAGGAAATAGCTAAGTGACGAAATACAAGCAGTGGAATAAGTACTCACATGCATGCATTACTAGATAGTAGCATAGTGATCATGATGAAATGAAACAAGCACAGAGCACAAGTAGCGTGTAAACATGATAAGCGGGCGGAGGACAGAATGACTGAAGAATTAGGATTGAGGGAATTGAGAAAGTCTTCAGACAAAGTCTTCAAACAGTAACGATCAATTCCGTTAACAAGTAAGCGATGAAATGAAGGAGTTGAGGAAATTGAAACAGTAGCTCGGTGATGACAATGATTTGGTAGACCAATTCCAACGGTTGTCACAGTTGTACATCTGTTTACGGCGGCTTGGTATTTAAACCAAATGACACACAGTCCTTACCGTATTCCCCTTGAGCCAAGGTCACACATGCCTCGTCCAATCACTCGTGGTAAGTCTTCAAGGTGACGTCCAAACCTTCACATACTTGGTCACCCGGCGATCCACAATTCCTCTTGGATGCTCTAGACCATTAACGCCTAACCGTTTGGAAGATGCACAGTGTTCAAAGGAAACAAGCATCGGTTCCACAGATGAACAATATCTTCAGTGATGCTCAATCACTTTGGGTTTTAGGTGTAGGGATTTAGAGTTTTTCCTCACTGATGATTTTCTCTCAAAGTCCTCGGAAGATGGGTTGCTTTAGATGAGAAGTGTTAGTTTCTCTCGGAACAGCCAACCAGCTAGTGGTTTTAAGGGGGCGGCTATTTATAGCTAGGGAGTAGCCCGACATGATAAGACATAAATTCCCTTCAATGATATGACCGTTAGGTAGATAAGATATTTGGGGCAGCTGGCGCGTAGCACAACAACGGTCAGAAATTTAAGCACTCAAATTCCTCAAGGCTATCATGTTCCTCACTTGTAGGCAATCCGCACTGGCGAATTCTTAACTCCTCAGTCAGAACAAATTCCTCAGAGACCAGAAGAACTTCATCTCTATGACTAAAGAATTGATTGAACTGTATGAGATTTCCAAAGGATTCACTAGAAGGATTGGGTATGTGTAGGCTTTGAGATGAGCATCAGATGGAAATGTTTCCTTAGTATTACCTCGATCCCCTTTAATAGTACGATGTTTCCTATGACTCAAGAAAAGAAAATGATACTATGAAAACAAAAGTCCTCATGCTTCATAATCTTCGCATCGATATCAATATCTTCAAGGTCACACAAATTTCCTCGTTTTCAAAGTCTTCAAGAAAACCAAAGTCTTCAAATGAAGACATTCATTTTTAGGGGCCGACTTTCCTCGGAAATATCAAACTCCTCAAAGACTTATAGAACTTGTGTACACTCACAAACACATTAGTCCTTTAACCTAGAAGTCTTCAATACACCAACATCACTAAGGGGCACTAGATGCACTTACAATCTCCCCCTTTTTGGTGATTGATGACAAGTAGGTTAAGTTTTCAACGGGGATAAACATATGAACTGTAACAACAAATATTGAGGTGATTGCAAGATCTAGAAGAACTCCCCCTGAAGATGTGCATATTTGAGGAATTTGATTTGGATTGCAAATGCACATTGTAGAATGAAATCATGGAGATCCCCCCCTATATCTTGTAATCCATACACGCATTTAACATATAGTAGGAAGAATTTGAAATGTATGATTGAAAATGGTGTCTCATGTAATTCTGTGTGTGTGCATTAAGGTACTTGAGGAAATAAGCATCAAAAAGCGGTTCAAAAGTATCAGACCATAATCGGACTTAAGTTTACAACTCGTCAAACAAACACTTCAGAAGAACGAGAGTTGTAACTTAAAGAAAAAACTTCCTTTAAAGAAGACCCGCTTGCAGAATAACTCAAATTTCTCGCCCTTTGTCATCAAGTGACCAAAAGAGATGAAACTTGAGGACTAACGCCCCTGAAGAATGTCATCATGAGGTCGTTGGAGGAGCGCCAGCGTTGTTGTAACATCCCAAATTTTCAATTTGGAATGTTATACATAGATCATAATATGCATACCATTTTATTTGCATTTTGGTTTTGATCCTAAAAATCCTAGGCAACTCAAGGACCCACGGAGAGAGTTGGGGATTTCATTATTTCATATTTGAATTTTCTCAAATATTGAAAAGAGGATCATTTGGTTTCATTTATTTTTCTCTTCGAAATATTTCAATATCAAAATATATGAGAGGAGAAAATATGACTTCTCCAAAATAAAAGTAATATTGGAGGAAAAATGTTAAAATTGAATAAACAATTTTATTTGGATTTTATTGCTATTTTATTTGATTTAGAAAAATATGTTTTTTTTTCAAAAAAGTATTTAGGTCCGGGAAAAATGTTCACTTTGTCCTAAGTATTATTAGAGGATGGTGAAAATTTATTTTGGAATTTTTGGACTCCGTTTGGTATTTCTTTTAATTGTCTTACTCCATTCGTTTTTTAAAAATATATAGAGAACGGATCTACGGGCCGTGCCCGAGCCGGACTCTGTCAGCTCATGCTTTATAAGCCGCCGCCTCGAGGCCCGGAGGCCCACTCGCCCACGCCCCGAACCCTAACCCTAGTCGCGCCGCCAGCGGCTGCCGCGCTGCGCCGCACCGCCACCAGAGTCGACAGAGTCGCCGCCCGTCGGACCCGATCCGCGAGGTAGTTAAGATGCCTTTTTTTATTAGTTTTGGTTTTTTTTAAAACCCTAGATCGGTTTTTTTTTAGAAAACCTTACATCTATTTTTTGGTTAGGTTTTCTTTCGTTTTTCTTTGTTTTTATTATTTAACGAACATCCGATGTTTAGTCTCGGAAAACGAACGTTCGCAAATTAGTCTTTTCTTTTTCTGTTTATTTTCGTCGAGGACTTATCCCCAATGAAAATTTTACAGATCGGTCCCTGATCTTCAAACCCTCGTAACTTTTTACTCGTTAGTCGGAATTAGATGAAACCAACGCCAATTTCTTCGTCTCGATCTTATCTTCCCAGTAGAGCAGCTCAAAGTTGTTTTTCAAAGATTTAGAATTTGAATTCAAGCAGTTTTGTGTTTGAACTTCGTTTGATCGTAATTTGAGTTTCGTAACTCCCTTTGAATTGATTCTTTTTGCAAATCGAAGCTCTTGACATAAAATTTCTGATAAGGCCAAGTTCACTTAATTTTGTACTATTGGAAATTGTTTTCTGTTACAAGAGTTGTTCGTTTGTTTTCGAAGTCTTTCGAGATCTGTTCTTCGACTCTGTTGTATGATTGCTTATGTATGCTACTATTTGATTGCGATAAAATTCCCGGAGTGCGAAGCATGGTACTACGAGTCTTTAGGTTTCAGCGATCATCAGCAAGGCAAGTTCATACTTTGATCATACTTTATAATACCCAGTTTTACCTGCATTAGTTATATCTTCAAACACTTGCATGAGTAGGATTGGTTACACAATATGATGCTTTGTAGTTCATGAGGTAGGAACCCAATGACTTGAGATCAACCAAGGGAATATACGTTTTGTTACTTATTGCTTAGCCATGCTTGTAGACGTGGATTGGTATGAGTGATTTCATGAAAGTTGTGAGTGTAATAACAACTAAGGGTTTCTTAAGGTGGAATTTAATACACAACTGGGTGGATTGGTTGCAGGGCACCTGGAGAATCCAGTGTTGTCCTAGGAAATCCCGGAGGACCCGTGTGATTATCCTATATAATGACACCTAGGCTCAAAGGGATAATAAATCATTCATTCCTAGAAACTTCCATGTGCACCCACAATGCCATTATGGGCTCTGGCATAGTTGAGTATGTTATGTGACCTCTTTCCGCGGTAGGCTAGCAGATGTAGCGGATGTAGGTGGTACGGTCTACCCAGGGTTAAGAGTTAATGCTTCTGGAAGACTCTGCCTCGGTCATCCGTTTCTCATACACCATGTAGTGCGAGAAATCAAGCGGAGAAGATCGAGTCGTGTGGGGAAAAGTGCACAAACCTCTATAGAGTGTACAAACTATTCATTGGTAGATGTGTCCCCGATTATGGACATCTTGAGTATCCTGGTATTTGAATTATGGACTGATCTCATCACTTTACTAATTTGTTGGGTTAATAATGACCTTGGTTTGGGATTGAGATGGAGGAACCATACTCAATTGTTCATGAAGTAAATATAACAAAGTAGTTAAATACATGCATTCCTTTGTTGTAGGAAAAAACTAGCTTTATGCAAAAATAAACCTTACTACCTCCACCAGCAAAATATGCATGTAGTTGTAGGCTTTGCTCTTTATCATTGCAGTGTGTTCTGGCCAGCATATTCAATGTGCTGACCTACATGTTTGCAATGTATCATGTTACAAAGTTTTCAGACGAGATTAAGGTGTGATAGGTCGTTGTCATGCACTCAATGTTTGCCGTGGACTTGGATGGACTCAACTACTCTTCATAGCTTCCATAGTTTATTATTCTAGATGGCCTTCAACCATTATCGTGTACTGGATATTGCCTCTTAGAGGATCTTCGATGTAATAAAGTGTGATTGAACCTCCGTAATAAATCCACGAGTACTGTGTGTGTCAGCATACTGATCCAGGGATGACACTGAGAGCAGAGACTTCGGTTCATTGGAATCATGGTTGTTACAAGATGGTATCAGAGCTCACGTTGACTGTAGGACGCGGCCACTAGGATAAGCCATAGGGTGTTCTTCTCTTTCATTCTACTTCTCCTCTTCTCATCCTAATTCTTCTCTATTTCTTCATTATAGATGTCGGACCCAATAAGCAAGTTCACTCAGCCAGACGATGACACCCCATTTCGAAAGCACTTGAAGGAAGGCACTAGATACTTGCACATTGGAATACCAAGTATCACTGGAGATCTCTACGCAACATCGCCGGAAGAGGCACTACAAGGCTTCCAGTCTTTTGCAACAAACTTTATTGCTACAACTACGTTTTGTTGCAATAAAACACAATATTACCACAAATTCTCCGGTTGTGGTAATAGGATGCACATATTGCCATAACTTAGTTTGGTCATGATAAATACTAACTTTGTTGCAATAGAGGCCTATTGCAACAAACTACATCGGCATTGCAATATAGTAGCGGTATTGCGACAAACAAATTCCGATGCGCGAGGGTAGTCATTTTGTTGTAACAAAGACTAGGTATTTCAACTGAATAACTATTCGTGGCAATATTCAGAAAGATATTGCAACACCGGCATGATGTTGCATTACTTACAAATATTGTTGCAAAAAAGAGGCTAACTATTGCAACAAACAGCATCGGCGTTGCAATATGGTAGCGATATTGCGACAAATAAATTCCGTTGCTCGAGGCAGCCATTTTGTTGTAATAGAGACTAGGTATTTCAACAGAATAAGTATTTCTGGTAATATTCGGAAAGATATTGCAACATCGGTGTGACATTACATTAGTTACAAGTAAAATAGTGGAAAAATATATTATTTGAATTTATAGATATTAAGTTATGAATTTTCCAACCTTTAAGGAGTAATTAAAATATATTTTAATTGAACCAATTTTAATTAACCAAAATAGTAGAAAAAGTTTATAAATGGGTAGAACACACTTTCTTCATAGGAATACATTTTGACTATATGTTACAAAATTTAGTGTAAATACACATATAAGCGTTGCAGCTAATGTGCTGAAGAGTTGCAGCTCATGACCATATTGTAGTACATAAGTTGCAACAAAACATGTACATTGCCTGGTATATGTTGCAAATTATATTTGTTATAAGACTGTAATTATACATAATAAAAAGCAAAAAGTAATTATACATGCCTATACACATAAGGAATTTGGCGCGGAAATAATTACTATCCTTTCAAGCAAAACCAAATCACGTGATGCCCCTCTATTTATTCTTGGATATAGATTTATATCAGATCGATCTAGGTTTGTTTCTTTAGGGCTAGATTTTTTTAGGTGATCCTTAGGGTAGATCGATCTAGGTCTCTTCCTCCAACTACGACACAAATCAATAATGGAATCTCCTGTTTTTTTAGAGAGAGAAATGGAATCTCTTCTTGTTGAGCGATGGCGGACATGGGCCACAGGCAATCGAGACCATTGACTGGGCGTAAGAAAAAGTCACAGCCTGCTGTAAAAATAAATATCTATCGACCTGGCGCACAGCCCGCTCCTAAACTCTAGGTGGGCCTCACATCTTAGCCCAATACTTCATTACCGATCGAGAAAAGAACGCACCGCAGTGAGCTTCCACGCAGGACGCGCCATTTGAATGGGCTGGCCCATTTGGGGCGTCACAACAAGCCGCCATTAAAACAGCAAAAATTAATGTTTGATCGTGGAAACGAAGACGGGAGCACACAATGGAGAGTTAAACTAGTCTACCACTCGAAGTACTGCAGGTTGATGATCACATGGCCGTGCGAATATTTAAGAACTAAACGCAGCGACAAATCAATTCTTTTTTGGAAAAAGAATCTTCCATTGTGGCAACAGGCAATCCTCCCCTTCCATCTCATTTTCCGTGCTTCCCTTGCAACCCTGGCGAACCATGTTCAGGTCTCGAGGGGGAGCAACCCCCGCGACTGGTGCCCTTTGGAATTCCTCATCAGCAATAACAAGAACGGGTACGGACAATGGAGTAGCGGGAAGGCGGCGACTGATCAATGGAGTAGTGGGAAGGCGGCGACAGATCAATGGAGAAATGGGTAGGCGATGACAATGAGGAGTAGGATCCGAAATCCATTGAAAAACACGCCTGCCTGCCTATGGAAGGCTTTCTGTGCTTTGTCAATCCAGTGAAAAACACGCCCGCTGCAGCCATGCCTCTTCATGGAGGAGGAGGCGACAGACGACGAGTATTAGCGACATATGGTGATCCTCCTCGAGTTGTCGATCATGGACCATTGTCCAACACCGCACTCACCGCCACATAGCGGAGTCAACGTGGAACCGGCATCATGCCTTGCCACCGTGCCAAGACAAAGCCGGCTTCGCCAACTCTGCCGTGCAATTGCGGATTCCAAATGTGACGCCTCACGAAGGAGGAGCCAACGTCTCCGCCGCTTAGTTGGTACACTTGCATCGCCTGGTTGGCACCATCGTTGTGCATCATCTGGCGCAATAAGATCGTGAAGGAGGAGGTACCCCCGGCAATTGCGAAGGTGTGTGGGTGCCTCCTCCACTACCTCCATGCCGACGGCGGATCCTAGTAATCATAGAGCAGCATTATGGCTAAGGAGACAGTGGCCAGACAAGCGGCCCGGTGGGAGTGGAAAAATGCGGCATGCCACTTGGCATTTGCGAAGTCCGATGCGACGCCAGCCTAGGTCCTGGCAGATCCTAACCTCACTTAGGCCTACGCTCATGACCTATCGTTGTCTAGAGTGAATTGCGAGGTATCGGCCATTGACGGCACACACAGTGCATGCAATGTGTTCGATGAAATGGCTCAATAAGTCAATGTGAGAAGGAAGAATGTAGGAGAGAGAAATAATGCCACATGGACAAAGACCGGTCAAAACCAAGCCAAGTCGGCAGTGATACTGGGTCTGCCTAGGCAAGGGACAAAATTTGTCCGGTTTCAGGAGTTGAGAGTGTAAGTTGTTTGGTTTTGGAGTTGAAGGACTAAATCTAGACTTCGCTAAGAGTTGAGAGACAAAAATTATACTTTCCTCTAATTTATATATATTGAATGTACATATGTCTGAATGAGTTCCATCAAGTTCCCATGAATTGTGTCTGAATTTGTTTATATTGCGGGCGGACGTTTGGGGGAAGCTCGTATCATTGTGTACCCAAACAAATATTGTGTCCGTTTTGACAACGGGCGTTTGCGACGATCTTAAACCTCATATGAGTGCAAACATTAGAAAATGTTGCTTCGGCCTTCATGTCAATGAGAACTAGCTAGTGATCTGGACAACTAGTGATCTTAATTTGTAGTACAAACCTAGAAGAAGCACGTTCTGTCCGACATAACAAATATATGTAAAGTGCCTGTCACGGGCAAGACGATATATAATAACAAAACTTATATTTTTTTTGCTCTAAATTATTGCACTCCCTCGTATTTCTATTTTGGTTTCGCTCCAATATTCACTTTCCCTCGCTGTTCTCTTTCTCCCATAGCGACTAATTTGGTCAAAAAATATTTAAATACGCACGCTACATTACCATGGCCCCACTTGTCATACAAAGCCCGGACGGAGACTAAAACATATCAAACAGATCATGAAGAGGTAATTGCGCCAACAATATCGAAAAAGCTCTCCCCCCTTATCAACACGGTTCCCTTCCGTATCTCATCCCCAATCTCCACCGATACCACTCGCTATCGCCACCACGTAGCTCCTCACCCGCAGTCGCCTATCTCCCATAGCTGGTGTTGCCATGGTCCCATGCCCGTAGACCTCTTTCACTGCCTAGGTCGAGGGCACACCCCATGCTCTGCATGTACACATCGAACCACACAGGCGTCAACTTCACGAGAATGTTTCAGGTTGTTCTTTCTCCCGATCTCCTCCCATTGTAGAACATCCAGAAATCCCAGCGTCGTCCATCGGGTGTGGCGGTTGCCCAGCGCGCCGAGCGGTGCCGCCGACGAGGAGTCGTAGTCCATGATCTCACCCTCCCCTCTCCTCCGCGCCCGCTGAGGTGGGCCGCGTCTCCGTTTCCTTGGTCGTGCTGCCGACGGCAGCGATGCGGTCCGGCGTCGGCGCCGACGAAGTTCCAGTCTTCTCCCCTACATCGCAAGCGCAGTGCCGGCCTGCCTACATCGGGGTTGCTTGCCACATGGCCGACCCGGAGGTGGAGCGCTGCGACCAGGTTCATGACCAAGCCGCATCCTTGATCCTCCATAGTGAGCGTTGTAGATCACTTGTTTTTCTGTATTCCCAACTCCTGCTTCAATTAGTAGCCAATTAGGCTGCAACTTGTATTACCCTCCAAGTTCCTGGCACCTGGACCGGCATCTCTCTGTAGTTTTTGTTAGATTGCCTAGGCTGAATTGAAGTCCTCGTCATGAGGATTCAGATAAAGTTCCATCTACTCCTAGATATGTTTTCTGTTAATATGTGTCTGTATGATTCTTCAGCATATTCGTCTTAATGGATAATTTTAAATTGAAACAAAAGTTATTAATTATTGGCCCGGTGTCCATAGAAACAAGCTATGTACCGTGGAGGTTAACTGAAGAATTGTTCACCCAAAACAATTGGCCTCAAAGAAGCAGAGGAGAGATGTGAGAAACTTGAGATTTTCACATAGGAGCCTACAAAGAAGAGAAAAACAGAGGAGCTACAAATCAGTAACAAAAACACAAAGGTGTCACCTGAAACTATAAGTATTTGCTCAACAGTTAAACTAATCATTAAGTAAAATTCATTTTCCTAGCATTCTTTTTGTTCTTACTAAAATTTGTCCCACAGGAAGAAAATAAACTTTAAAATGTGAATAGAAAATGTTGTTTTCGACCTCTAATTGATAAGTATACATATTATTATTTTGGACACTACACAAAATGATGAACATGTTCAAACTTCTTGCTCCCAGGTTTATTGAGCACGATTACCAGCAAGGCGAACCCGGTGGAGCTCATGACCGCCGCAATGCATAAGTACTAGCCAAGCCTGCAGAAGTAGTTTCGCCACCAAAACTGTATTTTTTTCTACCATATGCACTCAAATGTTTTGCATTCCCTTGGGATTTTGGTGGATTTGAGCATAATGTCCGTTTAACTGAATTTCTCTAATACTGTTTCATACAAAAAATGTCCCGTGGGAAGATAATAATTTTTTAAATATTGAAGTCAAAAGAAAGTGTTGTTGTTGGCCTCTAACTGACAAGCATACATATTATTATTTTCCATAGTACAAAAAAATACTGAACATGGTCAACTTTCTTAGGTTTGTTGAGCATGATGACCAGCAAGGTGGCGCCCATCACCACCGCCCCGCACAAGTACACGTCAAGCCTGCAAAGGTAGTTTCAGTGACAAAACTGCATTTTTCGTCTACCATACGCACTCAAATATTTTTCATTTCACTTGGGATTTTGGTGGATTTGAACTAAACGTCCGTTTTAACTGAATCGTGTTGCAGAGCCAATACAAGAAAATTAGCGAGGAGCTTTATGCCCTTGGTTAGTGTTGATGATTTATTCGGATGCATGATGTTTTGAAAAGACCCTTGGTCATTACTCATTAGTTGTTGTCTCCAATGCTATTTTACTGTATGATGAAATAATCATGGATCTTGTAAAATACTTGGTAATTAGGTGTCTTAGTTCTTAATTTAGTGTTTGGAAGTAACCAAGGATACAAAATTATCATTACATGTTTTTCCGTTCTTTATTTATCATATGAGGAAATCCACCCGCCTTTTCCGATTTATGAAAGTTTAAGTTGATTTTGGACATATCAAGCTTACAGAATATATCTTCCAAGTAAGTTTGATATCTCTCGATACATCTTGAAATTTTTTATTTTGGACTTGGGCTCTGTCGCTTTAAAAAATAGTTGATCCAAACCAACACCATGTAGTCTTATGGACGTATGAGCCATCTCATTGTATATGGAGCTTTTCACTTGCGCCCAACTACTTTATTTTATGTTATGTCACTGTAATCTCCAATTTCGTTCCCAGGTATACCATTACTATGGTCACGGTCTTGCAAATGCTTCATTTGTAGCTTTTTAGCCTTGCAAATTAGATATTTTTATTGCTATATGCATATTGTTGAAATATTGGTGCGTTGAAAAGATATGGGTGGAATTAACAAACTGACTGGACATATGAAACAAATTCATGATGCATTGTTAGATCCTCTTGCTTTTGCTAATTTGAACAACGTAATATTTAAGATTTATTGCAATCTTCTGTTTCGTTGTTTTAGCTGATTCACATATGATTAATATTGTTGCACAAAATGTGCAGGATTAACCAGAGGAGGAACTTGAAGAATTGGAGGTAGCAGTGTGTGTCTTGTAAATAAGCAAGCAATTCTCCCTGCTCCACAGAAAGCTACAACTGAAGATAAAGAGCTTGCTACACTACAAGCTGAAACTTCACTATGACCAGGGTAATGTTTGATCTTCTGTTAGATTGATTTTTAAATTTTACTGTATAATTGCTGATTTCGCATGATTAATTCAATGGTGCACGTTGAATACATACACAAGTAAATTTTCACATATGATTGTAATATTAGTCAAGATGTTTGTTGCAGGTGCACATTTACTAGTACATTGCTAAAAGTGCACTTCTATTTGCAGGTGACTACGAAGAGGATTCAGAAAGAAAATAGTAGTCCAAATTTGCAAAATACTCTTTTACAGATATTTAGTCCTAATAAGACTCAAGGCAGAAGGCTAATTGTTATTTCTTCATATGCGCTCATACAAGCTGCAACAAGGAATTATCAAATGTTTAAAGCAATGGTAAGTCAGAACATTGCTTTCTCTTCATGTTCACCTCCATTTTATACGTACGTCATTGGCCTTCCTAATTAGCTAGCCGATTCTTCTCTTTCACCATGTGTTATTGCTGCATCGAGTCACAACTTAAACATAACGAATATGTGCTAGCTAGGGACATGAATTTAACTGAAACTATAGATTGAGTCACAAGTTAAATCAATAGGAGAAGCTTTTAGTACATGTACTTGTGCTTGTGCTTTAGACATTTACACTTGTAAAACTGTTCTGATCCCTCAGTTACTTGCTTGCTGACACAGTATTACTCTAGTTAGTCTAGCGATAGTTCTTTTTAACAATGGGGCTGGAATACTTGTATGGCGTATGTAATGTTGGACTCATTAAATAGAACTGTTTTTTTATTGTCGGATCCAAATAACTAGCTAGATTGGACTCTAGATCACAAACAGTTTAGTCTTCGCATTTAATTATGGATGGCTAAATTACATTTGAGTTTCATTGGATGGATATTTACCATGAGTATTATGAATTTTATGAATCTACATATTCTACATACGGTTCTGAATATTGTAATTGAATGCCTCTATTTTTTATGGTTGCAATAGGCTATTACCACAAGCCACTTTTGGTTGCCACATGTTAGCACCACGAAAAGTTTATATTGTCGCAATAGTTTCTCGCTACATACATTTCACCCGTTGTGATATCTATTTATCACCACCAAAACTAGTATGTTGCAATTTCCTGTTACGACGACTGAAATATTTGTTGCCATAAATTAATGCCACAAATGTGGTAGTTCAAGCAAAATTCCTAATGCCACAAAAGCAAGGATTGTTGCCATAGTTTATTGCAAAAATTGACTATTGCCACAGAAGACTAGGCGCCACGAAATGAACATCGTTGGCATAGGTTGTTGCCACAAATGTCTATCGCCATGAGCTACTAGTGGCCATGAGTCGTGAAATGTTGCATTAAACCTATCCCCACAAAGCAAATTGTGGCATCAGGTGAGTGTTGCCACGGGAAAACATGTGGCAACTTCCCACATCATTGTTGCAATAGCTCATTTTATTGCCACAATTTCTTTTTGTGGCAATAACCTATTACCATGTGTCCAGTCGCAACGGCTGCCAACGAATGTTGTTTCGTGGCAATAGGTACTTATCGCCACAAATCAGCATGTATTGCGATGAACGATTTTGTTGCAATAGACCCGAATCCTCGTAGTGAGGAATGCAGGAAGGTCAAAGTTAGTGTACCTGGGAGGACTATTGCACCATTCACGGAACCACTGGAGTTCGAATTTAACGCATCGACATGGAATTTGGCAAAGAGTATGGTAGCTCACATCACCTTTGGATGCGTATGCGAAGTCTACAACAAGGATCTTGAAGACACCATGTACCAGATTTTTGGACGTCGAGACCAGTAATGGGAGATGCTACGCACCAGGAAGGACGGATCTATTGTAGCATATATCCAAGAGATGAACCAAGATATTCGACAGTACGAGAACAATATGTGCGCACTTATGCAGAAGACCAACATGGTGATAACCCGGAATACGGAGCTAGAAGAAGAACTCTAGACAGTAAGTGATGGATACGAAGAAGAAATCGCCGTACTATTGGAGCAGAATGAAGCGCTGAAGAAGAAGGTTGGAACTGGCGTAGTGAAGCCAGAATTGGAAATAAGAATTACCATGGAGAACTACATACTGATAGAGGACAACGACAGTGATGAAAGTGTCGCTAGCTTTGTAATAGGATCTTTGTTTGCTCTTGTTCGAAATTGAGTGATATGATATGAATTGTTTGCCTCATGTGCATATTGGTAGTAATTTCCCCTAGACCTCATTCTATTCTAATCTCTCCCCTGTAAACCCTCAGATGCCAACAAGACGCGAGCCCGGATTTGACTTTCCCCCTGAGCTCACCTAGTTGATCCAGCACCAGAACACTTTGATGCATCTCCTTGTCCAGAACC